>VWPW01024041.1:105677-191945 GCA_013389825.1 Crypturellus undulatus
GAAAGAAAGAAAGAAAGAAAGAAGAAAAAAGAAAGATAGAGAGAGAGAAAGAAAAAGAAAGAAAGAAAGAAAAAAAGAAAGAAAGAAAGAAAGAAAGAAAGAAGGAAAGAAGGAAAGAAAGAAAGAAAGAAAGAAAGAAAGAAAGAAAGAAAGAAAGAAAGAAAGAAAGAAAGAAAGAAAGAAAGAAAGAAAGAAAGAAAGAAAGAAAGAAAGAAAGAGAAAGAAAGAAGGAAAGAAAGAAAGAAAGAACGATCAAAGTGCCTTTCTTGCATGCATACATGCATGCACGCGCTCACTGTATCTCCTGTTTTTTCCAAATTTTATTCACTGAAATTCTAGACTTATCATTAATTTTCTGATGTTTCCGTGGTTATTGTTGTCAGAGGCACCACTACTGCAGTGAAGTGAAGGAACACATCTCATATTTTCTACAAAAAATACAGACTTATGCAGATTTTTTCAAGTATTGGTTACATTATAGTTCTTTCCTTCTTCCCCTTTTCCTGCCTTTGTCTAGATTTGTCTAGATGCATGCCAGACATAATTTTCAACAAAGAAATGTTGAAATAGGAAATACTCCACAGCATGTTCTTGATGTTAAGTCTGCAAATTCACATCAAAGATATGCTCCAGCTGTAGAGTTAGTAGGAACAATAGGCATACTACAGATTGGAAGTAGTATCTACTACTTAGCATGCTAAGACTGTGACAATATGCAAAAATATCATCCTTGATCAACCACAAGATACATGAAATTAACGCAAATGAGAACAACAGTTGTCTCATGCTTGAAACTAGAACAAAAAGGAGGTAATATAGCAGAAATTCGAGTAGTTCATGGACAGAAGGACTTTACAAATTCTGACCATCAGGAAAGGTTAGGTTTCTGAACCAAAAGAGATTATAGGTCTAATACATTTTGACAACAAAATGTGCAATATCCCAAACGCATTTTCATTGCTCCTGTGCTGTAAGACTCAGTCTGATTCCCACTGAGCATGAGAGTTGCATTGTGCTGTGTTCAGGGAACATCTTTTTCACATGAGAAAAGAGGAGTAATGTCCATAAACCATGAAACTAGAGAGAATGGTGGAAGGAAAACACTTGTTCCCATCTCTTTTTTGTTGTTGTTGTTGTTTTGCTTTGTTTTTCCCATACTGATTACAAAAGTCCCTGTTTACATCAGTATGGATCTGCTAAGTCCATCAGTATGGATTCTGTTCTGTTTTGTTTTATCTTTCTTTCTTTAAAATACTTTAACATTCATTTAAGGATATAATAACTTTGAGGTGTATAGCATCCTGATTTTCATAGCTTGTCCTGGATCTTGAGTAAGTAAGATTCTTACTGGTATTGGTGCATAATGGGATGCACAGTGTGAATTCTGGGGAATATTTGTTTGTTTGTTTGTTTTTAATGCCAGATCTACTATGTAAAATTATTCAAGACTGCAGAGGAACTATATGTTCCTGTTTCATAACAGAACAGAGACATCAAAAGCTGAGTTATTTCTAGGTTGCTTGAATAGCCAGCCTAGGCTACAGTTTCAAAATAGTATGGGCTTGAAATTAAGTTTTGATGATTCATGAGAGTATTATAGTGCTGACAGGCTAAATAATATATGATCTCGATGGGATTGTCCACATATCTAATAATTGTTTGATTTTTTTTAATCCAATAAGACAATGATATGCCTGCGCTCTAGTTCTTAGAGAAGGAAAGAAAATCAACTTTTAGTTGATATGCATCAATCATACAGCCCTTATTATTTGGAAATCAGAAGAAATACCCTGCTCTCATCTTGAGACAGCAGTAAAACATTGTGTAAAGTCCCCAAACAGTTTTCACTTCCTCTCCTTCCTTCCCTTGAAGAAAGAAGAGATTCAGCAATTATTTTTCTCTTTGTTTCTATAACTGATTTAAAGATTAATATGCAAAATTTGGGACAGTAGAAAAAATTAAATTGTCAATTCCTGATAGAAGTGTGATTGAAACTTAATTTTCATATTATGTTTTATATTTTCTTCATAAATATGAGATTATGTCAAGAGAATAAAGCAAAACATTAGCATTATTATGGAATGGAAAAGAGAAGAAAGCACATAAGGGGGTCAGAGGGATACATATAACCCATCAACATCTCTGATATCGGTTAGTAATAGCCTCTCCTGGAGGAGAATACAAGAGATGGACAAGTACCTGCTAGCAGTTCCAAAGAGTGTTATTGACTCATAAGTGATTTTATGAAGCAAATTGCTACCTTTGTATTCAATAGGTCTAACAGATAATACATTTGTCCAGTTGATTTATAAATCAAGGAGTTCCAAAGTTTAATTACTCTGTGAAAAAGTATTTGTTCAGAAGTTTCCATCCATTTTCTGCTTTCATTTTATGTTATCTGCCTAATTTTATTAGATAAGGCAGAGAATAACTCCAGTACTATGCATATATATATTTAAGTGGGGGGTGGAGGGGAGGTAAGGCAAGGCAAGGCGAGGTGAGGAAAAAAAAGATTTTTTTACAATTTTGTTTTGGAAAAGTTAAAATCTTTTGAGATGATATTTCCATTTTGCTAACATTCCTTCTCTTTATTTTCTTCGCATACTGGGTATAGAGATTTTTCCCTACTCCCTACTATGTAAAATCTTCCTGGTTCTACTAGATTATTTCAAGACAATAAAGAGAATTCTGAGATATGAAGATCTCCAGGTAATAAAAAGTTACAATATTTTAGCAACCTGGCTTAGGTTGAAAAGATTTAATTGCTACAAAACTACCATGTCTTCATTGAACAAATCCAAAAAATTCTACCTTATTATCTTAACCAAATAATAAAGCTAGTTCTATCGTTGTTACCTCAATGAGGGAGCACAAAAAGAAACATTTAAAATGCTGCAAGTAAGCAGGTTATAGATGTGTGGAATTATAAGACATAAACGGTAAATCTGGTGCATTTTGTTTTACAGCTAAAGTTATATTTATAGTTGAGAGTAGTCATGAGAATGAAGCTTTTTTTTTTAAGCTATATCTAACCAATTCAGCATGGGTGTTTCTTAGTCAAAAGCAAAACTAGCTTTGTACTAAAATATATCCTATCTTTATATTCAAAATGCCTTTGACAATAGATTTGCTCATATCATATTTTTTCCAAAAATGAAACACACCTACGTTTCTACAGAATTATTGCTATATAGAAGACTGATAGAAGACTGATTGAAACTTTACAAGAAATCAAAGAGAAAAACAACAAACAGACATGACTGGTTCTGATTTACTGGTCTCCATCTATAATAGGATACATTTAAGACAGGAAGAATTAATGCATTAGCAGTTTTCCTGAGTTGTTCCTAGTCATAATATTTTCTTTGAATACTAAAACATCCTGTTTCTGGCAGATTTTTCATTAATTAAAATTTTTACTCACCCACACCTCTGATATCATTACATTAATACTTTTTTGTCAATAGAAAACAAGCCTAAATCTAAAGGCCAAAATTATTTGTGAGATACGTACAACCGGAACTTAAATAGTCTTCTAAAGCTTTTACTAAAATAGTGCTGTTAATTTGAAACAGGAAATTACTTCTTTCCAGTGCTGAGTCAACAGCACAAAAGTATCTTAGACTATAGAGAAAGTATGTCCAATATGATATGAAATCATTAAAAACATAATGGCAATGTAGAACTATTTTTCTTTTTCCTGTGAATAGCTAGTATGAGACTAGCATTTGGACACAGCACTGGTCTGGCCTTAGGTTTTGATTATTCAAAAGAGGTGTCTAATTCTTATAATTGCATTTCCTTTCTGCAAGGTTACATCAATTGATTTCTTATAGCTATTGCATTATCAGCTGTGGCATCCAGGACTTTCTTCTCTTGTTTCTGAGATTCCAGTTTATAGTATAAATTCCTGTACGCAGCTTAAATACATGACCTTGATTTTGTATTATTGGATTTTATTTATTTATTTATTTTACTTTGTTACTTCATTTCTTAACATATCTAGTAAGGTAAAAAATTTAAGGGGAAATATCAGTGATTTAAGGAATGAATAAGATGCGTTTAATAAAATTTTCTCTGGTATTTGAATTCCTGATATCTTATTAGGTATTATTAATTGTGTTTCTTCTATCTAGCTGACTCTTTTCACAATTCTTGCAGTGCATCTTGAGCTTCTATGCCTGTAATCTTCTCAAATGTGGTGATCAGAGTCCAAACTGACCACTGAATTCTGGAAGCATGCATGCAAATACATCAGGCATATTATATTTCATTTACTTGAGAGCTTATTAGGAAAATTGACTGAAATGGAGTAAGTAGCCATCAGTAGAAGCTCTTTTGAATTACAGGAGGGTGGAGGGTGGTCCAGACTTTTAGGTTTCTTCTTAGTCCAGTCTTTCTTCAGGCTAGTTTAAAATGTCTAAATTTATAGATCTTCCACTACTTTCCTTGATATACTGATCTCTTGCATAATATATCTCAGTGATAAGATTTTATTCCATCTTAATTTCATGAAATTATTCATAGTTATATTCTCTTGTGCCACTATAAATAATTTCTCTCTATCCTTGCAGTGAAACCCTAAGCCCTCAGAAATGATAAGAGCTTTGCTGTTGTTGGTCCAGAATTTCGCGCTTGGTTTTACATGCTTGAGATGCTTTAGAATGTTATAATAAGTTATCACTTACCTAGGCTATAAATATATATCTGTTATAATCAATCACTGAAGAGAGCTTACAAGAGATAAGAAGATTGAAATATAAAGTCAGAGCAACTCATTGGAAAGGCAAAAAACATTCATCCAATAAGCTGTCATACATGATTAAACTGGTTAGAAAAGAAAGACCACCTGGCAGGTAGAGGCTAAAGAAAGCACTGAATGCTGATTAAAAAGCATCTTACAGGAGGAAAATCCCTTGGAGCATCCCTTTGCTCAAAAGTCTTCTCTATGAAGTTTTAGAAAAAAAAAAGAGCAGAGAAAAACAATTGCTTGGGGGGAGAAAATCAAGTAGCAGAAGGGAAAAACAAGTGATTTTCAGTCTTTTATTTCTAGGAGAAAGGGAAAGGAAGGGGGAAGAGAAAGGCAAGGGAAAGTGGAAAAGGAAGAAGAGAAGAGAAAGTGGAAGGGGAAAGGAAAGGAAGACATTTTCTGAATTCCTTTCCAGTCTTCCTCCAAGTTCCAGAACTTGTGATAAACCTCCCATCATCCTTTGCCTTTTTTCTTGAAATTGAAATTGAAATATGCAGATTGTCTTGAATGTTGAAAAATGCATCAATAAAATGAAGAATGAAATAGAAGCTAGAAAACTAAGAAAGAATAGACTGGTTAACTGATATCACTCATTTTATACATTTTTCTCATTTTTATTTTTCATATTTCTCCTTTGACATGTCTGATATTGTTGAATTTCGTCCCAAAATTAGGCTTGTTTGACTAGTCTTCCATTGTTGCAGATAGGTAAGATCTAGCTGCATCAAGAGAATATCAGAGAATTGAAGTCATTACTTATGAGTCAGCGTCACCACATTCACTCTTTCAAAGAGCTTTTATTAAAGAGAACTTACATAGAACTGCCAAGGAAGTCTTACAGTGGGCAAACTTTTCTATATTGAAGCCCTTATTGCAGTTCAGAAATTCACAAGTCTTTTTTTTTCACCTTTTTTGTTGCTGTTTTCTTTCAGAGTGATACACAGCATGATTAAATACCATATTGGTACCTAAAATTCATATCCGGAATGCTTTCCTATATGGTAATGATAACATGAAGTCAAAGAAAGAAAAATGGATATAGCAAAAAGACTGGGTAGTTTTATCCTTAAAACAGATGGAAATCAACTTCAGAAAGGATCTTAAAAAAAAATCAATGGCACTATTCTCAGTCTATATTTTGGGAAAGAAACCTAGAGTGAATATTTATATAAATTGATAGAGTTTCTCACTCTATGAGTGAAAGTAAGTGAATCAAATCTCTCTAAGAGACTCATGCAAAATAGATCTATATCTAATCTGTTTGCTTGGAGTGTTTCCCAGTTGCTGGATCAGAACTACCTAGAAATTATTTATTGAAAACATTTGACAGCAAAAGATAAATATGCCATCATTCAAAACTACATGATGTAAACAAGTTATACCAATCTATAGTCACTGCCAACAGCACTAATAAAATTTTAACCCTATGCCACTCTACAAATAAAACAGCTAAAAAGCTTCCATTCGATAGTTTACATTAGTTCTAAAAACAAGCAAACATTAAAATCCATGACTGAATTGACTCATTGGTTTAGGGATGGAAGCCCATCCACTTTGTGAACCTGCTAAAATTCTGGGAATCCTGTTCCCAGCGCTATTCATTAGGATCATTTTGCATGACATGCATGGATCATTTTATAGATGAGTCCTTTAAAATTTACCCTAAGACTTCAAAATCAAGTCACAGATGTTGCATACACCATAACCATTTATTCTCTTGTGGCCTGTGCTTAGCTGTAGAGGCGATGTGGGCGCTAGTGAAGGATGCCAGCCTGAGGGCAGCATACATCTACCTGCTCAGCCACGTTCAATCTGGGTGAGTTTGATGCTAGACAGTCCAGATGCTAGACTTCATTCAGGTGGAGTTTAAATGGGCCTAGGGACCAAAATCTGACCAGAAAATCTCTCTTTAACATCACTGAATCTTCAGGAGTTTTATGGGGGCATGGTTTTTTTTTCTATTAAAAAACAAACAAACCTACAAATAATAAAACACTATACAGTGTTCCCCATTTTATACCTATGCACAGCTAAAACCATCTTCTCTGAAGAGAGTGGGGCAGTTCTACACTTTGCTCAGACCCTTAAGCCCAGCTCAGGTCCACAAATGAGCCGTTGCTTAGCCTGAGTACTCTGTGCAGTCTGTGTCCTCTCAGTCCACTTAAACTCAGGAATAAGCTGGAGCTCCTTCCTTGCTGAAACACTTTCTTCTTTAAAACATAAATCAAAGAAATACTATCAAGATTTTTGGCCTCCTTTATATAAGTCTGCCTCAGGACGTAGGCAAAATAATATTCAGCTCTTGCCTTGACACAGGGAAAATCCAATCCCATTACCAATGCCCAGAAAAACAACAGCACCATGAGGTCTGGAGACCTATAGGTTTTCCAAGCAGGGGTTCTGTATTTTAACCAAGAAACAGAATTTCAGGGAGTAGGATTTTTTTTTGGTGATTACAGAGGATTACAGAACTATAGATATAGCTAAAATACTCACATTTTCAGTCAGTCAGTCTTTATATGTGTCCTAAAATAAAAAATGAAAAATAAAACATAAAACATAAATTTAATTTGAAGTTTCAATTGAATTTCAATTTCTCTATGTTCCAAAACTCTGCATAAGTTTTTGCTATATCCAAATAACATGTCCACCTCAATGTTCCTATTGCAAATTTGATTATCTCTCTAGCCATGAAAATTTAATCTCACTATGCCAATAGGAAACACAGTGAAAAATTTAACAGAACTTTAACATTAATCTTCAAGATATAAAAATTTTCCTCAAGTAGAGAAGAAAATCTATCTTCTGAAGTCACACTGAATATTGGTAAGCATTTGAAAGAGTTTTTTTTCTTTTGCTTTATCTCTAACAAGAGCCATTAGGAATTCCCAAAGGACAGAACTGAAGTTACTGTCTCAAGTCCTGAAATGCCATTCCAGGTAAGAATTTCTTATTACGACTGTTGGAAATGCAGTTAAAACTAAATGAGTTTCCATAATGGACTGATTTTTTTCATAACTGTGATCTTTTATGAAAGTATATATTTTTTGTCTTTTAAGCTAAAATAAATAAACACACCATCACATTTTATTGACTTTTCATATTCATTCAGAAAATAGATAGAGCCATAGTTTCATAGAAAAATGAAAAAGAAATAGTTAGATTAAAGTAAAAGTACAACAAAAAACTGATATTTTAATCTGACCAATTCTCTAAAATCCTTCAAAACAAAAAGGCAATCCAACCTGGTTTAATATTCCCTGGGATAAGAAATTAAGCTGACTTTAGGAATTAAGATGCAAATCAACACTCTGTCAAATTAATACAACATACTTTTTGTGATGTAAAAAAAGAGAAAGAGAAAATTAAGCCACCAAATGCAGAATATTTCTATATATATTGATGCTTTGGACTTGTAACTATGAAAAATAAAGAAGGAATATGAGCAAGAAATCACTCCCAATCTTTATGCCATTTTCCCAGAGTACTTCCCAGAGTCATGCCCAGCTCCAACCATAGCAACCATAGCTTGCTAAGCAAAGGTTGTGAGCATGCAGTGCCATTATTATTTACTCTATCTGAAGAATTTGGATGAAACTAAGGACTAGTCATCTTTTTTATATATAGTGAAATACATGGTTATTGATTTCTCTATTTCATTCAGAGATTTTGCCAGAACCTTTTCCCAGTTAATTTTTAGTAGCTCAGAAAACTAGTCCTGAATAAAACAATAGAGAACTCTCTGTCTGAAAGCCAGAAAACCAAAGGCAAGAAATGAGAGCTTTAAATGACGGACAGAGAAACAAGGGACCTGTCAGTGGCTCATAGGGGAGGACTCTAGAGCAGGAGTCTGAGGGATGCTGAACACTTGTTAGCACAGGACCTTGCTCATTATCCATACCCTAAGTGCTCCCAGAGGATATAGTATTTTTTCATATGAATTGTTTGTTTAAAAACTTTATATTCCCATAACTGTGGAATGTAATGAGTAGAATTATTGTATAGACTCACTGTGCTCATATAAGCTGTTCTTGGGTTTCAACCTACTGGCTTCTTCTCAAAGATGGGTAAAGAGATACCCCTGTACTAAAATCTGCAAAGCCCTTTGTCCAATATTATACGAAGGTGAAATACTGTATACTTTTAATATAGTAGCGCTGAGAGGTGTGAGTACATTTATGTTTTTAATTTCAGTGGAAAAGAAACTGAAGCTGAAAATAAAATATGTCTTCTGGATAGTCAGCCTTATGTATACAGAGGAAGGGGAAACTAAATGAAATCCATTCACTGTAGGTTAAAGTTGGCCACCAGAGCAGCTGACATTGGAACATTAGTAGAGAGACCATGTTGTTGTTGTGAGTTTATAGACAGTTTCATGAACAGCAGAAATAAACAGTGCTGGGTTTTAATTTTAGTGTATATTTGCACCCTACTAAACTAGAGACCCCAATGACGTCTGTCTCAAGCAAATGGCACCACCTCTGCTTTCTTAACGGACATTGGTAAAAGATGATTGATTCAGCACACTGGAGGCACACTGTGCAGTAAGTATATTATCTTCCTTTGATTTATCAATAAGCAGTATTTTCAGGGGCTGTTATAATCCTATTTTTAGCTGATTGCATTGCATTTAGGATGATTCAGCTTTGAGACAGAGCAGTACTCTACTATGGTAAACAGTCTAGAGAATTTTTGGCAGTATACTTCAGCTTCCTCATCACAGTAGCCCTGCAGAGTGAGAACTAAATGTGCAGTTAATGCATTTTGAAGGCCTAAGAAAACAAGGGGTAAATGTTAAAGACACGTTATCTATGGACGGATGGCCAGATGGATGCCATATTTCAGCAATGTCAATTAGTTTCCTGAAAGAGTTGCTCTTCCTTGTATGCTAGTAGAAATCGGAACAAAGACTTCAGCAACAAGAGTTTGGTAGCATTCCAGAGTTAATTTCAAGCAAACCCCTATTCCAAGTGTTTGCATGCACATAATGTATTTTAACTTTTCATTTGAAAATTAATTCTTAAGTAGTCGCTCTCATGTAGGGGGTATATTGACTTGCACACCTGCTGCTTTTGGATACCAGACATTTAAAAAAGTAATCTAAGTGATATGCATGTAACCAGATGCAGATAGCAGTAGTTTGTCTCTGGAAATTTGTGTGTAATTTTTTTTTCCCTTCCACAAAGTAAGTCACAGAACTCAGATATTTAATGCTGTCACCTTACTTGGAACACAGTTGTTCACCTGACAAATTTCCTCTTCCTAGTTTGTTAACAGATTTGCCATTAAAAGAACATGGACAGCCTAAATAATGACAAAATATTCATTAGATAGTGTATAATATACTGAAACTTATTTTAAGGAAACAATGAGATAAATTATTGCTAGAGGTACATTCCTCTAAGAAGGGCCAAGTAGGAGAGTGTTTCATGTTTCGAAACCTTCCTTTTTGTTTTCCAAACAAATTATTTACTATATTTACTGAATCATTTTTTTTCTGTTCATTAGTGTAATGTAGTGTTCATTAGTTAAGTGTAATTTCCTTGACTTTTTCATTATTCAACTATAATTTATCTGATGAGAATTTCCCCACCAGGGATTGAATATGAACAGCTTATTCAACATTTCAGTCTCAAATAACCCAAATTAAAGCTATGGTGGTTATGTATGTCACATTATTTTTCTTGACTGAATGAATTTAGCGATTATAATCTGAACAAAGGCTTAAAGAGGTCGTTAAAGTTGGAGTTTCCCAGGAACAGGCATACATCTACTGGCCAATTGAAGGGAAATACTGCATCATGAGAATGCTGACAGTACTATCTTAAAGGTCTGTGATGTTGGAGGAGACAGGACTGTTTATATCCTGAGCCTTGTAAGACAAAAACTCACTTAAATGTTAGGTCTCATTATAGTGTCTGAGTCTAAAAACTGATGGATTAACAAACTTTATTTTTTTTTTCTGAACAGAGTCACATTTCTTACTGAAGCGAAGAAAATGCTGGTATAATGCTATATTTTGAAACATATCACAGTGTGGGCCACGGAGTCAAGATTATAAAAGAGTTTGATTTTCTAATTTCATGTGTTATGACTGTTTAGCTTAGAAGCTTTACTTTGAATTCCATGTGATAACAAGCATAATTTGATTACATTTGTCTTACAGTTATATGTACAGTTATATATCTACAGCAGATCACTGACAGGTGACTTAGTGATAGCATGAGCAACCTTGATTATATCTAGGAAAAGCTGCATAAACAGTGAAACTAAGATGTTGTTAGATTATTTGCCTGAGATTTACTTGTAAGATTCTCTCCTATTTCTGTGGTTTTTTCCTCTGGAACTCCATCTGTTTTCTAATTCTCAGATTCCAAGATCTAACACTACCTCTGTGACTGCTTGGTTCCAAATCTAGGATTTGTTTTTTTGTTTGTTTGTTTGTTTTAAAGATCACAGGCAGAATATGCTATAAAGAAATAAAAGAACACATATGAATTGATTATCAGTGCTCAATCACAGATATGAAAGAGAAGTTTAAAGCTGATGTTGCATATTTTTTGTGCACAACAGAGAGTATTTCTACAAATCAGTCCTTCCTACTTTTTTCCTACATAAAGGTAGGAATCCTTCCTTCAGTGGATTTATACCATTCTCACAAAACCTTCTTCTAACGTTCTTACAACCTCCCTGTTTCTAAAATAAGCGGTTTTCGAACTATAGACTAGGATCCTTGGGGATATCCCCATGACCACAAGCAGTCCACAAAAAGTAACTGCAAAAAATACACCTAATGAAAGATTGCATTCACTTGTATGTCCAGACCTGCTCCCTCCAAGGAAAACGGTGTCTGTAAAAGTCAAGATCCACATTTAGACAGCTTAAACTGTTTGCAAACAAACATTTATGACATGAAAAGTTTATGTACTTTGTTTGACAATGTATTAATGTAATTATCTTTTTTTTAAGTACATATTTAGCACTTATATATATATATTCATTAAAACAAAGGAAAAATGTGCTAAACATTGAGTTAAAGGTGGAATGAGCCTCACAAATCAGTGTTCATAATACTGACCTATGAAGGGAATGAATTTCAGGATGGTCCTCGGAAATATCTTGTCGAAAAAGGTGAAAAGCATAGGATCATTCGACAAAATATCTGGCTACTTAGGTTTGGATCTGGAAAAGAGAATCCATGTTGAGGGATGAATCTGTATACAGTTCCATAAATTAAATTAAAGCCACATTACAATAATTTGAAATTACAGAAAGAAAATGAATCTCATTCTATAGCCAATACTATTCAGAAAAACACTGCCTACCCTCTGGATTTTTGTAATCATGATACCTAGTAAGAGTTCATCTGAGTGCCTCCAGAAACTTCGCATTCAAAACTGGCTGAATTGCAATTACAGATTATTTAACTTTTGTCATCTCTTGGCACAGATCCATTACCACAGGGACAATCAATTTGTCTGAATCAATGCAGTTTGAACAATGGAGTAAATGGAAAACTTCTCACAGAAAGAAACATCACATTTCATTCCTGAGCAAAGACAACACAGATTGACTATCTTGCCTGCCAAGCAAGACAATTCCATTGTTCAGGGCAGGCATTGTGGCAAAGCACATGAAAACTCTTTTTGTTTTCAAAAATGTTAAAAAGCACAGTATCCTGAATCATAACTCTCAATAAATGTTTTACATATTTACATGTCAAGCTTCGAACATAATATCTGCCGTTATGATCCGGTCACATCTTTCCACTCTTCCACTACCATAGGCCATGTACCCTTATTTGGATATTTGTTTGCAAAACAGCAAAGGGAATAAAAAGTAAGATGCTAATAGTCTTGAATAAAAGATGATAATGAATTTCCATATGTCATCACCTGGGGAATTCAGGGCCTCCTCAATATTCTACCTCTAAGACCTGTAAAATGTCTATTTTTCAGCTTCTTTCCCCTTCTAATTTTGTCCTCTTACCTACTTCCAAAAATCACCATAGTTACACCAGAGCTATTTATTCCCTCTTTAACAACATTTTAAAAACAAATTAATTCTAATTAATAAAGAAAATACATATACATAAGCAAGGACTGTCTCCAGTGTCTCCAGCAGGTCGAGGGAGGTGATCCTGCCCCTCTACTCAGCCCTGCTGAGGCCACTTCTGGAGCACTGTGTCCAGTTCTGGGCCCCCCAGTACAAGAGGGATGTGGAGCTGCTGGAGAGGGTCCAGCGCAGGGCCACAAGGATGATCAGGGGCCTGGAACATCTGCCGTATGAGGAGAGGCTGAGGGAGCTGGGCTTGTTCAGCCTGGAGAAGAGAAGGCTGAGAGGGGATCTGATCTGTGTCTGTAAGTACCTCAAGGGAGGCAGTGAGGAGGATGAGGCTGGCCTCTTTTCAGTGGTGGCCACCGACAGAACTAGAGGAAATGGCCACAAACTGAAGCATCAAAAGTTCCACAGGAACGGAAGGAAAAATTTCCTGACGGTGAGGGTGACAGAGCACTGGAACAGGCTGCCCAGAGAGGTTGTGGAGTCTCCTTCTCTGGAGATCTTCCAGACCCGCTTGGATGCAGCCCTGTGCCACGTGCTCTAGGTGGCCCTGCGTGTGCAGGGGGGTTGGACTAGATGACCTCTAGAGGTCCCTTCCAACCTTAAAAATTCTATGATTCTATGATTCTATGACTGTGCATTTTGTCCCCCAATAAAAATAAGTTTCTCATTATGAATAATTCAAAGACTTAGACTCTATCATATAAATTTATTGTCTGGCATCTCTCCAACAGTGCTTTTTTGTTTGTTTGTTTTTAATTTCAAAATTGATGGAAAAAATAAAAGGACTTTGTAGTATTAAAGAAAAAATATGGGAAAAAAAAATTCACTGTGTGAGGTTTAGACCCTGCAATATGTATTTCACCAAAAAGCACTAGAAAATCAAGAAAGATTTTTTTTTCTGTAGAGTCAGAAATACATGTTATACTGCTGTGTTGCTCAAAACAAACAGTACACCTTTTTTATTTATTTATTTAATAAAGCATGGACTAGTGTTTCTTTAGAAATGTTAATGCACTGGTTAAACTACCTTCTATAGTTTCTGGTCAGGCAGAGTTTATCTTATATTTGAAAATTTCCCTAAGGAAATACTGTCCTATTTGGCTCTAATGATGACACAGGTGTCTGAAACATATTGGTCTGTTGTTAATTTTTTGAAAGATATTAGTGTGATTCCAATATAGTTCAACCAATAGGGGCTATATGATATAGTAGTCACCATAGTTACTAAAAGCAGAAGTACTGAAAGACATGAGCCTTTACCAGAGCAACATTTTTGTGGGAAGGAGATCTTTTACTTTTGAAAAATAAATATTTCTTTAATCACATATTACAGACATTTTAACCACAGTTTTCTGAACAGCACATCTGTTACTATGTCCACAGTGACGCATCATGTGGTGACATGCCCCATCTATTTATGTCAAGTAGGCCACATTACACCAGTAAGACACCATGCTCAACAGAATAGGGAATTCTTATAAATATGATAGACACAAAATAATATATACAAAAGTGGATATATGCATGTGCCAAAAAGAAATGGATGCTTTCGTATTAAAAAAAAAGTCTTGGATCCAGTTCCGATGTCAGTGGCAGTTTTGGTCATTTAAATTCAGGATGTGGCCTTATGAAGGAAAAAATGTGCATTTGTGGTGTGAATGCAGGGGGCTTACTCTATTTTTAATGGCAGTGCAGTATGTGATAATATCTAAATGTAGAAGAGTATTGATATCTTCCTCATTATACTTAAAGCTACCTTCCCATTATACATCTGATTCTGATATCCAAATCCTTCCAGTTTTTCCAGGAGTATAACAGTTTCTGAGGTTGTTTCTTTAAATCCAGTCTGCTGTTACTTGTTCTCAATTTGAGATAGGAGAATTTTAACACTCCGGAATTTCAGATTTCTTGGAGGGTTTCCAAGTGTTCCTGGCTCAAATCCAAATATCCTGGTCTAAACATGTCACAAGAAAGATTGCACTATGACTATAAAAGACATTGTAGAGAAAAATACACACACAGAAAGTAGATGAACCATTTCTTATTTAAATGATCCAGGAGAAAGAAAAAGCTTTACATCCTCTTAAAAATTTGCCACTCTTTTTTTTTTTTTTATGCAACACTTTTATACTACAACTTTAAATAAAAACTGTTAATGTAAATATTGTTAAATTCTGGGTACATATGGCAGAGGAAAATCAAAAATGAAGCAATAAGAGGTTTTGTTATGCTCAAATCTGCCTTCTATACTGAAATTAGTTTCTCACATTTAGAATCAAGGGAAATTTTAAAGTTCTATAATAATGACTCTATACATGGAAGAAAACAAGTTAGATGATATTTAAAAATATAATCAGACAAATTCTCAGCACACCGTGAGATTGAGCTCAAGGACATCCACTTACCATATTTATGCATGTTTACCTACAAAATGGCCTTACTATAAATACTCACAGCCCTTGGGAAGCTTAGGAGTAAATTTTGCAAATATGCATATAGCAATATAAGACCATAAAGTTTGCCCTGCTTAAAACCTTAAAAACAAGCAAAAATATTTTGAGTTTACATGCAGGTTTCCCAGCATAAACAAGATTTATTGGCCCATAGCAAATTCTACCTCTTTTCTTGCACATCCTTCACTCTCTATTGCATGCTTCATTTTGGTTTGCCCTTATATCATTGCATAATGCTGCTTTCCTTGTAGTACTATTCATACACTTTATCCAAAACAGATACAAGATTATTTGGAAGATCCTAAGAATACATTTTCTTCTGAAAGGATCAACTCATTGGTTAAAAAAAAATGCACTCATGAAACTTTTCTGAAAAGCACAGATGTGTAAAGTATAAACACAAACTTGACTAAATCTTTTATTTAAAATTTACTAGGAAGTCATCAAGACCTATATTTTGAGCTTCTCATTGTGTCATACACATTTTAGCAGATCTCAAAAGAAAATTATCTACTCTCTCATTTCCTATATTCTCAAACTTCTTTTGTCCTGGCTCCATTATTTTCCAAATTTTAAACGGGTAAGGCTGGCCTTTCTGAATGGGCAGCCAGCAAGAAAAGATCCATTCTCAGCCATAAGCAAAGGGATCTGTAGTGCACAAAAACCTGAAAATATTCATTTCAATATTTTAGCACTTGGCATCTATTCTACTACTGGGACCTAATTATTTCTGCTTTTGCCAAACAATCCTCAAGGCTGTGTTTAAACATACCTCAACATTTTCTTCTTTCCTTCCCTACACAGGCTAAATGAAAACAGCTGAGTTAGCAGTGTCCTACCTGAATATATTCAATGAGCTTTGAAAATTTCAGTTTATATCAAAATGTGCCATAATTGCCAAGAAGTATATTAGAATTTATTTCTGTTGTGAAACAACAACATGCAGAAAGAAGCAAAGGTGCTTTAGAGGTGAAAGTCCACTAGTGTTCACCAGATCAGGAAAATAAAATAAGCAGGGCTCATTTATTTAGTGAACAGAATAATTTAAAATGCAGGACTTTGTTGTAATAAGGGGTATAGTTACACTAACAGCTCCTGGGATTAAGCTCATTTTGGATCCATATCCATTTTGGGACATTTTGAATAATATTTTGAGTACAATATAAAGAAAGCAGCTATTAGATAGAGAGAAGTATTTCTCCAGTAACTGAAAGTGAAAAAGGGTCCTATGAAATAGATGTTAGGTCTAACAGCCAAGGATGAGGGTCGGAGTATAACACAACTGGGAATGTGAACAACTCATAGGAAAATTTACTACCTTATATCATAGCACAGTTTGCTATCAAGCTAGAGGGCTATATACAGTAAAATCTCATAGCTGCCTGTCCAGGGTGTGGTCTCCATTCCACCAGGGACATGGATGAAGAAATAGCACATTTGTTCAGTTTACAAAAAATGCTGCGTAGGGACAAGCCGCAAATATTTGGCAAGGCAGGATTAAAATTCAGAAGAGTCTCAGCAGAACTAGTAGAACTAGGATTCAGTTTGGTAAGAGAATCAAATTCTACCTTTATGCCAGAATAATCATCTAGAAAAATGTACAAGGATAGACAAGTGAGATGATACATTTTATCATCTATATTCTATAAGAAATTAGATATTTTAGGCAAGATATTTATATCTTAAATATAAATTTCAAAAGTAATTCCTGGAGACAGAGCCCCTAAGTGGTGTTTTGAGTAGGAGTAGGAAAGTTCTACAAGAGTGATTAACTTCCTGTAAAATATATAAATAAGCAAAAAATTAAGCTAAACAATAAAAGACAATAGAGAAAGGACAAATATCGTCAAATAAATATGTGATTACAACAGAAAGGAAAGCAATAAATTGTTTTCCATGTTCTTTGGAAATAAGCAGTGACTTATTAAACTTTAACAGGAGAGAATAGATGACACAAAAAACATTCTAAGAGGGTGAGTAGTTAAGCATAGGCACATAGAGTGCAGAAACTTTGCACAGGAGGATGTTTAGGTCTGGTTTAGATAGAAACTATCTTGCATTAAGAAAGGAATATGCAATAGACAAAGAGTACATAGATATAAGGGGTTTCTGTCTGTTTTCAAAATACTTTTCCAAAAATTACTGCAATCTTCTGCGTACTGCTATATGGAGAATTTCATATTCATAATGGCAGCCACAAACAATAATCTTGCAAAAACTGCATCAGTATAGACCAAAAACTAGAAAAATCATATTTCAAATTTTCTTCAGACAAAAAAAAAAAGAAAAAAAGAGTCTAAATTTTGATCTAACCAGGACTTCTGGTGAGTGAATGAAAGGGATCAGTATCATTAAAATGATGCTTTTTACTATCAGAAGATTCAAGCACTGTGAGAACAAAAGTTCTTCAAGCCCTTGATGTCCTTATCAAAACTTAATCTTACAGCAGGTAGCATCTGAATTCTATCTTCTATCCAGAGCAATCATATTCACATTAAGGCTTGCACTGAAATTCCTCAACATTTATAAAAGGTCAAACTCAAATAATTAACTACAAATGGAAAAGGATACTGACAAACAGGATAACATAGAACAAAACTTGTCATTTATACAACTGATTATAAATAGTTCCTGCAAACTAAAACAAATGAATTCAGGATAGGTATAGATTTATAAATGATATTCTTTTTATCAAAGTATGCTAGCGGTTAGATGGTTTCAAAGACAAAAGAAATACATTCTTGTTATTGCTTTCTTTTTATAACATAGTCTTTTCATTGTTCTTCACTAAAATTAACTGTACGCAGTCTAACTCTCACTTCTCACTTCTCCTCACTATGTCACTGTACTGTAAACCCTGAACTATCATATATGGAGCTCTTTTCTGTGTTTTAATAAATCTTCTCACACACATACAGCAGCCACTGCAATTCCCCCCTGAAATTCCTTCCCTCCCTCTCTCTTCCTACTATCTAACTCTAGTGATGGAGAATTGTGTGAAGAGAAATTCATACTGAAGATGGTCTATAACCTATGTTCTCCTTTCCTGTTTATCTGATTTGTGATAAACTTTCTACAATTTTAATAAAAATTACTGTGGAAAACTCCTCTCTCTAAGTATTTTTCATTTTAATTTGATACTTAAAAATTTGAATGATGAGAAACCTTATACTTTGTATAAGGAAATTAGATTCAAAATTAGCCTGGAGCCACACCACAATTAAAGTGTTTTAGCTAATGATGATAGCTAAACAGTCAAATCCAAGTTTACTTAGTAAATGGATGGAAAGCTTCAGGGAGCGCTTCGTGCTGATGAAGCAAGCCAAGACTGGCTAGCTGGACACCTGAAAACTATTTAAACTAACAAACCTAAATATGTTAAAAGATTTTCATCCACATTGTTTCTGATAAACTGAGATATGAGCAAAACAAAACAGAATAGCAATAATATACAGGAATCCTATTCTGTGCCATTTGAAAATCCTTGTAAATAAGAAATATTTACTCACAGAGTGACTAAAGATGATCACAAAGTGATCATCTTTAATATGGTGTTAATTCTTTGATCTAGACATCTAACCAACGTTTTGATAAGAAATAATTTCCTCTTATTCGACTATATTTCCTCAATCAATAGAACTCTTTCGACCATATTTCCTCAATCTATAGAACTCTCTAAAGCAAATAAATTTTAAATTACGGCTAATCTTTGTCACAAAATACTGTCTCTGAGTGTTTCATCTCTTTTCTTTGATTATAAACTGCTTGCTTAAGCAAGAAGTAAAAAATCAAGATTATTTTTATAAAAATTAATTTTCATCAATTACTTTTCAAATTAAGATAAGTAAAGAAAAAAAGCCCCTGAAAATATCTTTTTCACTATTTTAATTGTTTTTAATTAATTGTACACTGCAAGAAAGTATTTGGAGGATCTCTAGTATTTGCTATTACTATGTTAAAATGCATTTAGCACTTAGCCCACTCTACCAAAGTAAGAGTTAATTATTGGCTCATTTGAGTGACATATATAGACAGCCCTAAATGTATCAGAATCTAAAAAAGAAAACGTCAATTTACTTTCCTTTCTAATTTGTGTTCTCAAATTTTCAATTGCTGTTACCATTCCTTCTCTCAGAGCTAGTTAGTATGCATGTATGGGAAGAGAGATACAAGGCAAATAGAGAATGTTATACTAAAAAAAAAACTTAATACCCTAAATTATCTTTAATGAGGCATTTAAATGTTTTTAATTTTTATGTGCTGCTTTACATGCTGAATACTTAGAAATTTCAGCTTTATTTGGAGGTCTCTCATCTCTGAATATTAGCTATTTCAAATGGGTGTAAAATACTCTTAACAATTAAGTAAAACATATTCCATTATGACTCATCAACTGATGAAAGTAACAAAAAGTATCTTTACAGAAATTTATGTTATATAGTAACTTGGTAAAAAGTATGCATTATGTGAGGATGTAAGCAGACAGAAATCACAAATTTCAGTGTTACAGTTCCCAAAGCAGCTGTAACTAACCCAAGATAAGTGATAAATGTTTCAAGACCTGTAATTTTAAATGTCATGATCTTGTTTATATGTACTATTTTATATCTCTATAAACTGTACTTTCTTTTATTTATGTGTCACATACACACACGCACATATATATATGCCAATTTAATGTTGCTTTGGGAATCATAATTCGATTGATAAGTTTCAGACTTATGCGGTTTAAGTTCTCACCACATTTCATAACTAATGTTGCATTAACATATTATTATTTGTATTTTTTTTTCACCTAAAATGTGGCGAGTAAATGCACATAAAATATAAACATATTCTGTTTCTCTTTCAAGAACCTGCTGGTAAAAAACAGAAAAAGCTTGCTTGATTGCAAATTGATATGAATGCATGGAGTCATCTGTTTCAGTGTGCAGTGTGAGATTCAAATGTGATAATATGCATCCATATGACATTCTGCAGAATGCTTTCTGAAATGACTGCACATTGAAATAAGCATGACAAATTTCAACCCAAAGAATAACCTTTCCAGAAAATTATAAGAGCTTGAAATTTGCTATTAGAAAGAATATGCCTTCTGAACCATAACCGTACACAAGTTCATCTAAAGTTTCTGTCTTTTTCAGATTCCTACAGTGCTGGTGAGTGTCAAAAAAAAAATGTTTTCAGTGCTGGTTAAAAACTAAATAAATCTTCTAAGGTTTTTATACTTGCAGAAGTGAATGAAAGAAGCAAAAAAATCTAAAATTGGGAAATTATTTTCAGAATTAATATAAAATGTTAAGCTCTCCAATGTCAAGATCTTTTCTTCAATACACTGATTTTGCCACCACAGTAAATCCTAAATCACGTCTTCAGTGATAATTATGACATTTTCTTGAAATTCACCCTAAATGTATACAGTTTCTCGTCTTAGCTTTCAATCTCTAACAGTGCAGATGTACCTCAAACCTCTTTTGTTGTGAGATAGCTCTACACTGAAACATGCATGAGTCAAAACTACTGTCAGTTCACTATGGTCTTCCCGGTGTTTTTGCTCATTTACCAAAATTTCCTTGAGGAATTCCTTCTTACTTTTGAGCAGATACAAATGCAGATAGGAATTCTGAACACAAATACTCTTTACTTAAGAAAGCAATCATAAGCATACTGATAGTATGCTAAAATGATGACACCTAGACATATTTCCCTCTTCCCGTTTCCTCACTTCTCCAGAGAGAGTAGGTCAGAATCTTCTGAATTATCCCTGTTCTCCTGTCTCACAGCTTCTTCTCTGCCATAAGTATACAGTTGTCCTTACTTTGCTCCATTTTTCTGTCCCTCTTCGCCCTGGAGTGTGTTTTGTTCTATCCCAGGCTGCTTTGTGCTATCCCAGCACCTCATACAGATGTCACATTTTACATATCTACTTTTTGTTTCTAGCTAGTTATCTTCTTTAAAACAAATTAATTAGTCCAGTGGTTATTGATTCTTGTACACATAGTTTCTCTGTAAGTAAATCTGAGACAATCATTACCCTCTTGATCATTACATACTTGATTATAGTTGCGTAAGATCCATAGTTTGTGGTGGTGGTATTTTAGGGGCTCTTTACTTGGTTACATGAGCTGATTTTGCTTGATTTACTCTGGTATAGTTTGACTACATTTATTTCACTGGAGATTTGCTCCTGATTAAGATCATGAAGGTAGTAGATAGTGTGAAGATAGGAAGAGAACATTTCTACAGATGAATTCCTCAAATCATCATTAATATACTACAGAATTTAGAGAGTTGCATGCCCTTGCAGAATTCTGTGAGATAAAATGTTATCTTTCATCTACTTCAGCCTTTTTTTCCCTCTCACAATCTTTTAAAGTAGTACCTCACAAAGTTGCATCTTAGTACCTCTCAGCTGCATCCCCGTCAAATGTTATATGAGCCTTCTGGATTTCTCAGTAAGAAATTTCCACTTCTGTACTGATAGCACAATAAGTAAGAGTAAGAGTAGTTCCAAGGAAGGAAGGAAGGAAGGAAGGAAGGAAGGAAGGAAGGAAGGGAGGAAGGAAGGAAGGAAGGATATATCAAACTGAGATCATCTTCTGCTTCCTGTCAAAACCAGCAGATCACATTCATGTCCTGAACACATTAGCTGAGTGAATGGAACTATACGAAAGGCTTTATAATTACATTTTTTTCAATAGATATTCACTGCACTAGAACTGTGAAATGTCATTGAAAGTCTGTAACATTGAAAGTCTATAAAAGACAAACTCACTAATATTCATTCATTGCAGCATCTGTTCAGCAAAGTACCTTTGAGCTTAAGACTGTACGTTTAAGACTGTATGTTGAAGTTCAGTGTATTAAGTACATGCTAAAATGGATTACAGACCAAAACATACTCATACGTGCGCTTAAAGGCAAGTATGCACATAAACATTGCTGAACTGATATTTTTATGATTGCTTATTGTCTAGAATAATTGCTCTCTCAGAGTACAAGACTCTTATGTAACTCCTATTTACTTCAGCGGGAGTCTTGTATTAGTTGCACAGAAAATGGGAATGAATTTGGTGTTTGTATGCAGAGCTGGATGCTGCCACTTCTCTCATCACCTGACACCCTGTCTCTGCTAGAGCTGTGTTGTTAATGAAGAGCTGAGGTGGGATGGAAGGAGAGAAGGGGCTAAAGCCCATTAGCTTCCCTGTTAAACCCGTGCCTGGGACTCTATGAAAGAACTCAAAGAATATGTAATGCAATAGTATCCGGTCCTCACAGCTATTTGTTCAACAGCCAGTGACAAGTTCAGATGATGTAATGCTTGTAGTATGTACATTGTTACTTAAGTCAGTTTCTAATTAATACCATGCTGAAAGAGCTTCGGTTGGGTGTCAGCACACTCGGAGTTGGTCTCTGCAGCTTAGGGAATGTTTCTGCTTCAGCTCCCTCTGTTCTTACCATGCACACAAAGTCCCCCTCTAAGCAAATCTTTTTTTCTTTTTTTTTTCTTTTTTTTTCCCTCTAATTTGCCTCTGGGCTCTTAATTGCTACATACACAGCACATTGCAAATGCTGCTGCTAAATGATTTTAGCAAAACAAAATTTCTTGTGTCCTGGCAAATTACTGTTAATTTACTGACAGTAGAAAATCATTCTGGCAGTACTTTTCTGGGACAAGATCTGGACTGTAAGAATACTGCTAAAATAGAATTGAAATGCTATCTGAAATGTTCCTCTCAAAATACATGTGAGGATGCACGATGTAAACATTATATATTCTAGTGGTTCATGAGTATTTTTACATACTATTTTTCAGTATTTGGTGTGTAAAGCAGTTCTCTCTAGTGTTTAATTCATATGCAGAGAAAAAAAAATACCATGTCTATAGACATTTTGCTAAACAAACTGAAAAGGGTCTTAAGCCTCAGTGATCCTTTGAAACCTAATTCTTACACAAAATGCCTGTTTCCAACTGAAATAATACAAGTGCTTACCTAAAAGTCATTTACATACTTTTAAGAAGCTATCCCTTAACAATTCCTTGCACAACTCCTCTCTTAAAGTAGTAACGATTACTTTTCTCAGTTGTACTTCCTGATATACAATGAGGAATATTAATGAATGCCCAGAGCAAAGAAACTGGAATGAATATCTAATGAATATTACTGGAATCTCTTATTTCCTTATAAAGACAGTGATTATTCTCTGATGTGATGGAGAACAAACTCTGGCCCTCAGGCTTAGATCATTTTATGTGTTTCTCCTGTACATTTTACCTTTCTGTTTACAAACCAGAGCTGGTATATTTATAGCTGTCTGGGTCAGGTAGGAGCTTTATAAACTTCTACGAGCTTTTATTTTTTTGCTTAAATATAGACAAAACAATTAAGAATGAGCATTGAATTACACACATACTTCTCATTGCTGAAGTCACTGACTAGAGTTAATAGGAAATAAATCCTTATTAAAATTTATTCACAGAGTTAGAGCTGTCTCAGCCTGGGACTAACTGCTCTCATAGGTATATAAACACATCAGCATGCCTGCATCATGATCAGGCTTCCGTGCCAAGGCCTGGCACTACATCACAAGTTAGAAAACAAAGCTGATGATAACTTCCAGCAAACAAACGTTTTATATGGATCAGCTCCAGATAGCAATATACCTAGCTCAGCCATTGAATTAATAATTAGATGTGACCTATTTCCAATACTGGAATTTTGTTCAGGATGCCTACTTTTTATGAAGAGTTCAGGGGAACTGGCTAAAACTATATCTGTTGCAGATGAGCTTTTATAGTATTGGAAAGCTACTAAGACCCAGGTCACATTTCGGTTATTTTTTATGAATTGTAATATTTAATCCTAACTCCTTTAAAGCGATGGCAACTATCGCATTCATTTTACTGGAAGAGATATAACTGAGATTGTATTAGTTCTGCTAAAAGACAGCTTCCTGTCTTCTTGTATATTCCCCACATGCCAACTGGGTCTTCAATGTCCCCAATGCCCCGCATACAAAATGCTAAGAGAAAACCCCCTTCGTCTCAAATGTGGTTAATCTATGAAGGCTGCAAAGGCTAATCTAAGGCAGTATGAAACTGCCAGCTACTAGATAACTACTTCGCGGCCCGTATTTATAGTGTTTTCAGTTAGAAGTTTGCTTGTATGCTGATGACTCATCAGAAATATAGTGACTCATGTGAAGGGTCAACTGGGGATTGGTGGAAGTTCTTGGTCAAAATCCTTGTATGTCTTAATTCTTTAAAAGTAGTAAGATTAAAGTGATTTCAGAGAAAAAGTGTTCCAGAATTACCAGTGCAATTTCTTTTTAGAAAACTTATAATCCAGTGCTTTGTTTTGCTTTATTTTGAATAATAATTCTTGACTGTCTTCAGGTAGCCCTGGATATATTAGCAATTGGTCCAGTCTTCAGAGAAATAGCTATGCGGCAGAATATCTGAAATAATAAAAGACACAGATCATTGCATCACTTCTTAACTAGTTTGCTGTGAGTGTGATTTGTTAAATGCACATGCAACAGGGGCTATGTAGAATTATATTTTGCAAAAGATCTAGGCCAAGGTCTTTGCCTTTGTGTAGCAATGTCTCAGCAATGGAAGTAAGATAAGTTGCTTAGATGAATTTTGCTCGAGTCAGAACTTTCAAAAACAAAAATAATGTGTAGAGGGGGGCAATTTCTGTGGAATCTAGCAACAGAGCAGAATTTCTATTCAAGTATTACAGTAATGGCTACAATTACACATGGCTAAATATTTTCTAAAATCCTCTAGCTAGGTTTTTGATCCTTCTGCTAGACAACAATATAGATATGTTATGAATTGTTCTACATTGACTGTAATGGGAATTGGTGTGTATGTACAGGTCTACATGAAAACACTTAAATAAGAGTAAAATGAACCCCACCCAGTATGTCATTGTTATGAGAACTGCTGCCTTGGTGGCTAAGATCAGACACAAAGCAGATCATCTCAAGGTAAAAACAAACAGAATGATGTAGACACTAACTTGTTTTTTTCCCACAGATTTCTAAATGAAAATAGTGAATTATTTCCTTCCCCCTGTTCCTCATAGCCAGCTGAAAAGATCTGAGCATAATAACATTTTGCAGACTTCAAATGCACCGTTTTTTTTTAGCCCCTATCTTTGTTTCTCTGGTTAATAATGCTTTGAAATTGGTTCAGTTTGGGTTCAGTATGCAATACATTTTTTTTTTATTCCAGATTAGTTAAACTAGGACCCTGATATGACCAAAAGTAACACTGATCTAAATGCTCCCTGCTCTTTCCAGTGAGGCAAATGGGGCCTCATCTTGAATGAGTGCAACTCTGTTCACATAATGATGAGTTGTACAGATGGCAGGTTTCACCCTGTTTTCCTGAAATAGATGTGTAACAGCAAAACCCTACATATAATATTTGCATCCCAAACCTGATGGATTGTACTGTTTAAATCCAGCATTTTTGTGTGTTGTTAAAGACTTTCATATATCTGGCTGGACCATGACATTAAGCAGTTAAAGCCTTTTGTGGTCTTCTGGGATTGAAAAGAATCTGAAATTGCAAGTTATTTCTATTGATGATTATTCCCTGAATGACAATAGACTGCCTAATGAAAAGCATCTAGTTGTGTAGAGATAACAGCACACAGCTTGCATGAGACCTTGTGTACAGTTGGCAGCACACAATAAGATTATTATTCATAATAGAGCCTGAATAATTATCAAATTGTGTTATAAATTAGAGGAGATCCTGAATGGAAAACACAGACAATGGAAGAGACAGAAGCCACCGTATCAGCTCATTTGAAAAAGGGATTTGCCAGATGACTGCAAAAGACGAACAGCAACTTGAAATGGCACAACAGTTTCTTCTCCCTTTATGCATGGATGTGAAAAGTAAAGGCTGTTTGCAGTTGTTTTAAGTTAGCTAATCTCTAGATCGGTTGAGAAGTAAAGACCTTCTGAAAATAATAAAAGTTCTTTTTTTTTTTTTTTAAATAGAACTAGTGAAAACCTGACCAATTTTCCTTCTATCAGTGAAGAATTTATTGAACAGATAGGCCAAAGGACATTTTTTAAATGCTCCATTATTTGAGAAAGTTGCTTGATTTATTCCTTTTCCATTTTATAGGCCTTTGTTTCTGCTGTTGTTTATGAAAAGGCTTGTGTTATGCTGTGAAAAAAGAACAGGAAAGAATTAACAGAGGCTTATTTTGTTTCTCAGATTGAGAAAATAGTTCTTCACGTTCTAATTTTGAAATGTACTTAATTCCCATAAAAGATGCTCTTTAGGATGTAGCTTAGTAGTCGACAGGACCTTCATTAGTAAGAAAATGAATTCAAAAGGTCAAGATTCTCATGCCTTAGTAATCTCGAGCAATTATAGGTGTAGATGTTTGAGTGTCATACCAACTTTGTGAAGTTTCTATCTCCATCCTACCTTCCTCTCTAATTTGGGCTCCAGTCTTTTCTCTAGAATTTTCATGAAGTAAAGCAAATAGGAACATATTTGTATAGAATAAACTGAGAGTGCCTAATGCATTCTTCTGAAAAATTTGACAGATGGCCTATCCAGGAAAATTTCTGCCTGAACTATCCTGCAGAATCAAGTAAGGAATTAGGTGGAATTTGTGTCTCCATCAGTCGTGTACTTTTGCCACATCTTACACAGGGGATTAAATAAGAAAATATTTATGAAAATAATCAGCTATATTGCTTTAACATTATAACAACAACAGCACCCAAGTCATTCACAAAGTGAAAGAAGGCAATTTATGCTTGAAGTTATTGATTCTGTATATATTCCATACATACATTTGTACATAATGAACAGCACATGGGAATTGTGTTCTGGCAACTTAGAAACAGATGAGGAAAGAAAATAATAAGAGAGAAAAACAAAACAAAACAAAATATTATTCCAAAGGAAGTTGTTAAAAGTATGGGCTACGTATACCAGGACACATATAAAAATATTGTGACTGACTGATCTCTGGCATTGTTTGCAGATGAACTTCCAGATTTCATTGTGTTTTAAGCCAGTCCACATAGCAAAATATATTCTTTAAGACTCTCTTCTACTCTCTCTCTTTCCCTCTCCACTAACTTGATCTTTTAAATAATAGAGAAATTGTGTACTCTAATTTGTATAAGGCTTTTCAAAATAACCACTGTTAGCCTCACCTCCACACACACAAAGGAGCCCAGAGGCACAAGAGTAGATGAGAGAGCCCCAATAGACACATCAGAGAAAGACAGCCCTTGCCCAACTCCTTGTGGGGCTGTCCCAGGAGGGTGTCCTGGTGCACCTGCCGTGGAAGGAGGTAACCACATGCAAAGGCCAAGGAAGCTATGCCTGGGATAGGATCAGCAAATGCTGGGAAGAGCATTAGGGACTTAGGGACTGCAAAAGCCACTTTATGGGATCCTTAAGGCAGATGGAGAAATGGAGGGATCAAGGTGATTTGGGGAGAAACAGAAGGGGATAAAAGGACAAGTTGCACATAAATAAGTGACTGCTCAGTGCACTTATCTGGCCATGGCCTGCTCTGGTCATAGCAGTTTGTCCATCCCCTCATTAAACTCCATTCCTAGCCGTTCACCTGGGTGAGGGACTCTCTACTTGGTGTACACATGGTCATATGAGGTCTCCGCACCAGCAACTAGAGTGCAACAATAGGTCATAGTGCGTGCAGGGCCAGCAACTGCAGAGACCAGATTGTGTGCATACTGTGAGGGTATGTATGTGTGTCGGTGTGTAAACAGTAGCAAACATCAAGCATAATTAGCCCACAAGTAAGACAAGAAGCTCGGGAGCCAGGTATCAAAGCAGACATAGATCTGGGTCAGGTACTGCAGAGACTACAGCATCTGTCAGTTGGATGCTGGAGGGATCAGGAGGCCCAATCCAGGTAACTGAGGAGACTATAACAGCCTGGGAGTCAACTCCAAGAATCTTTTGGATGTATGTCTGTGCATGGGAGAGTAATGGGAGAGCAGAGGACCTGAGGCGGCCTACTTAGGTCGCGGTCTCCTAGGCCTACTATCTGATGCCAGCTATGGGAGGGATCCACAGTGAGCATATGTACATATGGGTGTATGTGTGTGTAAGGGAGCCTGAGTGCCAGCAACTGGAGCGGACTGCATTGTCTCAGGTGCCATTAATCGGGGACACCTGCCATAGAGGGTTTCTATGTACTAGCTCTCTAGGTTTCTTCTTCAGTATTAAATTAATATCAGATACATTGCAAACAGCAAATGAACCTACTATTTGAATAACAACGACAGGAAGTCCAAAGAGCGGATTTAGCTACTCATTCTATGACATTTGTAGACTCTCATTTTTTGGTCCTGTCTTGAGAAGTTTTTCTACCGAATTTGCCAATAGCAGCCAGGGACATTAGAAATAACGATATTCTCATTTTAAAGGAGACATTAATTTGGATAGTCTTTTGAGAGAGAAAAATATGTTTCCCAAGGCTTTTCTATTTTGCAAGTCACCTGCTTTGTTATTAATTATATTAATTATTATTGTATGAATGTTATTTCAACATTGTAAAAAATAACTGATTAGAATCACACACGGAATCACAAAATGGTTGAGATTGGAAGGGACCTCTGGAGAGCATCTAGTCCAATCCTCCTGCACAAGCAGGAATACCTAGAGCACATGGCACAGGGTGGCATCCAGGTGGATCTGGAAGATCTCCAAAGAAGGAGACTCCACAACATCTTTGGGCAGCCAATTCCAGTGCTCTGTCACCCTCACAGTAAAAAAGTTCTTTCTCATTTGGAGATGAAACTTCCCGTGTTTCAATTCATACCATTACCCCTTGTTCTGTCAGTGGCCAACACCAAAAAGAGTTTGCCCCCATCCTCTTCATATTCTCCCCTTGCAGATTTGTATATGTTGATAAGATCCCCTCTCAATCTTCTCCAGCCTAAATAGGCCGAGCTCGCTTAGTCTTTCCTCATAAAATAGATGCTCCAGTCCCCTAATCATTTTTTTTCATTGGGGTATAAAGAGGGTCTTCACTGGACCCTCTTTAGAAGTTCCACGTCCCTCTTGTACTGGGGAGCCCAGAACTGCAAAATCCCAGGCTTTCATAGCTGCAGGTAAATTTTCTGGGCCAGCTTGAATATTTCTCCACTGTTTTTCTGCTCTGGCTCATCATGAATTTAATATAGATGTCCTGAGCATTGGTCTGTCACAGATTTGCTTAGCGCATGAGGAAAGAGAGGATTTGCTTGGCATAATGATTGCCTTTCCCTGGCAGGCAGACAAAATCTGAGTTTGGAAACAAACATGTGGGAAAAGGTACGGAGGAAAATGTCTGTATTCTGTCAGAGGCATATTGATAATTTTAAAGCAGGGTCTTTAAAAGATCCTGCTTAGATGAGCTTAGATGAGCTGTAACTCATCTATACATATCCGAGTTAGCTTGTTAAGATACAGAGAGAAAAGAAGCCTCAGGCTCTGTATTTTGACTGAAAAGCCCATCCAGTAAAAGCACAAATTGTATGCACTATGTATGCACACAAATCATTTCAAAGGGAATAGCTCACATCATTGTACTTGCAACATTTCATATTGCTTTGCCTGTTCAAGTGGTTGCATTGATGTAAAGCACTCTTTTGTACACATGTGATGTTCAGAGAAAACGGAGAGATAAAACGGTACAGTCCAGTGTATTATCCTCCTCTGGCAATGGAAATTGCATAATGTAGGAATGATGATGCTGAGTCAAATGAACACCAATCTCAAGCCAGCTGAATATTAACGCATAACTTCTTATTATCTGGCTGATTGCAAAAGTCTAACAGATATGAGAAACATTTCTATTATTGGCATTATCTGAGTATGTTTCCAAACACAATATGAAAAGCTTGATGTAATTATTTTATTTTATGGTCAAGAAAATCAAGATCTATTTTCTAGCAAAATTGTCAAGAACTATTTTCTTAGATAGTACAGAACAAAAAACAACTACTTTGTTTTAAGAAGAGAACTTATCAGTCTTTACTGGTAAAACAAAATAAGATGCAAAGGCATTCTCCCCAGGAACATATGTTGAAAAAATGTCAGAAACAAGCAATTAAACAGAGACAGAAGCTGAAAGATTCCTTCTTCTGTTTCCCATCCACAAATAAGAGAAAATATTTTGATACAAAAGCTGTTTTTTATCTTTTTTATATATTTATATAATAGAGAAACAGACATGGAAGAAAAAAAGCTAAATAATGATTTATGCGGAGATATAGGCAGAGTAATATAACAGACACTCAGCTGGCACTTAAATAAATAGGTTTTAAAAATATATTTTTTATAACTTCACTTTGCTAGCCTGAAATCTGTTCATTCACAGTCAAATAAATGTATAAAACAGTGTGGAAGATTGCCTCTGTAAAATTATCAGTGCTGGATATGGAATCACAATATTTGGTATATCTTTTAACCTTAGCTGGACCATGTGAAGAACACAAAGTTGCTTCATAAAACAATTTTGTATAAGAGTCCATTACTTTCTCTCATGGAAAGCATAGACGTCTTAGAAGATATTTTATGCTTATAAAAGAAGACAAGAGGCAAAGGCAAAGTTTTATGATCTGATTATCCTCTGCAACCTAAAATGGTCTTTAACTGCATTGGGGTGAATTCTGCTAATGCTGCTCACCTCTGTCAAATGACAATAAAAAGACTATACAGCATTGTATTGCATTTTAAATTGAGCATTGCAAGCAATAAAGTATTTTGCTCTGTTTCCAAACACAGGTAAATTTTACCTGGAGGCACCTTAATTTACCTGAGAATCTGGCCTTTTGCATTAGCTTAAAATACTACATTTCACAGAAAAACTAAATCCCATCTAGAGTCTTCACCCAGGAAAATCACATCAGCACTGCTGTATCTTATTCAGACTTTTTTTATTTCAGACCTGACATCCAATTGCATATTTGAAAATCATCTTTGTGGTACATCTACAAAATTTAAAATTATAGATGCCACAGAGCTTAATTTAGAAACTGCTTCTTTTTATTAAATTTGGTTACTTTTCCCCTGCAGCTTTACATCAATATTGACTTCAAAGTGCTAGTAGCTTTCCTTAAATTTAATTACTTTCTCCTATAATTTGAAAAGTAATGAGGCAGCTACTGAATGAAGCTGTTGACAAAACAGAAGCAGAAACTATTAAAATTACATGGAAAAGTGTAAGTCATAAACAATGGTTCTCAGTGTTTGAGGGTGTTTTCTGAAAAAAACTCCACAAAAAAAAACACAAAAAATGTTTCTGTGATCTCAAATGTGCATCTATGAAAAGTGAATTCTGCTTAATTCTTTGATTTCTATTGTAATCCACAACTGTATCTGAGCATTTTCCAGTTGTGTCTTAACACAATCAGCATACGTTACAATTAGCATCTGTTTTGTGTCATCCGTTCTCAAATTTCTACTCAAAGAGACAAAAGCAGAAGGGACTCAGTAGCTTTTCTTTTCTTCTTCCTTTGAAAGTACGAATTATGAAGGAATTTTGTCTTGGATTCATAAATAAGCATATACCTACAAGGTTTTATTAGCCTGTTCAAAACTCTGCAATCAAAAGAGAAAGAACGGGTTAAATATTCTTCATTGCTGTGGCAATATCCATCAGCATTCACAGTTAGCTTGAATTTCCCAAGTGCTAAAGGCTTTATATTTTAAGCTGATTTTGCTGAATTTCTGTAATCTTTGCATAGATATAGACATGTATTAACTGCATAGATTAACTGTCCTCTTTTGTCATGTTACAAAGAAAACAACCCACCCAAACGGTAATGGTGTAGATATTCTTTGCTTTGATCACCTTGTCTTTCTAATCCTCGATGGGGATTGCTTAGTGGTAGTGTAGGAAGCCAATATGATGGTGAATGAACTCAACTGAGCATTGCATGTCAGCAGCATATGATCCATAAATCTATTGGCCATGTAAATTTACTGGAAAGTCTTCGAAGGAGAAAAGAGATGCACATATAAGGTGATGAATGATAGAAATTTGCCATTGGCACTCTTTGGGTATGTCTGCACTTTCAAACAGTGTAGGAGAAAGAGCAGGTTTGAAAGAGCTTCAGGCCTGCATCTCTACACCACATTTGTAACAGCAAAGGATTCCATGTCATTCGCCAGTTCCAGATTCACACCATCAATTGATTTTGAGGCAATTGCTGAAGTACTTTAGCAAGATCTTTCATTCAGGGCATATCTGACCACATCTATGTTCATGTCTTCAGCTGTGCTTCCATTCTGACAGGTATTTTAACAGCACCAGTAAGGCACTTGAGTCACTACAGAAAGACTCCAAGTATAGGCATAAGGGAACTCACAACAAAAATAACCCTTTCTACGCACTCTATCACTAATGTAGATCACTAATGTGTGTATACTACTTGTGCACATTCCTGTCATAAAAACTCAAACTATTATACATATATAAACATTATACATTGTCTGAATACTTCTCTTTTGAGAGTGAACATTCTTTTTTAACCAGCTGTATAATCAAGTGCAACAAAGAGGTCTGGGAGAATATCCATTTGTCCTCTGCCCATGGACAGAACATATCTATTGTTGCTCTCAAGTTCTAATGTCTTTTTGGGCAGGAATTTGGCTTTTCTGAAATTTTAATATAAGGCCTGTTTGGGTGGCCAGAAACTATTAGGCACTTTTTCAATACAAAATAATAACAAATTAAAAAAAATAATAAATCACAGAAAAATAAATATTTAGTTATATTTTGTTTTTATTCATGCTCTCATTAAAATTAAAATTCATGAAGAACCTATGGTGCTTTATACCTGTGAATGCTAATTTAACCATTCAGCTGGCTAAGTATGGAGTTGAATTCCTCATTTTGGACATTCCCTTCACAAATGTGAGATTCTGTCCTTTATCAAAAGCAGAGATCAGCTTCTCAGCTGGTGTTTTTCCGTGGACTAACATAAACTCCCCCAGTCGCACCCCACCCAACCCCAAGTATTCACATCATTGTTTAAAGGCCCAATTTAATAATGAGATTACTAGCCTCGACCTTTTAAAAATCTTTGAACTAAGTGCAGCAACTGTTGAGCTATTAACTAATTCCCAAAGATCTTGCCCAATAAAGGAGATGCCTGTTCATGGCTTCTGAATAAATTTGTATCACAAATAGATCTTTTTAACAGATACTGTATGCTCAACATTTCACTTGAAAGTTCTCTGAAATAGGCACTAAACAGAGTGATCAGTAAGATACCTCTTGTCTGCTAAACTGCAAGGAGATTTACTCATGAAAAAATAGTTCTTAATTATATATATCACGGGTGTTAGCCAATCCTACTACAACAAAATGAATGTATATGACAATATTATTGACTTTTCTTTCAGGAAGATCATGTTAAATGCTTAGTGTAAGGCCCCTTGTCTTTAGATTCCTATGGATTTGACAGGATTTTCAATGATTTTTCAGTAGCTGGCTTGTTAGGAGATACAGAGCAATATAGATGACCACAACTGTATGTCTGCTTAATAGAATTTTTCGAGCCTAAGGATCTATATGGAGTGCATTATAGACAAAGTACCAAAGAGGGGAAAAGAACAACTGTAAGTTAAGTGTGTAATTTGTCTCCTATTTACATCAGTGTCGCTCCTGATGGAGTGGCTCCTTTTATGCAGGTTGCATTAAGATTAGAGGAGTTTGTTTTGTTTTGTTTTACTGGCCAGAACTTGATATACTTATTCTAAAATCCAAATAAAAATTGTATCTTTTATGGCATTATACAGTCTGTAAAACATGACTACAGATTTTTTATCATCTTATGCTTCCTACTTATTTTTATTGTAATAAGTCAAATGAAGCTGGCATGAAAACAGTTATAAATTTCTAGACAGAATCAAGAAGAAACATAGGAATGGGAAGAAGGAATCAAGTGGGCTTTATATGTAATTTTCTTAATTTTACAAAGTATAAATATACTTTAAAAACAAACTCAGTTCAGCATCAAAACAAAATAGACTCCTTAAATGACTTCATCATTGTAAAACAGATGTTCTGCAGAAGCCATAGATGTCATACAAACTGTTCCTCTGGGTTTTATTTGCATTCTAATTGAGAAAATTTTGATGAAAAATATATTTCTCTGAATTTTCTGTTTTTTTTTTTTATTGAGTATCCTTTATTAAAAACTATTATGCAATAGGAAAACTTTCATTGAACTTTAAAACTAATGTATTTTGAAACTGCTGCATTCATGTTGTTTTCGAGTGGAATGGATGAAAAATGACAGACTTACGAAAAGAGGAGGATATGGAAGAAAATGTGTTGGAATGTGAATACTGTCAGTTGTGGAAAGAAAAGGAAGTAAATTCTTATTGAAAATTGATCATAGATTCTTATTCATTTTTGGGGAGGAGAAAAAGGGTTGTCTTTAAGAAATGTCCATTTAGGTATGTAGTTTCATGAAAATCTTAAAAATGTCCTTATAGTTCTCTATTAAACACAAATTGGTCTGCATCTTTAAAAAAAATATGGCAAGAGCTATGGAAAAGCTACATGCCTGATTGTCTCTTTATATGTTTACCTCATTTTCAGTCTTATGCTGTGAGCTTTCTGTGGGTTGTCTTTTTGCTCCAGATGTGCAGAGTACCATATGGTCCTGCTCCCTCTAGGGTTCCATAATGGTTCTCTCTCCAATGTGAGATCAAGCACTTTTCCCTATATTTATTTACGTCTCCAATATGAAAAGGACAAGATAACACAATAAATGATAACAGGCATAAATGAATTAATGAATATTATTCTAAAAGCATTTGTTACAAAGGATGAACTCACAGCAGAAATTTTAGAACCTAATTTGTCCTGCTCATTCTGGCAAAAATCAATACTTCCTGGAAAAATTTCAGTGTAAAACAAAATGAAAAAAGGGCAAAATTAGGCATTCATTGAGCAGACTGATCTTTGATGTTTGCTAGATATTTATTTTTAATTCATGTCCAAAAAGACAGATCCTTTTTACAATTTCTTCCTGTAATAGCTTTCTTTCCTTAAATGAACTCTGAATTTTTCAAATTCGCATAACTACAAGCAGTAAAATCTTAAGGAAAATTCCATATCTAAAAAAAATCAAAGCATAAAATATGGAAGAATTGAGAAGATGGAAACAATTTCAAATGTTGTTTGTAGGAATTGGTTCAACAACATGAGCCAAACTAAACCTCCAAATTAAAATAATATTACGATTATGTAAGTTATTATGATTCAACAAACCTCTGAATTGTCTCAACCTTCCCAAAACTGAATGTGGCTTGAAGCTACTCTGTATTCACTAACTGATATACATCAATAGAATAAATCTGCACAGTACCAAGCAGTGTGACTGTCTGCAATCTTTTTTTTTTTTTGCCAGTCTAAATTCAGTCTCAGCCCAGGCACTCTACAAGGCTGTCTTCCAAGGCATGCCATAGAAGCAGGCATTATCCCAGAAGGCAAGAACATGGTAACTTCTTTCCTTCCTCCATCTGTTCTGTGTGGTGGGTATCAGTCCCACAATGACAGCACAAAGGCAGGTGGGATGCATAGGGCAGGGCAGCCAGCGAGAGCACGTGGAGGTCCCCGGGAGTGAATTCCACCATTCCAGAGGAGTTTGCCCCAAGGAAATACTAGACAACGGAGCTGTTATAAAAGCATTTTGCAGTTTTCCTGAAGTGAAACAGTATGGAGAACTGAAAAATTTGGTCACAAGCCTTCTCCAGTCCAACCATATGAGATACAGCAGAAATGTAGCACCATATTTTCTTCCTAGAATGTTGAAGGAGATTTCAGACTTACCAAGTCCATCATCTGGCTCAAAATACTATCACTCCTTGATTTTGGTGGTGTTGCTACTGACTTCTAATTTTCTTTTCATGAACCAGTAAAAAGCTACCTATTAACCATTTCTCAAATATAATATGAAAAAGTCATTCAGAAAAAGAAAGTATAATATCCTTTTTTATATGTCCACTGAGAGACTTCAGTGGCAGGAAGTCAATTCACAGGAAGCTGTAACTATATATTTTACTAAATTCTGGAAGAAAGAATCCTGCGAGTCATTCAAAAACACATGCTGGAAAGCACCTAAGCAAAAACAAAAAAAACCCCAAACACATGCACAAAAAAAAAAAAAAACAACCAAACAAGATGAGTGGTTTAAATAAAATTTAGTTAAGGAGGTTGATGAGCATGACACAATTTCCTCATCTTCAGTAGAGTCAAGAGAGTTTAGTGGGTTACTGTTTATATATATTTTATGTGATAAAAAATATAAAGAAAGGATACTACATCTCACTATGGCAGCCTGGTAAAATAAGAACAATAAATGAAATGAAACAAAAAATAAAATATGAAGCAATGGTGGGAAAGATTTTAATAGAAATGGACAATCTATAAACATCCAGGATCATTTTTCAAGTTATAAATGTGTGATCCAAATTTTTGGCCGTACTGAAAATATAGAGAAAGTGAGTCATAAATTGGGCACAAGTCTCATAAATCTTATTTTTGTTTTGTCTTCATTTTTGAGAGTCTTGCCTTTAGTTTGGCTTATGTCAATTGAACGGCTTGTACAAAGTAGGTGCAACCTGCTTTAGTACAGTTAAGGGAAAAGGAATATCTTGTAATTTCTTTTTTAATGGTCAGAACATATGAAATTCATATTACTCAAGACCAGATTTTAAAATATTATTCAAATCTTAAAATATATAGCAGTTTAATTATTTAATGTAAAATTGGAATTGCATTAAATCTATTTAGATATTTATAAAATGTTCAGACATGTTATAAGATGTTTAGGCGAGGTTTGGAGATGGTTCATCCAAACCCAAGCAGCCCATCAGAGTGCTTCAGTACCTGCAGTGTCTTTGTTGAAAATATTGTCCTGCAGACATGGTTTTCCACTCTATATTTGCAGTAGATGTGATTGTCAGTTGTGCTTATAAGACTTACAGCATTCAGTATACCACGTTATATGCTGAGATTTGAAAATGACCTCACCAGGTGACAGCGTATTTTCTCACAGAGAGATTTTTTTTTTACGTTCAATGATTTTAATGCCATGCTAATTGTTAGCATATTTATTTGCTGTCAGAATAGAATAGGGCTCTGTCTACCTAGTCTCAAGAAACAATAGCATTTCTGAAGCCAGGTAAGGAAAGTCAATATTCATTGAATAAAGTTCTAAAGTACCTCAAGTATTAGGTTGCAGGCATTACAGGAAATCTCTGGGACAGAAGAGAAGGGAAGGCATAGGAAAAAAAAATCAAAGCTAGGGAGAAAGGGGAGACAGGTTCCCAGCTTAAGGTTGAACTCAGGAAATGTAATGCTCAGAGGTAAAGTTTTGCATGAAACCAAAACCCATCTGTGAAAACCACCTAAACGGGCTAACGGCCTTTCAGCTTCATGAAATCCGTGGAGAAGCTATTGAACATATAAAAACTACAGGGAGTTTTTTTTATTTATTTATTTAATTATTTTCTGCACATCTGTCCCGAAACCGGTGAACAAATTGGTTCCTCTTTGGATTGCAGCATGCATTATTCCTTTGACCTTCCCCCACTCCTTGTGCTAACAGTGATTCATAAACATGGTCTTCCTAGTGGAGAAGGATCCTATAAAGCAACTGGCTTTATACTACTAGCTATTTTTGCAGTGCTAGCCTTGTACTTTTCAACATGAAGCTGAGGAACTCCTTCTAAGTCACACAAGCCTGCTTAGGTATTAGTGGATGCTAATGCTAATGCTGGATGAGATAACTCTTCATGACAAACACTGGCCTTAGTTTTATTTCTGTTCTATTCTCTGCTTTTATCTGTCCGGCCCAGGTTTGTAATTTGAACAAAAATGAAAGATGCACCTCTGATGCTCAGGATCAAACTTCTGTGAAGGGTCTTTGCCTATATACAATGGTAGTCAGTACTATTTGCTACTCTCCTTTTCCTTCATCTCAGTTGCAGAATAAAAATGCAGTGACTGGTTTTGCAATTGCCAGAAAGACAGAAATCTGTTCATGAAGCATGTGGTCAATTCCTGAGAGCAGCAACCACACAAAATCACTATCAGTTCACAATGGTGAATTCATAGAAAGGGATACACATAGCACAAAGTTTTAATGTAGAATCATTGCACCAGTCTATAAAATGTTTTCTTTTTCTCTTTTTCTCTTCCCCTCCCTATTTCCCCACCCATAGTGTTTCCTGTCTATTACCTACTGGCTTACTATAACCAATAGCACCCGTATAATCTCAAGAGGCTCTGGAAGGGACCACAAAAAACATACAACCCTCACATTGTTACTTTAATTACTGCAGTGTGAATATGTCCATGATTTGGTGCAGCTTCTTTTTTCCCAGTAGGCTCTAGCATATTCACTGTATTTCCAAAAGACCTCTGATCTCATCTAGTGCCTGAACAAGGGACAGATTTTCCAAATGACTAAGTATATTAGGTGTTGTTCTATTTCAATATTATGTCCTCATCTGTAGTTTATATGTAGTCTGTATTCTATGAATCTCTAATCTAAAAATAGTTTTTTAGCAAATCTGTCCCTAAATGTACAGGTAGGAATATATAACAAACAGGGGGACCTGTTAAAGAAAAAAATATTATTTTTGTTTCATTGAAGATCCTTTTGGCTCCTTTGTATCTTTGGACTTGTTCTCTGATTAATAGGAAACAAAATGTGTATATATGTTGCCCCCTAAATGTTTCTGAAGCTGTGGATAGATGAGGGGTTTAGATTTTAAAGTTTCATACATAATCATAGGATGTAATCTCTATCTACCTAATAATAGCAGAGAGTAAATCCACACAACTAATTTAAAGAAGTCCTTGTTCAGTTCCCATAAATATTCAGAAGAAAGCAGAGGAAAAATCAGAGCACTCCCATGGGGTCTGGGATGCTTTTTGGGCCAGGAAAATATCATCCAGAACTGACTCAACATCATTCCCTTATGTCTATAAAAACAAGTACCAATTAGTTTGTGCAAGACTGCTCTAAACAGATGGTCTTTTACATTATCCATTATTTTTACTGCGCTTAGGTTAAATTCTGGCTCCATGTGCAGCCCACATACATAGACTATGTGCTGGAGGCTCTGTAGGGGTTGCTAAAAGAGTTCCTCTCTCACAGGCAGAGAAAATTAATGATAGTAAAATTGTTTCAGAAGGTGTCCTACATTTTATTCCCTACATACAGCAAATCCAGTCACCTCCTGCTCTCTATCCTGAAATCTCCATCCTTGACAAGATACACTCCATGATACAATCATATTTATGAAACAATTGTTTCATTAGTAGTGAATTTTTAAAAATATTTGTACCATCAATTTGAAGGGGATTCTCTTTATTTCCTGTGTTCCTTGCGTTGTTGTCTGGGAATCGAGCCTGGAAACAGGAAGTTCTGTTTTATAAGTTTATGGAGGTGAGAGGCTATCAATGCAAATTAGAGGTCCTTTTAAGAGGCTTTGCCAATATTTATTTTCTGTGTGCTTTTGAAGTTTGTCAATTATACTATCAGCTCGTATAAAGTAGTAAATTTCCCTTGAAGTTAAAAGAGCTAGTCTGACTGACACCAGCTGAGAATCTGGCTTGAGCCTTTAAAAAATCACTGTGATTAAATGTTGATATAATTTTTCTTGAGTAGTATGCTGCCCAAAGTGTCAAATGAAACAAAACCTTTAAAGGATGGAACAGTCTCAGGTATGCACCTTCAGGGTAACTGGGACAATGAGCCACAACGGGTTGAAGTTTCCTCCAGATGTTGGTAAATTTAGCTGTTTTTATTTTTCCCAAAGCTATGACCCTAAGAATCAAGAAACTCTTATCATTATGTTTGTCCCAGCAAAAATAAATCAAGGGATCATCTGCAAACATGAAGCACAGACAGCAAACCAAAGTCAAGGAGAGTGTAAATCCAACTCCAACAGATTCAGGAGTGTGAAGATTAGGACCAGCTTGCATAAGGGAAGGATGAAAACGCCAGACTCAGGCCAAGGAGGTCTCTTGCAATATATCTTCTCCGCTGTCTGCACTTCTTCTTTCAGCAAAATAAATTCTGTCTTGTTTGAAGGATGTTCCTGTGTCATGGTGTACTGACTCTGTCCATAGAAGCAGGAGATGTCAGCGGGCTTGACAAGTAAAACGGATGGTAACCAGGGGTAACCTTACTGGATCACAGCATAATACCTCCCAAAAGATGTGAAGGGATGGAACAGCTGTTAAAAAAGTGTGCAGTGGAAATGGAGAAAGATCTGAGACGACGGAAGTCTGCTCGTGGGACTATTAACAGTCCTATTCAGGCTGTTTAAAGTGAAATGAGAGATAGTCTTTATAGGACAGGGAAGAAAATGGTCTGCCTCCGAGAGAGGTATTTTGAATAATCTATATGCCTCTTTGTTAGTCTTTTCTCCCTTCTGAATAATCTCCCATTGTTTTCAATGTTCTATAATTTATGCCACTTCCTCAAACATTTCTCACCATGAATGCCTCACTTCCTTTGTTCCACACTCAGCTCTTCCAGGGAAATCAGACAAAGAGCATTTTCTTACATCAGTTCATTCATCACACTCAGAGCTCTCTGTCTTGTTGAAAAAGCTAATGTAGAAAAGATTTGGTTTTCGCAGAGTATTAGCTCATCTCATGGTAGTCCAAGGCGTCCTTCTTTATCATTCAACCTTGTGTGTCAGGCCTTCAGCTGATGCAAATTGGCATGAGTATATTGATCGAAGGCTTTACGTTTGAGGAGGGCTGGCAGTAATCTGAAGTAGGAAAATAGTCATCACTTACTTTCCTCAGACTCTCCCATATTGGAAAGGACATGTTCCCAGGAAGGTTTTGGGGGCTCCTGTCAGTGGATATGGGGGACACCCCTCTTTAGATCTAGGTAAAGGTCAGAGCTGTCCAGAGGCGTATTGTGAGACTGCAATTTTGTTGTTGTTACTTTCTCTTTTTTTTTTTTAATGCAGAATAATAAGGAAATATGACTGTAACATAAAATCATGAATGTTTTTGTTAAGTATCCATGGTCTGCCTCTGCCTAAGGACTGAGAACCAGCAACAAATCCCAGCAGGAAATTTCCAGGGCCTGCAGCTGCTTTTTGAGCAAACTAGGGATGGCTTAGTAGGAGATGCAAGTAGCAAGGTATAAAAAAGACACTGTCCATAGACCCTCCTAGACTTGAATGTCCCAGAGAAATGAATTCGTTATCTTTTTATAAAAGTCTGTCCTTGTTAGTGCACCTAGCACCAAGATAAGACATTATTTAAAATAAGCAATGACAATTCCTCTCACTAGATACCTTTATATGACTGACATGGCTAAAATATTATGCTGCTTTAATGCTTAATTTAGTGAACTACTAGCTTCCTTCAGAAGTATTACTGTAAGTAGAAAAAGCAGAGCCCTGGTCATTTAGAGGAGTAACACATATAGCGGTGGGACTTTTCTAGTGATTTCCACTGTTTTAAGTGAGAGGATAACCTGGTCTTTTGCTTATTAAATTCTTAGTATTTTATGTAGCAGCAAACAGTGTGGCTGATGCAAAACAGGGTTTGCTAAACTGCATAATGCATAAAGCCTATGTTGTCAGCACTGTTACTGTGCTGAGGGTGCCGTTGCTCTCATACCTTCCCATACGGGCTTGCAGTGCAGCAAGACTCTCTCCCTCTCCTCTCCTCTCTCCTCTCCGCGCTTTCACATGAACGTTTCCAGTGACAGAGCCCGGCAAGGAGCCTGCCATCGCTCCAGCCCCGCTGTGCAGTGCAGTATCAAAACAGACATCATCCTCTCAAGATTTTCTCTTTCTTTGTAACTCCCACCTTTGACGAGGAGGGAAAAGAGGCAGGTGTGCTCTTGCTGAGGCTCAAAGCAGCTGGGTTAGGTGGGAGGAAAGACAACTCCTCTGTTCCACAGTCACATCTGTCACTAGACATGAGTTAGGAGAGTGAGACTTAGGTATTGGCTTCAACTATGCAGGGAGTTTTAGCAGCTCCAGGGTCAAACTCAGAAGTACTGTGACAGGAGGTTTTCAGCTAACATACTGCCTAGGCATTTAGCTGAAAGAAAGAAACTCCTTCCTTTCCGCAGGCTTCCTGGGGACACAGGCTGGATTTCTCATGAGCAGATTTGTTTGCTCTGAAAGGCCACCCCACATTTTATAACATCTTTCATAACTCTTGTTGCCAATTCAAAATCTCTGGATTTTCACTCCTAACACATTGGTGTCTGGGAATTTGTATGTCTGGAGAATATAATGGGATTTTACTGACCAATGAACTGGTAGAAATACAGTGAGCTATAGACTAGAGGGAACAGGCAAAGAGAAGAGTTTTTTTGAATTGAGTGGACTACAGAAATTTGAATTCTTTTTTAATAATGACAATTCATTAAAATAAAGTGATAACTAGACACCTTTATATCTTCAAACTGAAAAAATAAACTACTCAGTTCTGGAAGTTAAGAGAAACCTAGTGGTTGTTCAGTTTAGAAGACCTCATAAGACATACTTGTTTACTAATCAAAGCAATTTTGGGAAACATATATGACAAAATTCACAGAATCACAGAATGGCTGAGATTGGAAGGGATTTCTAGAGATCATCTAGCCTAACCCCCCTGCTCCAGCAGGGACACCCAGAGCACATGGCACAGGGTGGCATCCAGGAGGGTTTGAAGATCTCCAGAGAAGGAGACTCCACAAGGAGCCTCTCTGGGCAGCCTGTTCCAGGGCTCTGTCACCCTCACAATAAAGAAATTTTTCCTCATATCACAATGAAACTTCCTGTGTTTATACTGATCACTCCCTTTCCCATCAGAAAAATCACAAAGCAGCTCATTCTTCCTTCTGTCTTCTACTTATTGTATACCTTGTCCCATATGCTGAAGAATTTGGCCATTTGATCCATCACCTTCAGACTTAGTGACACTTCAGAAACTCTTAGTCCCTAGGGCTCAAAGTAGTTCTAAAAGGTGCCAGTTCCCTAGTAGCTTTTATTTTCTTTAAGAGGGTACTGAGGTGCAGCTCTGCATTACAGGCAGATCCACAGCAAAATGATGTACTTTAGAAATACAGCAGGGCATGAGTGTCCTGAATCGTCAAATAATATGAGGTATTTCACCCTGCAGTGGTCACTAATAAACCTTAGCACCATATTTGCAAAACGTAATTGCAAGTCAGCTTCCTGTGCTAGTCTACAAAATGGGTGAAGTGGACAGTTATTTAAGCGACTTGATTACACAGAGAAAACTGTTTATAGGGAGTTGGGTGGCTGTGGATGAACCTTATAATTTTCCTAAGAAAGATTAACATTTGTGAAACAGTCTAACTCAGTGAAATTTTATCCACCTACTAGACAAACTATAGATAAATTCTTTTAAGCTCATTGTCCTGAGCATTTCTCTATTTGCAGTCCTTAGGATAATAAATAAATAAATAAATAAATGGATCTTTCAAGTGTTATTTGAAGGTTGGAAGATTTACGAGAGTAACCATCCAATTTTAAACTACTGCGATCAATCTTCATTAAGATTTATTCTTTGCAGTTTAGCAGCACCCACAAGTTCTAGCCATGGATCCCATATAGACACATAAGTTTGTTTTCTAATACATCACAGTGCCCTACTTTTCAGCAGGTAAGAGGCATTTATAATGTTCTCACAGTCTTCAGCCTTTAGTTGTGTACTAATTTCAACTTTACTGTTAAAGGCCAAATTCTGTGACAGGTTATGGCATTAAGTTATTTAGTATATTACTGGAGATGCTAAGTATTTTGACCATCCTTTTGACTAGTGATAAATGTGAAGCTGGAGTTTCTTGGGAGTCACAGATGGGAATTGGATGGATTGTTTCTGAAGGTGTTTTTGTTTGTCTGTTTTGGGTTTTGTGCTGTACCAATGTAAAGTAATTCAACAGCTTGATGTCTTCCAAGAGACTGTGGTGCAGATGCTGTTTTTCCTCCCTTGACAACAGCAATACATTTTAGTTGTTTTCACTGGACTGTGCTTCTCCCAGTTTCATATTGTAAAACTATAAACTGAATTGAAGTATTGACAGAAAATAAGTCCTAAATCAAAGATAAGTATTTTTTTGCTGTGTAACAGAAGGCAACAGCCTGTCTCATTCTAGGTGTGAATTTCTCATTCCTAGTACAAATCTTTACATATTCTTTGTAAATAACTGCCATGTAGCTTATGAAAAACTGCCTTAAAATGATGGGCCCTTTGAAGTTGCTGAAGGTGAAGCATCAAAATATAAACTGATTTAACATTAGTATCAAGTAGTAGCAAGCAAAAAATAACTGAATGGAAATCAGGAAATCACTATGTTTGATATAACATACCTAACACCTGACCTAGTGGCAAAAGGGCAAATTTTTAACAGCAAGCTACCAAATCCTCCTATTTAGTGATATTTTTATTAAAAAAAATGCAAAGTGATCTAAATTATCTCATAACTTTTGCTAGGAAAGTGAGAAGGTCTCAGAGCATTTCACAAAACCATTTGCTGGATCAGTTATAGCTGTGCCAGGGTAGGACTATCACCTCCACAGCAGTAAGCACTAAATCAGCTCACACAATGTAGCTCTTTGTGTGAAGAACTGGGCTAAATCCAAACCCTGAGACTAAGTACTTTTGCATGAAGTGATTGCTCTGTTTCTGTGCTTAGCACAGCCTGCAGCCCAGAAGGTCTTGGAGTCATTCTGACACAATGAAAGAAATGCTTATTCAGAAGACATGATCTTTCACTAGAAAACAAAACAAAAAGCAAAGTAAAACAAAACAAACAAACAAAAAAACACCAACAAGAAACAGATGGGACTTTTAACAGATACACATGGAATGAAGACTGAACTGACTACAGGGAGATTTATTTAGCAAGCGTTTCCAACTTATGTTTGGGATGTGCAGTAGCAGCAGTTCAGGACTGCACAGATCCAACTTGCTATTTACATCAGGTATAAACAAGCCTAACCGAATAATTAAACAACTAAGTACTTGTATTGCAAAATGTAGGTTAAGATTGGATGGCTTTTTGACATAGCACTTCTTGTTTCTCAAGTATGTTTACAAACTACTGCACTGAACATGATTGGTATTAACATAAGTTCTGAGGAGCCTCTCAATCGTTGGAAGTAATTCTCAAAATATACATGAGCAGATCTAACACAGCTTGGATATTTTACATCTTTTTCTTGCATTTATTTATTCTCAGGTTATGTTCCTAATAAGGATTCCTTTTTCATAAGCAGTATTCATTCAAAGATAACTGTAAACTCACCAAACAGTCTGCTAAATACTATATAAAAAACAACAGAGAAATAGTAATTGGCTATAGCAGCCACTGTAAATAAAGATTTCAAAGGTGATCAGTGTTGGTGTTAATTACAGGACTTTTATTCCACTGAAATAAGTGAGAATTGAACAGTTCTATGGGAATTCAATTCAATTAAACAACTGAACTTATTATTAAACAGTCAGCATGTGCTGACATTGATATTTTATTTTAATGTTTTTCCATTACATGAATAAGCATTTGGCCAGATTATCACAGTTCTTAATCAACAACTTCACCATTAGCCTTCAGACATTGAGATAATTATGTAGGAACCAACATGAATGGGAAGATGACTAAACATTTTATTTGCCTGTTCTTTACTTTCCTTATGATTTTGTGTGCATCATGATATTGGGCTGCTCTGATGGGAGGCTTTTGGGCACTGCTAGAGAAAGTACTTTATAAAGTGTTTGGGCAGATTTGTTCATGTAGGTACCTGTATCCTGGCAACAATGCTGAGAAGAACAAGACATTTAATGTAGATCACTGAACAAGTGATGGCAAATTTCAGGTGCCATATTATCATCTTATGTTAACTTGGAGGAGGAATCTTGTTTTATTTTGTACAGTCCCTAATACATGACAAGGGCTTCCTATTTAATAATAATGATCAACAATTACAATATTTAAAAAAAAATAATAATAATTTATTCCAGGCAGCAAAGCCAGGCTAAAGCTAAGGCTGACAGCATGACTTCTTTTCTGCTAAGTACAATGTATGTCTTTACATAATCACATACAATTTTCTGAATAATAAACTATGCTATCATCTAGGTATTATAGGTATAGGTATTTCTAATGCTTAAAGCTCTTTAAGGTGCATGTTGTGCATTAAATGAAACAAAACTGTTCAGGCTTTCCATTCCCTGTGCAGTTCCCTACAGTTCTACAGATGCTAGAAAAAGCATTAAGACATTAAATACGGGCTAATGACATTACAGCATTTCATACAGTACTTATATACATTTCTACATAGATTATTCCACTGCATGAATAATCTTTGCAACTTCCAAATATTTACAGTTCTAAATCTGACCCTTTCTATGACTACAGAAACTGCAGGAAGTAAACTTTCCCTTGTGTATTTGCAGGAAGTTGGGTTGTCTGCATCTTAAGCCAAATTTAAACATACTTCAAAAGCAATTGTTACATAGAACATACTGTTTATATAATGTGGTTATCTCTGCCATATGAAGTAAAGTGCCATATATGTTTCTGTGCGGATGTATCAATACAATTAAAAAAAAAAGAAAAAAAAAAGTTATTTTTGTGCTTTTAGATTATCTTATCTTATATTCCATATGTAGCTGAAGTCTGACATTTACATAAAACTTGAAAATGAGTTTATCTTACAGACTTACTTACACAAACTTATACATAAGTTATCATAACCTGTGCTATTCTAAACAATGCTTTACTTATAACTTCTAGATCAGACATTCCCCTATAGAGAAATCAGACACAGAGAAGTGTAAATGATTTAAAATTGCCCATAATCCACAAAGTTTAGGATTTTTTTTCTTAGTTTCCTTAGTTTATGTCAAGCTAGTAGTATAAGCTATTGCTGGCATAAGTGTGGATGCCCAAATTCCCTAAAAGTAAGGATCTTTATGGAGATACCAAAATAGTGAAAAAGGACTGTTAAAGATTTAGCTAAGTATGTCCTCAGCTTTCATGTTATCTCTGTTTACAAAATTAACTCCTTCAGAGGGGAATGATGCTGAGGATAGCAGAGAAATGACACAATTAATGATTATAAGGAAGTTCATTAGTGGAGAAAACTATACTTGACATATGACTGCTCCCTTTTTAAATGTTTCTTTTGCCCTCCTTTGGAAAGATTCCTCATGGATGGAGCATGTCATGGGAAATACCGCAGGAAAAGCTTCAGATGTATTCTTCCCTGCTTCACATATTCTTTAAGGGTCTGCTACAAGTAATGGGTTTACACTCCTTGATATCTTGGCCATTTTTAAATTTTAACTGACAGATCTGAAAGTACTGAAACAGTTATATACATACTCATATATACATATATGTATGTAGTCTTTTTTTTTTTTTGGCAGAGGATTACTACTGATCTGTTGTGATGTTTGTTGTTGGCCACTTGCAGGTGCTTTCTGGGGAACAGGTCAGCTTTATGACTAGTATGAAGCTTTACTTTCTTATTGATTAGCCATTGCTTTTTTTAATTCCAAGATTTTATAATTGTTTGGCTAACCAAACAATTTTTTTAGCACTTAAAAGCGGATTTTGGTATATATTTTTTTCACTATGCATAGTGCTCTAATACTGTGAATTACCACCCAGCACATAGCTGCTTCTGATGGTGTGTAGCTCTCACTCAGTAAATGATTAAAAGTATCTACTCGTTACCTTTTATTACATATAGTTCACATACATAGAGAATTTCTCAACAGGCAGAAGTCAGCTGGAAGATTTAGGTTATAGAAGGGTGAATCATTCAGTGCATCAAAGCAGTAGGACTACAAACTTTTGCAGAAGCAGATATCAGGTAAGTGAAACACACCTCTCTTGTTGCTTTAGTATTAATAATGGTGTTGCTCAAACCAAGTGTTTACCTGTGCAGAACCTAAGCATTCACCTCTGTTCCTACCAAACCTTAACAAGGATGGCATGGCACCACTGGACCACCCTTGGCTTCTTGTACAGAAGCTCCTGGCAAATGAGGTGCATCTCACAGCTGAGATAGAGGACAGAAAGCAAAGCTACACAGAAGAAAAAAGACATCAAGAACAAAAGAGACAGAAAAACAAGGAAGAGAATGAATAGGCAGAAATTTGGCAACAGCCATGTGTTTCTGGTTTGTTCCCTTTAAGGAAAGATGCTGCAAGTCTATTCCAAACGCTCAAGTGACCTGGAGACCAGTCACAGCCAAAAATCTGACACTCTTGGTGTAAACTGTGAGAAATGGCTAACGACAGTATTGTAGAATCTATAGAAAACCTCTTTCACTGACTCTCTCCCCACTCCTTAAAAAAAAAAAAAAAAAAAAACCCTTACCAATCAAAGAAATCAAAGAAGTCCCGTCCCCGTCTCCCTCATCAAGACATAGATTCCACAGCCAGAACTTAAAAGCTTACACTTAGTTTTATGAGACAAGAAAGAATCAATATTATAAAGCAAACAAACAAACATGCAACAACAAATGTAACCAGGAATAGTTTGTCCCCAGCAAATGTTAACTAGGACTATTTCTCACTAAAGCCCTTACCAGCAAGAGCTGGACTGAATAAAATAGTGGCTTTTTTACTGCCACTTTCTGACACTGAGTTCTGGATTAAAATGAGAAAGTAATCTGTTTCCCAGTATCCTGGTAAGAACTTGAACAAACAGCTAAAAATTTATTCATAACCTCCCAATGTAATTAATGGAAGCTGTGTGCCTAAATTGCCTTTTCAGCTTTTAAAGCCTCAGTCTAGCCTCCTGCTAGGTCCTAAGCCTCCTGCTAGGTCCTACAAGATACTTCCAGCATTTAGGACAGAAAAAACAGCAAACATTGTACGGCTGCTCTTTTAGTTCTAGAGATAAGACACACAATCCAAGAATAAAGGCCATCAAATGTGCTCTATGTAAATTAATTTTATTCAAAAGAGATTAAAAAACCTAACAAAGCTTGCCTAACTACATGAGGTAGTACATGTAGCAAAACAGAAGGCAGAATATAGTACTCTGAAATATGAAGAATATCAATAAGTTTACATGTTGGAAAGAAATTAAATTCAACAACAGAAACAAAAATACCAAAAAATAGTTTTACAGCTTTTCAGTCTTAAAGCACAATACACTTTTCATAGAAAGAAACATCTTATCAGCATTACATGTTCTTCATATACCATAATATGGTAAAATTAACGCACAAGGCTGTTCACCACAAATGCATTTAAAAAAATATGGTGAAGCAACAAATGACTTGATCATTGCTGGGCTCCGTACCACTATACTTCCTGGCCTGCAGGAGTATTTGCCAGGTTCTGAGGAGCAAGGCTAGCCTTCCTTACCTTCTTTAACATTCACCCTCATAGCCATGTATAGCACACAGGCACCATGTACACTTCAAGGCCTCCAACTTGCAAACTTTCAGATATGTGTACAATGCTATGCTTTTGCTGAAGCCCATTTAAGGAGAGTGGATCATATGGTCGAAGTAAAGCAGAGATTGCAGAATTGGTGGCTTAGTCCTTAATTTCAGTTTGCTCCACTTCTCAGTATGAAGAAATTACCTTTTAAACTCAGATTTTCAAAGATTAATCTCTCTTTTCCTGGTTAGGTGAATATGTGAAAAACTGGGCCTTAATGTATTGGTTATTTGAACTAAAAAGCTTAGCAGCACCCAATAAACATTTTATTACTAATATATTTAAGAAATAAAAAAAATGAATGGCCCATTCTCTGAGAAATATTTCTGCAGAACACATGCTAATATGACCCAGGACTTGATTAGTATGAAATTGAAAACGGTCTAACTCTTCATTTATTTTTGCATGGCTACTGCTACCATAAATCATCAAGAAGTTAATATATATATATTTTACTTTAAGGCATGATTTATTATATTGAATTATTGGGATGGCTTCTTTTATGTACATTGGAAATAAAAACTCAGGCCTTCCCATGGTATACTTTTAAGGTTATTGTTAGTGGCATATATAAAGCACCATACAATAATATGTTCAGATGAAGAAAATAAAGAATATTTATGAACTTTGAAATTAATCATATAAGAGTAACTGCTAAGAAAATATAGCAATATTTAACACAGGATTCAAAATATTGTTATATATCATTATAGATTTTCAAATTATTTTTCTCCCATGTTTACTTTTACAGATTTTTTTTTTTATTAAGATATATATGCATTTAAGCTTTTTGGTGGAAAGCAGTCTGTATCTTCTGTACATAATGTTACACTTTTATACAAATTTTAGGAATTAAAGGAATGACCTTTTTAATTCTTTTCCTTGTGCTCTGGTTTTCCTTGCCTGTTCAACACTTTATTCACGAGACTCACACAACAGCAAATACTCTGAAAGCCTTGCTTCCTGGAGGATTCTGTAAACTGAAAGGCAAAAATATTCCTGGTGTTATTTTTAAGACTGCAACACACAAATGATAATTCTTCTGAATTGTAAATACAATGCTAGAGTCCTGTGACACTTTCCTTGAGATTAATCATAACTTTACCTAAGAAGCTTTAAAAATATTTAGCAAACAAAAACTAAAATTTTATCTGTGAAAAGGGACTCTAGTTGAAATAATAAAGCTCTGTTGAAAAAAAAAGCCAAACAAACACTAAAAGAGATTACAGGAAGAAAAAGAGAAAAGCATACAACACATACATCTTACTTTGAGCATTTTAATAACTACATCCAGATCTAACCTTCAGACCTAACAGACTGCTTGTGCAAGGTTACATATATGCTGAATAAGAGTTCTGAAAAAGATCTAAAAGACTTTACAAGATCAAAGGCAATTCATTTATAATACTGATAAGTTGCTTCACTGATAAATATCTATCTTCAAAACAAAGCAAAAGGAAAAGTATGTGCAATGAAGAAAAAGGGCAATACCCCCTGTTATCAAAAATATGAAAACAAAGCAAAACACCTCTATCCTTTCCCCACTAACAAGTTATCTAAAGAAACTTTTGGAGGCTTTATCCCCACACAAATTTCTTGGAAAGGCTACTGCTTAAAAGGCTGCAGTTATTAAATGCTTTAGCCACACATGATTTTTTTCGAGGTCACTTCTCTTTCTGCTAATAGGACCTCAATTAAGACCTCATTCAGGTCTTAATTTAATCCGCAACATGCAGCCATGTGTTATCCTCACAGTACCTACTAAGAAACTGAGTAGAATTTCAGTGAATTTCAACAGCACCTCTATGTGTTTTCAACCCCAACTAATGTGCCTGGAACCAGTTACAAGTACCTGTCTATTGCAGATACTCCAACTCGGACAAAAAGTAATCACTAACACTAATTAAAAAAAAAGAAAGAAAGAAAGAAAGAAAGAAAGAAAGAAAGAAAGAAAGAAAGNAATAATCACTAACACTAATTAAAAAAAAGAAAGAAAGAAAGAAGAAAGAAAAAGAAATCCAAGTAAAGCAAAGGCAATTTTCTTATCAAATATTTTGGTAGTTGCAACAGAATCAGCAAAATAAACAAAGGGGTTATTTAATTTCATAAGCAGCTTTTTAGAGTAATGATTTACAAGCTTAGAGGAGACAGGCTGCTCCGGTACCACCCTTCTCCCAAGTCACTGCAGCTGTTACACAAGCACTCTGCAAATCACCCATGTTTGGGTGATTGGCCTGTTTGTTCGGTTTCTAGCGCTGCTCAGCCACGGCCCGACATCATGCCTGTAAAGATGGCAATCTTATTGCCACGCAGGGTAAACAGTAATCTTTTAAAATGAGCTCTGTACCTTTCTGAAAATATCCCGTTTTGAAAGGAAGCAATGTACACCTTCCGTTTGTCTACTGGCATAACGTCAACATAACCACCTTGGTTGCGGACGACACCAGCATGTACTGCTGCCCGGCAGATACTGGACATCTAAGAAAGAATGAGAACAGATTTAGTTTACATTCAACCTTTTATTTATTTATTTTCAAAACTGGCTAGAAGAAAATGAACAGAGATGTTTAATCCAGATTCTAGGAACTTTATACAATCATAAATATATAATTCTTTGTGGTATTAAATTCATTTCATAGGCTAATCTGAGCCTATGAATCTAAGAAATTCAATCTAAGAAATTCAGCAACTACCTCCTCAAAGACCTTTTCAGACATTTATTCCAAGCTATTTAATTTTAAGTGCCAAGAGAACTTTCAAGTTTTTGAGCCTTTCAAATAAAAGGCTCTATCAACATTCACTTCTTCGATGGGAGAGACACAGCAAAAGATATACCCAAGTTTCATCAATCACAGCTGTATAGATCAGGAAATACAGTTTATTCTTCACTCAGAGCCAAACAGTAGAGAGCAAAGGTACACTGCAATCATGCTTATTTCTGTAAGATATCCTTCCCCAAAGTGAGTTCTCTCCCACCCTATGGAGATACTTTATTGCAGGATAGGTTGCTGTAATTCCTCCTCCATTTAAAAAAGGACCCTCAAACAGCAGTGAAATAATCCATATTTGAAGTGAATATCACAATACTTTAGCTAGACACAGGCAAATACTAAAAGATAACTAGGCTAAAAGTATAAATGTGAGCATCAAACAGAAGATAGAGGTCTAAAATCATTCCTTAGCTGTGAGAGCTGATTAATGGCAGACTAAAAGCTTTATTCCCTCACTCCGAGTTAAGGAGCTAGAGTCAGAGGAGGTTAAGAGTCTCCAGGTGTCTTGAAACAGCTTTTAAGATTTCAGGACTAACTCCACAAATTTACATGGGCCAAATTCTCTGTAGGGTCACCAGGAGTTTCACCTGAATAAAACCTGTCTTCTCCAGCCATTCATTTCTCCTGAAACTACATAGGATAAATAATATGAACAGAAGAATAGCTCAAAGACAAGCTCAGTAATAGTGCTGATTTAAATAGCTGATTCAAACTTGTGACCCTCCAGCACTCTTTCAGTATGTTAAAACTTGCTGAAAGAATGAAAATTCATAGATCCTGCAGAATGTAGGTCCCATTCTGTTTCAGTATACAGCCCTGCAAACGTAGTTCCAGCTGCAGTGAATCTCCACTTATAACTAAAGTGGGGAAAAAAAACGTCTTCACTGCAACAGGCCTCTTCCCAACCAACCTTAAAACTTCGCCAGTAAAAATATCAATAGCTGGTCACACAGACCGCTATTTAAACAGGAGTTGCATTTCTTCCAGTTATAATTGGAATAATTTATATCTGTAACTAACTATTTTGTAATCTCAATGCTATATAAAATCAGGAATTCAAAATAGCAATTATTTTCCTCCTCTTATTGCAACCACAAAAGTTGTCAATTTCACTGTTCCTTTTACATAGTCTATGTTACTGTAATGTTACTGTATTTCTCAGAGTAAAAATTTGAAAATGTTTACGCAAAGACTCCTTAGCAAAGACCCTTTTGAGTTCTTCCCTTTGCACTGCTGGCTGCAGGTTTTGAACATGCCAGAAGGGATGAAGTTTATGCTCCTCAATACTTGTCCTGTTCCCAAGGCTGCAAGGCTTTTGCTATATTCTTAACACCAGGAGTCNTGTCAATTTTACTGTTCCTTTTACATAGTCTATGTTTTAATGTTACTGTATTTCTCAGAGTAAAAATTTGAAAATGTTTACGCAAAGACTCCTTAGCAAAGACCCTTTTGAGTTCTTCCCTTTGCACTGCTGGCTGCAGGTTTTGAACATGCCAGAAGGGATGAAGTTTATGCTCCTCAATACTTGTCCTGTTCCCAAGGCTGCAAGGCTTTTGCTATATTCTTAACACCAGGAGTCTCTTTATTTTTAGGGTAATTTTTATAGTTTTATGTATTCATATAATGAGACAACCTAAAGACCAGACTCTGCATAATTTTAAATATGCAAAGAAAAAAAGATAGTCTCTGTAACACATGATCTACAGCCTAAAGAAACAAGATGTGGAGATTAATATATTTACAAGCAGTGAAGAAACAGAAGACCACTATTAATTCCTATAATATGGTAGAAACTCAGTTTTGCACTGAATTTAGAGATATATATTAAAAAAAAAAAAAAAAGGCTAGAGTAACAACCCAGGAGAAGGATCATAGACAGACGACCTGTCTTATGTTAGACATTACTTTTGATAACTTTCTAAATTTCCCAAACCTCCGAAATATGGTGATGAAGCTACTGTGCAACATCATAAAGCTAAATGCAGGAGCCCTATATGGGATGAAACAGGAGAAGTCACAGGGGAATGGAATTGACAAGATAAATTCAGAAATTATCTTTAGATGAAAAATAAACCGGCACTCTGATGTTGTTTTGTGGATAAGCACGGAGCACAAATATAAATTAATTAAAAACTATTTAAATAATAACTTGTATGCATACAGATTAATAAATTATGCAGTTTTACTAATATGAATGAAGTTTTACAAATATGAAGGTACATGAATATGGTTTTCTGGAGAAAGTATTACCTATTTTGAGTTTTCATAAACTTCTCTGGTCTTAGAGTTCTTTGTCTAACTGGAATCATAATGTACTAAGAGTTCCTGCTCTTAAGGATTTTAAAGCAGCCTGGTCACATTCCCTTGAATTAAAATGTTAAGATGGAGCTTCCATTATTTTAAGCAGAACCAGAATTTCATAGCTTTGTTTATCCTAAATTTGAGCATAGAATTGCTAAGTTATTTTTATGTTAGCAGTCTTATAATAGTCGCTAAAAGTCTGTCAGAGATTTGTGTTTGCTTCTTTAATTTTCATGATCGCACTCTGAAGGATACATAAAGCATTAGTTTTTAAGTTAACGTAAACATTTCATACAGAATTATATGACCTTGCTTTATTGTTGTGCTGTGAACCCTCTGAAATTTGTTAGTATTTAACAGGTCATAGCATCTGAATACCAAGCTGCTTAATTATCTTCCTTCTTCAGCTACTCAGCAAAATACCAAATATCTACCCAGCATAGCATATCTGCAAAGGCATTTTAAACGCAAGCCTCTCTTCCCCAGTATGACTAGACTATAGAACTACTTGATACTTTTGCTTCGTGCATAGTGTTTAAATTTTACTGCAGCAGAGATTTATGAATTAGGAAAATACTTCCATATATACTTATTAAAACAAAAAATAATATGGTCAAAATCCTCAGACAGTATGAACTTCATCTCATTCTATAGATAGGAGACAGGCTGACCTGTATTAGTCCTAACAAGAGGTTCAATTTTTATGAATTGCTCAGTTAGTCCCCATAATTTAGATCGCATATTAATAAGAGACTGTGTTTGGTAAAATGCCACCTACGGTCAATATAGTATGATAAACCTAAAATTTAAACTCTCTACAAATTCTTACAAGATAACTGGAATACAGTTATGAACTTGTGCCATATGTACATCTAAGGTGTGCCCATTAAAATAAACCTGTTTTAAACCAGAAAAATCTAGAAGTGAAAGATTTTTTAAACGATTAACTTACTTATTCAATTCTTTAGTTGTTCTTTTTAAGCACTTTTGTGAGTTCTGACAATGACATCAAATCTGATTTGATTCAGTTCTTGACACTTTTTGACTTTATTTCAATGAGGAGGTGACATTGAAGTGTTCTTAAAATACGTATATTGTTAAAATACTCACTGGCAAGATATAATACTGAATTTCCAGAAATAAGATTCAAAAAGTTTTAGACAAATTGGATTAACCAAGTTAAAACGTGATGCCAACTCTGCAGCACAGGAAAGCAGGAAATCTATTTTTTTTCCTGGTTTCCCAAGAGGACAAAGCATTGCCATGTGGAAACTATTAGCAGCCAGGCCAGCAGGGACACAAAGCACAGAGATGGCAATGTCTTTGCACTAGAAGAAGAATGAGCAACTTGTACTTCTGCCTTCTGAGAGTGACAGCTATTACAGTTCTTATTTATATCATAATAATGTTATTCAGGAAAGGACCTTCTTGTACCATACACACATAACAGAGCCATGTTTTTGTTTTGAAGAGCTTGAAACCTATTTCAAGAAAAGAGAAACAAAGGGAGCCAAACAAAAAGAAAGAGAATCTATTGAGTCGGGGAGGATGAAGACTCTTACATGAAGACTATGCATACGCATTTGCTTATAGATGCTGGCCATAGGAACCACAGCTCTGCTTTCTCTGTCCCAGACAAAGGGACAGGAGCTAATGGACTGAAGAATGGAGGATGAAAATGATGTTTTTTTTCATTCAATGGAGTTAGGGATACTTGTGTCAATGGGGGAAAAAAAAAAAAACAGCAAAAAGAAAATTAAAAATTCTGAGCGGCATTGTTTTTCAGTAATACAGAGAAAACAAGTAGCAGTAAAATATTTAAAAATAAATGACTGAATAGACAAAGAGCTAGAAAACAAAATGTTTAACTAAAATCTCATGAATATTGCAAAAAATGACAACATATCTTTCTGCATCAGTGACAATTTTTTAAATTGTTAATGTTTTTTTACTTTTTGTGAATATTTGTGCAAACAAATTCGTGCTGATAGGAACATGAATAAGGCCCAAACACTCATGCAAACAGTGCAAACAGTAACATAAATATATATGCTTATTTGAGCCAAAAGAATTTGTATGGACATCACACACACACACACAAAAAGAACCATGCAATGAGAGCATCAAAATAAAAGTGTCTTTAGAGAGAACATAAAAATATGAAAAAAAAAGACACTTTGAACTAAGTATGATGACAGCAATGCAAAAAAAAAAAATGTTGACTAAAAATGATAGAAAAAAATAGTATCAATCTGTTAAAATAGTAAGTTAATGAAAATATATATGAAAATTCTTCAACAAATATGTATCTATCTATATAGACAAGAAATATGCATAATGAGACTATGGACATTTATCTTCCAATTTCCACTCAAAAACTTTTCTTTTTTGGTTTAAACTAGTATAACCTGCCAATACTGAGCAAATGGTTGGAAATTTTGATTGAAAAATGAATATATGGATCCTGAGACAATTGATGTTTCCAAAAAAGTTTAGATATCTTCACCTGAATACTACTAAGAGCCTGAATACTACTAAAGCCTCTAAAAATTTCTAAGAAGACTGTTGGTACATCTCTGTTTGCTTATTGGTTTATAAAATTAGTGCATGGAAGAAGGCTAGAAATTTATGTGATATGTTATTATATTTTATAGCTTTTCACAGGATTTCATATCCATTATATGCTATAATGTAAATCATACTACTTACATCAGAATAAATTCGTGTTCCAATTACACGAGCATAGTGTGGATTTGCCTGCATGCAGTTGCGAGGACAATACACCCTGAAATATTTAAAGTAGAAAGCACACATTAAAAAATGATACTATAGTATTACTATGTCACATTCAACATCACCATTACTGAGTATAAAGCAAATTGATGGTGTGTACAGATGGTCAATATAGATCAGCTTTAAGTCTTTGACACCACAGGCTGAAAATCATTGTTGATATAACTTGAGGTTCATGAAAAACATGCATGAGAACTCATTTCAGTGACATGATTATCTTCTTTTCCTTGGAATACCCGGAGGCTGTCTTGTTCAATGAATGTGAGGGCCATAGTAGAAAAGCCAGTGGAAAGAGAGATGGATCACACTGTTGTATTATTAACTGCTTCTATCACATCCTATTTAACCTATATAGTTGAATAATTTCCTCAGGAAAACAAAATCAACCAAACAAAACCAACCAAACAAAAAACTCACATATCTGGATGAGGCCTGTCCCTGTTATGATACTCATGACCAAGCCAATGCTGCTGCATGATGCTGTTGCAAGCCAATTTAGGAATAATTATCCTGAGTATTTGATAATTGTGGCTAAACTGAGAGCTTTAGCAATGAGATTCCTTGGTAATTTTAGGAGATTAAAGAGCTACTGAGAAACACCAGCCTTATTCAGGTCATTTTTGTTAACCTTCTTTGAGAAAAGCTCTGTCTTTAATTCATGCTTGCCTCAACTCCAAAATGCACTGGAACACCATACACTAATATATAGGCCAAGCCTTTTTTTTTTTTTTTTTTTTTAATAATTATGGGTTGTTTTAATTTTTTTTTAATTATGGTATACTACTACTACTACAAATGCCATTAAAGCACCAAAGTGTGTCGTTTCATTTTAAAAAAAACAGTTATGTCTTGACGGCTTTGGAACAATCCTGTATGGAGTGTCCTATGCGTATACTACTACAAGGAAATGTCATTAAAGCACCAAAGTGTGTTGTTTCATTTTAAAAAAACAGTTATGTCTTGATGGCTTTGGAACAATCCTGTATGGAGTGTCCTAGGCAAGCACTCTTCCCTAGGATACTATCCACTTTCTGGATAGATATTTAGCACGTTGCGGCCCTCAGGCATGCTACAGCGTTATCAGATGGGCAACTGAAACAGGCTGATGCAGCCAAGGGAGACTTTTGTCCAAAGGAAATATGATGTCAGGCTGGCCTTTGAAGAGCTGCTGATGTGCAATTAGGACATGAGAGGGAAAAATGAGGTTGTACAATCAATGTCATGGCTGATTACTGCTTGTAACACCTGAGACTACATTTTCAGAAATATGTTAAGATCATGCACAGAGTCTTGAATGGGTCACTGCTGCTGTAAAATTCTTTAAATTGACACATCAGAATTAAAAAGACTTTTAACAACTTTCCCCCCCAATATTCTTAAAAACACATAATTCTTCTGTTAATGAAGCTAGTTTTAGTTTTTAATAGTGAAAGAGAAGATTCAAGGAGGCAGAAGCATGGAATTTTATCCATCCACTCCCAAATTCCACTCTCTCGCTTATTTCTACATGTCTTACATCCAGAAAACCAGAAGTCATAGCCAAACACCAAACAAGTCCACAGACCCAAGTGCTACATGGAGGGATGTTTTCCTAGCAGTTCTGGCTTTGTGCTTGCTTCCTGTATTGGCTGTAGGATTGCTATGAAAGTACTCCTGTGGATATCTCCAGCTTAGCTTGCGGTAAATCATGCTACATTGTATTTACCTTTGACTCATCTATGGCTTTAAGAACTGTTACTGATTTCCTCCCTCAAAATATTGAGGCACAGGCTTATTTCAATGAGTAAAAACGTAGGTTTCAAACAAACGCCACACGTATTTAACTGACAGCTATTAACTGACTTGTAGACCATACCCTACTTTAACAATCATCTACTGTGGTTTGTTGTTGTTGTTGCTGGTGTTTTTGTTGGGGTTTTTTTTTTTGTTTTCTTGGCAAAACCATAACACCAAAACAATCTGGTAACTTTTATGGCAAAAAACACCAGTTCCTTTTTCTATAGATGTATAAACTTAAGTCGACTGAATTGTACCCCAAGTATGTAGATTTAGTAATGCAAAACGAAGGAGAAAAATGCACCTTCCTTTAGTCTAAGCAATGATTATTTTACTGTGATACATCAAAGATCTCTATAGGCAGATCATCTTTACCTACTTGGTCTTCTGCTTAGACTGAAGACTTAAATATCAGTAAGTTATTTCTGGCTTCATTTTCAAAATTCTGCAACGCTACTGCTGTCAGCTTTGTCAATACAGCTATAGTTAATAACTCTGACAAAAAATATGGCTGCACTTCGTAGTAATATTTAAAGAACTTTACCTTGGACAGTGTGAGGCTGGTTTTTGAAATGGGCACAACTGTTCCCCTGTTGTTTCACAGGTGATAGCTTGAACTGAGGAGAGTAAAACAGAAATCAATAAACATATGCTATTTGCCCAAAAAAAAAAAAAAAAAAAGTAAGAGTAAGACTATAAGAAATGCTAACCTGTTACTTTAGAGACTGTGAAGGAATTTGCAGACTGGTATTTTCTGAGAAGAAATAACAGAAATAGTCAGTAAGTAACATCTCTCAAGGGTTTCTTATTAGCTAGGAGAATTTTTGTTACTGAATCTAGAAATAAACTCAGGATATTGCCCCCCAACAATGTTTACTCTCTGCAAAACTCCCCTCTTTGTGCATCTATTGCAAATGATACATTTACTTTACAATCCCAATGAATCTGTGTTTGAAAATGAGGAATGCATTTTGAGCTTTTTGAGCAATTTAGATTGCTAGAAGGATAAATCTGCTAGCAACAAATTACACATCAATTTGTCTCTCAAACTGTAGCAACCAAACCCCGTGTTTGAGAACTGATTGGAAGCATCCATCTACCACAAAAGCATGTTTTCACTTCCTCCCTAAGGGTTCATCCCCTCAAACAGCTTCAGGTCTGAAAAAAAAAATTCTCCTAACAAATATTTTCAGAAAATTTTGATTCAATTTTACTTTCATATCCACTGCTATGTTAAATCACTGTTATCATGGTAAACTCGGTCTAAATGTAAAAGTCTGGTTGTATGATAACTGAAAGTGTCAGTTCCTTATTATTATGTCAGGTCAATTATATGTGTCCACTTATTCTGTAACAAGTGGTCCACAGTTCAACAGTTCTATTTCTCTTTTTATCTCAGGGGATATGTCCATGATTCTAATATTTTCATCTATAATACAAGAGGAGGTGATGATACTTTTTGATGTCCATAAATACTTTTAATAAATAACCATGAAGGATATGATTCCCTATTCATGTTTGTGCAAATTACTTCTGTGTTACCCATAACACTGCAAAATGTATTTGGAAACTCTTTGCATTGCTTTATTTAGTTGTTGGGCTGAACAATTTCACATTTGCTTGTTATTGCATTCTAATTTGTTTTAAGGATCTTAATTCATACCTATGTTGCCCTATGTCCATACCATGAAAAAAAAGTACTGTTTGAATATTAAAACAGTAATGTGAGGATAATTCACATACACTAAAGTTATTTAGCTAGTTAAGATAATGTTAAGAGGAGTGACCAAACATAGTATGCTAACTCATACAATATCATATCAAGTACTTAAACGTTTAAAATGGTACCTTTCACTATGATAATGAAATGTTTGAAAAATAACTGTATTAGCAATCTTGCTTATAAGTCTGAAGATGAGAAAAATTGCTGTAACTTTCTCTGAAATTCACCTTTCTGAATTTCTATTTACTCTTTTTTCCCCTGTGCCCTAGAAAATCTAGAACAAATTAGATTTTCAATATACATGAGAGGTGAGATTCTATTAAACAGCCATCTTGTTTATGGTAGGAATTTCAGCTCCCTCTAGAGACACTGGTGAGACCAGATACATGCAATGAACTACAGAGACCCTCGGAAATTAGCTGTAGCGAGCAGGTACTTTAAATAAGTCTGAATAATGAAGTAACACAGAGTGTACTGCACAGCCTTGCAGGACAGACATTTATTACAGATATGAGATTTTCTGGGGACCATCTTTGTTTACTGTAAAGACTACAATTTATACACTGACAAAGGTGATGCCTCATCATAACATACTCTAAGGTTACTCTAAAGGGGAGAATCATCAGTAGTGTAGGAGATTAAAGAATTGTGCTGTGTGAGCACACATTGTGGCAGAAGTTTGATGAAACATGCTCCCAGATAAGAAGGTAAAGACTTGGTTCAACAGTCCATAAAACCTTTAAAACACGTTTAAACTTGTTTTTCAACAAGTATTTGTACTTGTTTTCACATGCAGTAGTTAGAAACAAGCTTCTGAAAACTGATGAAAACACCTGAACACTGTGATACATTTCACAATGAAGCTTCCAGAATGTTTGATATTATTCCATCACTGGCAAATGCAGAAGCGTGTAAAGTACGTGAGCAATATATGATAGGTAAATAAATAATTAGGTAAATTGTGTCTTCTAAGGAAATTCTCAAACATTTACATGAAGAAGTGTATTTTATGCTTTAATCACATTGCTTGTATGATCAATACAAGAACAATTCTAAAATCAAGCTTATAAGATTTTTGCTTTATCTTTTTTTTGTCATGGATTCCTGTGTACAGGGGCCAACACTGAAAATATCACCAGTTTTGCCCAAAATAGTTAAAACAATCTGATTTAATGTCAGTATGTAGCAGGTTTTTTATATATCTGTGCATTTATAACAAACTGATACTCCAGATATTGAGATTATTTAACTACAAATACAAATTTATTGCCCAAGGGACTTAGTGAACTATTTCACCTCCTTTTGATTGATAATTATGTCACTTTTCTTCAAATGCTGGCTAAACCTTCAAGATGTTCCAATATCTGTACCAACTTGCTTTTTCAGAGTATTTTCATATCTTTTGTAATAAAAGTAGTAATGGCAAAACATTATTTTTGTGATTTTTGTTTGAGAAATAAAAAGAGAAAAAGGTGAAAAACTGTTCATACACTGTATTTTTAAGGACACTTACCCAATTGACTGAATGCCATTCCTATAAGATTTGATAAAGTAATTTTTCCTTCCTTGCCTAGTGACATCAACCCAACCACCTTCATTGTCTAGGATGCCATAATGGATGGCAGCTTTACAAATACTGGATTGCTGAAAAACAGTGGAAAAAAATGATTCCATAGCAGTCAAGATACTATTTTCCATTATAATCTAACGTGGGGAAAAAAACCAAAAACAAAAAAACATTTTTTTTAGTCATAAGACTCTGTCATATATCCTAGTACACAGTATCTATCCTAGTCACATCAAACTTAAGGGGCTATCTCAAATGAAAACATCATTTTGCCTTCTTCAGGGACAAAACAGACTCATTCACTGTAGCTGTTTTTTTCCTGTACTTTCTGTCAGTTCTACACAGTGATACAACATAATATAGAACTGTACATTTTCAGGTAGGCTTTAATTTTATACAGACAGACCTGTCTTATTAAAGGAGTTTATATAATATACCCACAGATTGCTGTATTTTTCCTTAAACTTGAACTCTGGAGTTCTGGAAACACAAATTCTATTTCTGTGCAACTATAAAAGATATGATGCACGTCCCGACAGTGTATGCAGAACAAATGTTTAGTGTAGTACACCTTTAGTGTAGGATTTTAGTTTTGGTGAACACTAGTTTCTTAAAAATTCATTCTTAATACTATTTTGGCTAGTATTCCAATGAAAAAAAGCCATCTCACTAAAGATTATATTGGTAAAAAAATCCAATAAAAATGCTTACCATTTCATAATGTACACTTCCAATAACTTTGGCTTTGCTCTCCAAACAGCCAGCAGGACATTCATACCTGATAAAATAAAACAGAATGTGGTCTTACAAAAATACAGCTCTGGATTACAAAAATGGAAAATATTTCAGCTCACATACAAATGCACTCTCTTAAAATAATCTCAGGATGACAAATGTGATTTACCATACCTATTGCAAGTTGTTCCTTTGCACTGATCTCTTAGCCTTACTTCACATGAAACAATCTGAGCTAAAATAAACAATAAAACAATTTTACTGTAATGAATTTGATGCTGCATAATGCAAATTTGTTGACCACTTGCAAATTAGGTAAATTCCTTACACATTTGCTGTGTGCTTATTACTTCATTTTTCTCACTGTCATCACTGCCTGTGGAGCCCGAAGGCGAGTGAGTCCTCGGCCGGCTTTGTGCTGTTGCATCCTGGGCTTTGGATCGCTGCCGCTCAATCTCATTGGTTTCCTCTTCTGGTTCATGGGGAGAATAGAGCCTTTCTGAACCCTCTGTTTCAGGAAGAGAGAGTAATTTCTCAGAAAAAAAATGCTCTAGTTTGTGGAATGCAAATCTCTTGCCATGTTTTGGTATCATGGCTTTGTTCTCAATGTGGTTGAATATGCACAAGAATGCCAGTAACTGCTTCATGAGAAGCACTCAAGCTTAATAATACCCCTCATATATCTCTCCAATGCTGACTAAAGGCAGAATTTTTGTAGCACAGGCAGCACCACTGAGGTATAAAAATGCTTTTAATACTCCCACTTTAACACCATCTTTATGTCATCAGGAAAAATCAAAGATGTTCAGAAGAAAAATCAAAGATCAAAGATAATATTTCTATTAGTAGTTGAAGGAGCTTTACCAAGTTGCTAGTTAACTCATAATTGAAGAGCCAATTTTATAAAAATGTACATCTGAAAATGAGGCCATGTTATTCATACATAATGTAACTGATATGAAAATCCTCATCATTAAATCTACAGTTCTTACTTAGATAAGAACCTTAAAGAAGCTACAAGTGTACAGAGATGGGGCTATTATGCTCCATATGATTACTTGAAGAAATATTAAAATAATAATTTCAAAACCACTATGAAAGTAAGAAAAAATAACACCATGAAAACTGTAGGGAATTAATAACCATTCGAGCTGATATTTTGTTTAGTTAATAGTGTCTTCCTGTCTTGTTCTTGTTTTTTTGACTATAGTAATGCATGTGGCTATGTCACTGAGTGAACACGCTTCCCTACAGATCTGTGTATAGATTTCAACAATACCTTGCAGAAAGGGACAAACAACATACTATCAAAGTCTATGTCTTTGTGTACTAACAGCTCTCCATTAGCTCTGAGGCCAAAAGGAGTTCAGTACAGTTCCCTCCTTACTGGAAGACTCAGCCTCACATATAATAGCACATAAACTTATGTCTCCCAATAAAGTAGTTCCTTACCAGTTCTCTGGGTACATGTATAATACATTCTATTCTATGTCATTATTTTAAAGCATAATGACTGAAGAACACAAAAGGTTACATTTCTCTGACTACTTACAACCATACTGTTGAATTAGTACATACCCTTGTAACAAAGGTTTTCTCTGCAACCTCCTCCAAAACTAGGGGGACAAGCGGAACAGGGGCGTCCAGGTTTGTAAGGTGCATGACCCCACCAGTTACCCCTAAAAAAAATCCATTAGCAAACAATAAATATATGAATATTAAGCAATATTTCATATGTAAACAAATAAATGGTGAAAAACTGAAGGCGCTTTGGCCATTGTTTATTTGCGTATTAGTGTAATCAAAATATCATCAATGTTGTTGAAAAGTCCTTGAAGACAAAACTGAAGGACTGCTGATGTGAGATATTTTTAGATCAGCATTGCATCTAAGACTATTCCTCAACTAAATAAGAGCACAGCTTCACTCTCCTAATGGAATATCCTACAGAATTTGATCTTCATGGTACCCATTCTTTAAAATTACTACAATGGAGAGTTTCATTTATTACCCAGACAAATATCACGCTATAATGAAGATCACTGATGCTGAATGCTAATACACAATCAAGCCAGAGAACTGAAGCTCTAGAAAATCACAAGAGTATTTGTGCAGCCAAGGCAACCTTGGGAACAATACTTTACTTTATAACAGTACAAAAAATAGAAAATTCAGACTGCTTTCCTTTTGGATTATTTCCTGGATTATAAAGTACTTTGCCCCCTCAAGATATTTTTGGGTGTCAACCTACTTACTTAGGAGAATAATTGCAAACAAGATAGACCGCTTTTGGCCAAATCTGTCCCCAGATGTTCATGTTATGACACAAATTAATTGCACAACCTATTCTGCTACTTGTAGCCCAAACAACCTATGGAAAAAGAAAGAGAAAGACAAGTGAAAACAAAAACTGATTAACACACTAAGAAACTGTCCAAAAACATCAATTCATAAAACTCAAATCACAAAAGAGATGTTATATTCCCCTCTGTTATAAACACTACTAGGGTAGAAGTATCATTATTAAAACCAGCAAGAAGTCATTAAGTTATATCCTTATCAGAAATAAAAGCTTTATGTTGAAAAAAAGATATGGCTATTACCTACAATAACTGATCTTACTATGTATTTGAACATATAGCAAACATCAAATATTTACAAAATACCAGCTGAAGAACAAATTTTTGGAATTAAAATGATTGCAAAAATCTTGATTTACAATTAAGTTGGGTTCCTGTGCACTAAAGTTCGCAGTGCAGAATAAAAGCCCAGATTTAGTTTGGTTAGACTGTTAACACTGTTAACAGTGAAACAAAACAACATAAATGTTAACACTGAAATTTCATACACCAAGAAACTACCAGTCTACGGTGGGTAATACAGGTTTGAATTAATATGCTTTCATACCATTTCAGTCTAAGATGACTGAATTCCTTTGGTTATCTCCTGAAATGCTTCTCATTGCAAAAATGTGGAAGTGATATTTTTGAGGAAGAAATCTAAAGACTTCTATGAGAACCCTACTCACTATCACTCATGTCCAGTGCTTTTAATTAAAAATGACAATTAATATAAACCATAAGGCCCTTTATTTTTGCACTAAGGAATATACTGTAAGATTAATGCAATGATATGAATAAGTTTTGTGTGTCATTCACTGAGCAAACTAGAGATCCTGACTCCTCTTTTCCATAGCTGACAAAAGCCAAACCCACCTACCTGCGTGTAATGCGTACAGACAGGACCCGAACATTTGTAAGGACAATATGGGTTGCACTCATGAGGATGCGGATAGGTGAAATCTCTCACTTCATCATACCATGCTTGGACATGAAATGTTGGAGGCCTATATCTACGAAAACCAGCAAAAGTCTATTAGATCGCTAAAAAGCTCTACTTTCTATCACTTCTCTTTTAAGTAACTAGCAAATTTTGTAAAATTTCAAAAAGCATATATATCATAAAACAGTATCTTACGCTACCTTCCCCAGTGTGCACCCAAATTTTGTCCAATTGATGGAAGAAGGCTTGCGGGTCCATGTTCCCACAGACAGGTTTCAGCCCAGGATTCCGCAGATCTCTCCAGTTCTGTATCCCATGTCTGAAGTTTAAAAAAAGAAAAGAAAAAAAGCACTTTTTTTTTTTAATATTTGATGAATATTATTTCATGTATATTAAAAAAAAAAAAAAAAAAAAAATATCAACACACCAACATATAAGACTCTTTTTTAAAGTTCCTGTAATTGGGACAGAAGACAAAAGAAATATATATAGATATAGATATATATATATATATACACACAATTAGTTTATCCTAAGAAACAGAAATGTTTTCATGAAGAAAAGAAATTAATCCCGTCAAGACATTCCCTCTGGAAGACACATGCAGACACGTGCTGAAGTTAATAAAACACAAATCTGAAACTGAAAGGCTTAGTTCAACTTTATGAGTTAACTCAAGTGCACTTTCCATCTTGGGTGATTTCTTTTCAATAATAGGCCCTCTTAGCCAAAAGGGTATTATCCAACATACTTTCAATATAAGGCTTTATTTTCTCTAAACCAATAGTTTACCTGAAACGAAAGTGATTTTCTCCTTCTTGTCTGTAATGAGCTTTTGTTGAAATAACATACAAAGCAAACAAAAAATGTGAGGACTAGAGCAAGGTTGTCTGTCACTGATTTCATGGTGAGATGATTGTTAAAAATCCTCAATACTGATCACATCAGTAAGAGATTTCTGTCTATAAAGGCACACTCAGAACAAGCTGGATACACAAATTATTGTCAAGTGCAATATCCTTTAAGGGATATGGAAGAGTAGGTAGGTCAAAGGCAAATGCAAGCTTCTGTCATCTTTCAAAAGCATACTTTTTCATTACTCCCGTAAAATTATTATACAATGCATTATTTTTTCAGTGTTTTTAGGGTTTTATGCATTGTTTTTAGTGTTTTAAGTCAGGATTTATGCAGTGGTCCTTTTTTAGTCAGAGCATCCATACTGATGATTGACTTTTTAAATCTCCTAAGTGATAAATGTGGAAATATTTTGCAGGTATCTGAACAGCTTATACTCTGGTTAGAAAACTAAAACATTTCCAGGGGATAAATCCATTTCTTAGATAGAAACACAATTATTTCATCATATGTTCAGACTAAAAGTTTCTCAGAGCAAGACTGTGTAATCAAGTTTTTGAAATGCCATTTTCACCTTTTTAATAAAATTACTCAGAGCCCCATATGCCATTGGTTATACAAAATCACAATCCTACAAAGAATTTAGTATCACAATTTAAATATATCTATTTCCAGCTCTACTCTTCCATTTTGTCCATTATCAACAGCATTAAAAGATAGTAAGGTATTTAAAACGTAAATTTTGACTTCAAAACTGCAAAGTTTATACGACAGAATTATTCTATCAATACACTACCAACAAAATAAAACCTTTAATCAACTTACATATGGATCAAAACCCATTAACATTAGGAAATAGTAGGAATAGTAGGCCAATAATTCAAGATCATAAGCAAAAGGATTCCTTAATTTCCATGAGACAATATTCTTCTCTTAAATCAGGAAGTTTTATATGGCAGTTTGTGTACTCAACAGTCAATCCTGACAACAGACCAGAAACAGGATGTTACCTGTAACAGCAGTCATGGTGGCAACCCTATTCTCCTTAGAAATCTGCATATGTGCAGATTGTCTCAGAGAGGAAGCATGAAGAATTAAAGATAAAAGGTCATAGTTTAAAGCTCCTTGCAAGGCAATAACCCTATTTTTACTATATTACAGAGATTAAATATGCCCCATTGGTGGAAATAATCCCTAGAGTCTATTTTTATATGAGTTACTGCTGTCTTGAATCAAAAATGTCCTGGAAAGAATATGTCCCATTTTTGGAAATAATCATTACAGCCTATTTTTATATGAGTTCCTGGTGCGTCTCAAAAAACGTCATAAGAAAATGAATCTACTCCTTAATAAGGAAATAACTGTAGAACTAAGAAAACTCACAAATCAGATAGAAATTTTGAAGCTGTCCAATAATATTTTTCAACTTAGAGTATTTATTAGTGAAGGACAAAGAGAATGAGAAACCTAAACTTGAAGCCAAAAATAAGTCTCCGTGAACACAAGTTTTACAGTAAAACCAGTGACCTCTATTTTAAAAATGGGCAACTTTCAGAGTTATTTCACTCCGCTGCTTCGTTTCTCTTTTTCTTAAGGTTTTCATTTATTATTGCTAACAGTAGTAAGCCTCCTCATAATGCACCTTCCTTGGAACTATTTCATTTATGATATGCCTCTGGAGTCATCTGGAGTCATCTAAGACACTGTTATCAGCTTTCCCTAGCCACTACACTTCCATGTAAATCACAATGACAAGTCTAATGCCAGAAACTCTGGAGTCTTGGGTTTAGGTCAAATATCAAATTGGGAAATGAGGGAACTGAGCTCACCACAATTTAGGGAGGGTAGTGGAATAAATATAATCCTTCCTACAAATTCCTATATATAGGAAAATCTACCTATCTGAAGAATTTGATTTTTATCACTTGCTTTCCTCAAAGAGCCTGAACTTTGTATCATAAGTACAATATTTAGAAGTTTTTTTAAAAAAAGTTTTGTTTAAGATTTCAAATTTAATAACTATAATGAAAATTAGAAAAAATATTCTAACTAGTCCTAACCACAGGCTGGGTAGTTTTCATTTATTACTATAGCATATAAATTTTTCAAAAGAACAAATATTTTAACTGTACTAAGAAATTCATTATTTAGTCCAATGGGAGGCACTATTTTAATTAGCATGGTAAATGTTTTGCATATAAATATTGTGTTTTGTATTATGTATTCAGTTATCATCTAGTTTTTTTCCCTAAACAGTTCCAACAATTTTATAACACCAGAGAAATATGATCCTTAAACTTTAGTAATTCATATTTTAATCATTTTGCAAAATGTCCAACATACTGTTTCATGGGAACTCTCTCAGAAACCTGTGATTTTGTGATTCTGTGAAATCAAAATTTAAGTAATAATATAAATCTCTATACATTATCAAAATCTGCTAAGAAGTTTCATAGCAGATTTCATGCATTCAATCTTTATTTAGTACAGATTACTAAAATTTTGATAAAAAACAATTAATAAAATGTTTTATGAGAAAAATAATCAGAACTCCGTCAGTAGGTAGTTGCTGCTGCATGAAGGTTGAATTCATCAGACAATGATCCCACATCTATCCTGTGTATGTACTACTCAATAAAATTACTTCAGAAGAGTCAGCTGTTCAGGAAATTCTGTGTGTGTGCTAGAAAAAAAGGGCTCATTCATTTGTTTCTCAAACCTTTAACATCTAAATTCCTTATTTCTAAAGCCAGATATAAAAACTACTAGTCATGGATATATCGTATATATAAACAGCATAGATTATAGAGGGAAAAGGCTGCCTGTTACCCTGCCAGCCAGTGTTTGGCTAGACTCACTGTTTCCTTAAATGAGAAGCAGGTCATGAAGAAATATCCACCTAACACAGTACATCAAAATCAGCATGACACAATCTAAATCACACTGTAGACAAGCAAAGTTTTTCTGAGTCTCCAGGTTCATTCTGATATTTTTAAAATAAAAAAATAAGAAATGATATTCTGACTTCTAATGCAAATCACAGTGCATTATATGCATATATACATTATTTATATGTGAGTACACTGGTGACAAATAATTACTAAGTTTTAATGACATTATGCAAAGGTAATGAATCTGACAGACTATAATCCCATCTCACTGCTACACGTCATGTTTCATTTCATTAATTTTTAAAGCTTTTTGTTCTTCCAGTGCCCCCTTCACCCTTAAAGCACAATGAAGAAGAAAAGACAAAGGAGGGGGAAAGCAAATATATACAGAAAGGTGTCCAAAAAGCATAAAACAATTCTATTGTTTTATCAATCAAATCAATTTCTACAATGAAAAAACATCAGACAAACAGTATATGCTTTAGATTACAAAGAGCTTGGCATTTAAAAAAAGATACCATAAGAAAAAATGGTGGAATATAAAGACTTGTAGCAACATAGGTTATTTTCCATCATACTAAAAGTGGGTATTTTTCATGTTTTAACCATAATATCATTACTAATATTAAATCTGGCCACTGAAATATATAATCTAATATAACTGGTGTTTTAAAAAATTCTTACAAATTTCTTCCATAACATTCTTCATTATCAGATAGTATTTTACAGATTCATACTAAGGTGTCACCTAAAACAGCTTAATGCTTTGAAATAATTGCACAGAAAAAGATTAAAAGAAACCTCCATAAAGCTATAGATAGGGATTTTCATATGAGACCAGAATGATTAAGACTTTCAAACACAATTTAATCATTCATATATAAATATATGATTTTTTTTCTCCTCCCCAAAAATGACTGTCAGAGTACATGTTTATGCTGTACCTGATTCCTCAGACACTAGTTCTCTCACTTATGCCCTAGACTGATGAGTTTTTAATTAATTTTGACTATAACATTTCTTTGGTAAGGATGATATGCTAAAGGGAGCACAAGATGCAAGAGGCAAGCAGGTAGCCAATTCTTTGTTGCTACACACAAAGAAATTTAATCTGTTGCATCATGAAAAAGTATTACACATTGTGGGAAAATCTTTATGTGGTCTATTTTTTGGACAACTGATCATCATCAGGTTTGGCTTTCTATACTGAGATAGACAGATGGATACTGAACATATCCGCTGCTCAGCGACACAAACCTGCTTGAAGCTATTCCTTTGGTTTCACAGAACTCTGTTACAGTAGCAACAAATATAAACAGACTTGATAACATGCCTCAAATTAAAAAATGTCCTTCTACTTACCAAATGTTTCTTGCATTTTTTTTACTTTCACATTAAGATCATTTGGCAATGCAAGTTAAAGAGACCATGGATGTTGCATACCAACACGAAGACAGCACAGAGATGGGGCGAAACTAAGCAGTTTTTAGCCCTCTCACGCATCAGTACTCATGATGTTGCACAGTATGTTTGTAGATACCAAAGGTTGTATAGCTATCTCCTTCCTGACCAGATCATATATTTGCAAAAAGAACAGATAAGCATGTTTTATTCATGCTTATGAATGAGTTGCCCTATACTCAAATCTAAGATATATACTGTATCATTTCATGTTCCATAATCTCTTCAGTGCCACAGTTCCTGATACAACACAGTTAACACAGCTGAACACAGGTTTATTATGACAAATACAGTTCTCTGTGTCATAATGTACTTTTTCCCAGGCCTATTAAAAGGCAAATTTTCAAGATGGCCTTTGTTTTTGTTTTTTGTTTTTTTTTTTCTTATCCTTTCTAACCTTCCGCATAAACAAATAATTGCCCACCAAAACTCCAGAAAACAATGAGTTTCAATTTTCACACATAACTACTTGTATATAACAACAAATTAACTTTAAAACTGCAGTCGTGCACAGTGGTTTTTATCAGCCCTTGAAAGCCCTTATAAGAGGTTTTAAGAGTTCATGGACCTGACCTCAAATAGAATACAGTTTATTTAACAAGAGACATAGAAAATATAAGATACTAATCTTCTATACCATAGGCTATATGCAATGTTTTGTCACTTTGAAAATTTTCTTCCGCTTGAGGATGGAATATATCATTATTGAAATACTATTTTAGTTCAGTTAGAGGTAAGAGCAACACCACAATGTTATATTGCCTCTGTAAGCATTTAGGGATTGTGAGCATTCCTCCTGATTCACAGAGCTAATGTAGATATCTGATACCTTAGAGTGTGCTAGCAGCCAAAGGGCTTGGGGTACTGTTACTCTGACTTCTTGGAACACAGCGTGTTCCTGCATTCAGTACAGATACATTCCTGAAGACTGCAGGTACATGCAACACTGGACATCGAGCTTCTTATAGAGGCAAGGGAAGATGTTCTTTCCTTCCCCCTTATGGGTATGAAATTATTGCCTACTGGTCTAGCTCCAAGGGGTTGACAGATTAAGAATCCAGACTCCCCTACAGAAGTAAATCATGTTATTCTAATGATTTTTTTTTTGATGGCATAGACTGTACTCAGTTTAGTTTGTTCATGACAACAAACCTGTGCTTCACTGAATAAACTCAAAAACTGAAATATTTGGCAGATATTTATGAGTGGCAGGACAGTGATAGAGCATCTGGAAAAATTATGATTATGTGCTTCAGTTTTTCATAAAGAAAACACCTAATTTAGAATTAGCAGGATGGAATACAATAAAACAGACAAAGCTAATGCTGAGTTTTCTGATATTCAAGATCAATGTCCTGAAAAGCAGACTATCAAGCAAACACTTATCTAACACTTAATGAAGATGTTATCTCTTAGCCTTCAACCTTGCAAAATATATGCTTACTAAAACCCTTACACATCATTCGGACATCACTTTAAGTTCAAAAGTAAAACCCTGTAGTTAGCATAAACAAATAAGCATCTACAGAGGGAGATTCATCTGATTTATTTTGCCTGAGAAAAACTGTTCCTCAGATAAACTTTCTCTGCACTGACTAAAAGAAGACTGGCTCAAACACAGGCATCTACTCCACTGTAGGACACCAAAAGACTAATGATATGAATCCCATCATCTGTGTTGCATGAGTGTTAAATTAAAGAATTAAAATTCTCTGCTATGGCAGGCCAGCATAAGTGAGTCTCCCAATTAGAAGCGGTGCTGTAACTAGCAAGCCCAATGGCTCCAAAAGCATTTTCCAGTGAGATGCAAGAAGTACAGTGATAACATTTAAACTGGCAAAATTTTCATACGCATAAGAAAGTGGAAAAAAATCATATGGAATGATACTATATGGAAAAAAAAAAAGAGCTAAAATTTGAGCTCAGTAAAGATGGAAAAGTAACTACAGTGGGCAACACTGAAAATAAACATTTACCATGGCATAGTATAAATACCTCATTGCTGTATACATTCTAAATATAGGGAGAGACTGGTAAAGTAAATATCACGGTACAGTATGGGTATTTATTTGCTTTTTAATCAAATACACTGTATTCTTTAAGACCAATGATGCTGAGAAGGAAAAAAAGGAAAGATGAAACATTGGCTGAGAAATGTCACGATCAAATAAGCCATAAATACAGTTAAGAAAAAGAAATCAGTTGCATAGTGCCAGGGGAGAATCACAGAGCGGCACAGCTGGAAAACACCTCAAGAAACTGATCTTAACTATAGTCTTGCTTCCTCACTGAGCCAGAATTAAATCTGTATTAGCTACACAAATTAGAGTATTTTCACAATTTGGGGGAATTTTATCACTGTAAGAATAAGAGGATTTCTTTGGTACACAACTTAAATCTTCTCAGCAATGCTAGCTGACGATGCTAGCACGACAATAACTGTGCACCACATTTCAGTCAAGATCTCACCAGCTTCACGCAGAGAAGTCAAGCATACTTTAAAACTTATTTACACCATTGCACTTGCATTGTAATTCGGTATTAATCCTGCATCTTCTTCTCTGTAGTTTTACACACACACTTTATGCCTTGTGTTCTACTTATTTGATTTCCTCCTTTTTTTCTGTATCTTGCAATTAAACTTACTACATTTCATCATTTTGATTAAAGGTGATTACTTCCCTCTGTTAAGTACTTCTAATTTTGACTGTGTTCTCCAAAACCATCACAACCTACATTCAGTTTAATGTATTCTGAAGTTATCTAGTATATTTTGTACTAATCCAAGTCATAAGCAAAATACTGAATGAAAAAAAGGGTAAGACTCAAACAGCAGACCATCATTTCCAATGATCTACCATTTTAACATTGAATATACCATTATACATTGCACTTGCTAATTTTTGGGTCAAAAAAATAGAATGAATTGTTTTGGCATGATCTGTTCTTGACAGACACTGGCCATTTTCAGTTTGACTTCCTAGGAAAATTAGGCTTTGGTAAGGCATTTCTGTCCACATGTAGGCATCAGAAGGAAGTCTGTGGGAATTAATAATCATTATTAGCACAACTGAAAAGAAAGTCAGCTACAGACAATTGAGAAGCTTCAGTCATCTGAGTTTGGAAATACTGAACCCAATGCATGCTCAAGGCCACCTAGATACTATAGAGTGAGCACAAAAAAAAAAAAAAAAAAAAAAGAAATCAATGAGTCCTGGAACACTGGACAAACCTCATTGAAAATATCAAAAAAAGGCTAATAAGTACTAATATGTAAAATTATTAAGCTGTTCACTACCAAGTAAACTAGGTATCCATTTTCAGATGGAGAAACATGGTTTGTCTAGAAATAAATGGTTAGGACCTCATATGCTACCATGTGGCAGACTGGAGTTTATAGAGCTTTAACCTGGGCAGAAATCCCTGAATAGACCTTGAGGTTTCAGCAACTCTTTTGGAAAAGACTAAAAAGCAGAAAAAAAAATGTGGCTTTTGCCTGGAAATAGGAAAGCAGTATAAGGCCAAAAATATTGTTCCTAAACACTGAATAAATTGAACCAATTTTTGAAGCATCTCTCTATTACAGTTTCATGTGTTTGAGGTTTTTGTGTTCAAGAAGTGAAAAACAGGAATAGGAACAAGCAGACATGACTAATCACATTTAATTTTGTGTGTACTCTAAGCACATTAAAAAAACCTTGCTGGAATATTCAGGCTTCCAAGGTGTTCCAAAACAGTACATTTACTTTGCCACTTTTTAAAAACTGCATAAAGACTTTCTATTAGAAGATGACTTAAAATCATCTGTTCATTTGTATATGCTGACAGGACTGGAAAAGAAGCAGCAGTGCTGCAAAAGTTGATCCTGATTTCTGCATTTTGTCCATTGTCAAACTATGAATTACACACACTCATTACAAAGAGTATTCATAAATATTTATAGCTATGAGATCACCAGAGCACAGGTCCTTACCTCAAACCGTCATGCTAAGTACTACTATAAACTAGCCATAACTACTTGCATTCACACAGTAGTTTTAGAGATGCTACACAATTTCCTGGGCTTTGAGCAGGAATTAGCTGCAAATTCTCAAATATGTGGCAAAATGAAAGTTTGTTTTTAGGAGAGGATCACTGTGATAGTAAACCACTTCTAGTACAATAGAAATGAATTGAAATTACTGAATACTGATTATATGAGACTTGGCACTTCTGTTAGAAATGCACTGAAATACAGACTTAAGAAAACAGTTGGAAAATGTATTAATGCAAGAGTTTCTAGCCATTCAGAGAGCCAAAAGGAAGTTCAGGACAAATATACTATACTATTTTTCAGGTATCTTTCTTTCTTGAAATGGTGTCAGAGCACTGATTTAGTGAAATAACCTCATTTTAAGTAACTGTTATTTTCCTTCATAATAGAGTAAAAAAATATGCCACTTCATAAGGACAGAAGATAGTCTTCTTAATGTATCAGTTTTGGCTATGAAAGTTATGACACCTATGCCAAAGCTAAGCTAATGAAGCTACTGAAAATGTATATAAGTGAAATTATATGAGAAATAAATATCAATCATCATTTCTCAATTAAAAAAAAAAAAAAGAACACTTTAATCAAGATTCTTATTCAGGTATCATGAAAATGGCAGGGTGCTTGGAGTTCCTCAGTGCTGTGTTCAGCCTCCATTTTACACTTATTTCTGGTGCTGTTGCACCTGAATACTTCTCACTAATCTTTTTGATATAGGAGATGAAGGAGTTCTCTCACAGCAAAATAAGAGAGGAACAGTGTCTGTCCTATGCAGTTACTTATTTTTATTTTGGGAATGCTCCCATAAACTTGGAGACAGTAAGCCTTTCTGCTGCTTTCCACTTTCAGTTTCTTTACTTGGAGTTGCTTAGTTGGTTTTGGCATTGCATCAATAAAAGTCATAACGTGGACTTATCCACTTGCTTTCTTGGCCACTTTTGCACTGCACAATCCTTTGCTAAAAGCGCCAGAGAGAATAAGAGGATAAGTCAACGTCACCGTGCTCTTTGATGCAGTGTCAGTAGCCTTTGAGCACAGGCAAAGAAGCTGAAGCACTTCCGCCACTCTTTGAAGTGGAGCAGGGAAGTGGAAAACCAGAGGGAAAGCAGACAGGTTCCCTCTGAAAGGGCTGCACTGTTTTTGGCACCCTAAGTGCTCTCCAGCCACTTAAAGGATTCCACAAACCAGAGTTCTCCGCTCAAAAGGAATGGTAATTGTTTTTCGCCAAGCGTCCCTGCAGAGTGCTGGCAAAACGGACAATCAGCACAACTAAATCAGACATGCAGGAGTTTTGTGACCAAGTTCTAAGAGTTTAAACTCTTAAATAGGGCACTTCTGCTCTGCACAGGAGAAAAAAATAAGCACCAAAATGCCCAAGTCCACTATCAGGCCTCTATGGTTCCCCATGTAGTTTTAATCCTCCTCTATACACTGGAGCAGGGACACTGGCTGTAGCACAGGCATCAGTCCTCTTCTGGGCAGAAATCTCAGCTGGCATCTGACAGATACAGGCAGAGACACAGCTAGATCCAAACTTACGCAGAGTGCATGATATAAGAGCAGCGCAAAAGAACAAAAAACTTATTTCAATCCCTATGCAGTCTCTATGATAACACTATAACACTATGATAACGGTTTACTCGCATACATCCAACAGCAGTATGTGCTAGTAGGTTCATATGATCCAAAGCCCATTGATCTGTATTCAAATACAGCATTGATTTTCCTGGGGAAAAATTCAGAGAAATCTAAGAGAGAAATCAGACGAACGCATGAGATTATTCAGACTCTCTGAAATACTTACAGCCCTTCTTAATTTTCTTCTAAAGTCTTCATGAAGGTATGGAGTGGCAAATCTTCTTGCATCAAAATATGAGGCCTCATACAAGCCAGAAGTCATTAATTTTAGAAATGAATGATATGATATCCCATCTTCCAACGCATCACTTACCACTGTCAGAGTTTTCAGAAAGATAAGGCTTTCAGAGGCAATATATCAAGACAAAGTAAGAAGGTATTTTTTATATCCTGTGAATAAAATACAGATGCAGTAGTGCTATGAGGTGCAGAAATACAACCATACAAAGAAACCAGCTATACCAAATAACTCTTGCTTGCATGGGAAGGAGAACAAACAAACAAAAACTTCTTAAGATTTTACTTATAAAATAAGGTTTGCAAAGTAAATCTTTCTAGAAGCAAAGTATAGTACAGGCAACGGTATCCCTAACATGTACAGGCAGGAACTGGCCAAATGAAGACTAAAAATAAAGATTTACTTGCCCTAGAGGACACTGATGTTCTCCAATTATGGTAATCACAAAACAGTGTGTGGCCAGGTGCCAAGAAATACCAGATTGAACTAGGTTGCTATTTATCAAGTTAGGAACTTAAATACTTTTCAGTACAGCCAAGGCACGTGCATGGAATGAGGATCTCACGTGAGTTATTTGACTTACTTGTGTGCTTAGGAAAATCTATGAGTTCAAGGAAAAATACTAAGAGAAGATTTGAAAAAGATTTTATGATAAATTCATTAATCAAAAATGAAGATATTATTCCAGACAGATATTTTGTAGTTTGCAGACTATAGTTGCTTAGAATACCACAGAACTGATATCTTCCATTTTTTCTATATTTAAGAATAATCTTAATGTGTCAACCATAACTAGGAGAAAAAAAACGTGAATATAGATTTGCTAAAATGCAATGTTACCCTAATATTATCAGAAAACATAATGATTTTGCAATGTCAGTCCATGATACACAAGTAATACTGACAAAAAAACTCAAAAGATTAGAAAATTGTAAGATTATGGCACTTAAATCAAGTATTTTGAGTTTTATCAACACTTTACAATATAGTAATAATTCATTAATAATGCAATAATAAATAATCTTTTTTAACTGCAGAGGACAGATCATATATACTCTTCCATATCATTCTAGTCTGAACAACAAACCAGTGTAGTTATGCTCTGATTTAACATGTTACCACTGTTTGAGGTAAGAGTTTTTCAGTAAAACACTTCATGCCCTACTTAAGGGTAACATTGATGACAGAACTGTATATAAGACTCTAAGTGTCTAAAATTGGCGATTTGATGAATATTTTAACCATGGAAATAACACATTCTCCTACACTATACATAAGTGGACAAATGTATAGCAAATCAAAGCCTCTCCTTTGTCTTTGGACAGGTCTTTGCAGTCCTATGATTGGTAATGGCAGGGAGAAAACAAATAAGACTACATAGGGATAAAGCAGAAGGTGATAAAAAGACAAAATAGAATTTAAGAATATAGATTTATCAAATTTCCAGAAAAATAAAATACATCCTTGATCTTGTGTTGTAAATAACAGTACAGCAAATTCTTCACAACATCCCAAAACAGAGGAATGCAAGTTGAATGTTGAATAATATGTTTATTCAACATTATGTTGAATATTATGTTTATTCATAGTATTAAGGTAGTTTTTTTTTTTTTTAAATAATAAAAATAGAGAGAGATAAAAATGAAAATAAAGATTTTGTAATACTNAGTTGAATGACTTATGTTTATTCATAGTATTAAGTTAAGGTAGTTTTTTTTTAAAAAATAATAAAAATAGAGAGAGATAAAAATGAAAATAAAGATTTTGTAATACTGAGTGGCAGACAAAATGGCAAATAACATTCTATGTCAACACACACAAAGTAAAGAGTACAGGAGATTGCAGCCAACTATACATACACAGTAGGGAACTGGAAATGACCCATGAGTACTGGAAAACACTGTGAAGAGTTCTTTGAAAATGCTGAGTTTAGTTTATTCAAGGTCAAAAAGCAAAAGACTGTTGAGAATTATTAGAAAGAGAATAAAGAACACACACACAGAAAAAATCCAACTATATAAATCCACAGCACACAAACTGTCAGTGTAGTAAGTTTTGTTCCCTTTGAACTAACAGGAAGGCAATAGGACCACAGCAGATGGAGAAGCACTACAAAGTGGAAAAGCTTTTCAGAGGAAACAAATTTTGAGTTAGAAGCATAGGACTCTTCAGCTGAAAAAAGAAAGGACTGAGGTGACATTTTTTAAAAGAGTTATAAAACTGTGAAAAACAAAAAAAAACAAATATGTGAAAAGTTTGCATTATTTCTTACAATAAAGAAAAAATGAGCATCAACTAAAAGAAAAAGTTTAAATGAAAATGAACTACTTTTTTATACAGTGCATAATCACAAAACACAGCAACTTAATGTCATATGCAGAGAAACTAAATTCATAGAAGATGTAGAGTAGTTAGATTCCTAGAAGTACCACCTGGGACTGTTCTCTACAAGAATATGACTGCAGATGTAGGAAGTCATGAACTGGTGTTTGTCGAAAGTTGAGAGGTTTCACTGCACAAGTTTTTCTGTTTGCATGCTCTTATTGAGCAATCCACTACTGATCACGACTAGGGATAGAATATTTGGGAAGATGAATTTTTGATGCTGTAAATTCAGCCAGCCAACCATGAGAAGGTTCTATTGGTTTGACATCTCTAAAGGGAATCTTACTATAACTAGCAACTTCATGTTGGTATTTTCTCTTTTTCTTGTCATAAGGGGGAATTTAAGCAGTACAGAAAAATCAGCTTTTTTAAATAGAATAGAGATCTTAAAATGCTGGAGGCCACCTTCAAGAAAAAGTCTAATAGCATTGGCACACTCTAATACAGAGTATCTATATTAGAGTATCATCACATAGGCATTATTTTGTATCTTTCTAACTCCTATGACTGAAGCTAAAAATCAAAATTTTAACATGCCATGACAATAGAATATCATGCTATGGTTTATTCTTTTCAGTATCCATATAGTTCTATTTTTCTTCAGAAAACCAACATATTTAGAAGTTATGTATACAAGATATGTTAGTAAAAAGCATATCGGAAGCTTTCTTCCCCTTCACAGCTTAAATTGAGAGCGCTGCCTTAGCCATGTAGTCTTCTCAGAGGTAAGGTTGGACATTACTTGTAATGTAATATAACAAATAACTCCTTTCCAAATTGTGGTGGTTCTTCCTCACTCCTTAGCTATGCATTTCCACCCTCTTCCCCTTATCAGCACTGCTGTTTGGACTCGGTTATGCTTAGAGTCCATTCCAGGACCTAAATTGGCTGAAAGTTAACCTTCTCATCCGCCTCCCCTCTTCCCCCCCAAAAAATAACAAAGATTATTTTTCTGGTTCCCTAAGTACTTGAACCCATGTCATCATCAACTTAGAGACTCAGAGAAGTGCCAGCAGTGCCAGTGGCAGGAGCAGGACAGAGGCATGTAGCCAGCACTTGAGTTCCAGAGGTAGTGCCAGCCTTTTTGGCCAGACTGCCAGCTGTCAGATTAGGTTAGTTGTAACATACAAGTAGGGCAATGAGACACATGCATTCACCAGATGTTTTCTCCCACTTCCAAGTGCATTTGGAGATTTAAAACTTTCTCTTAATCTATATGACAGACTACTATAGGGATAAGTATTTGAGTGCCTGAACTTTGAACAATTAAGTTCACAAATAGACCTATTTCAAATGAATGGTTTTACTAGTACAAAGGACAGCTTATCCTGGGAAGACCACAGCCGTATCAGGACCTTTTTGCCAGTCTTTCTGTAATATTAAAGCACACCAAATTTTCGCATCTTTACTTATCAATTTTGGTAGATCAGTTTTCACAAGCAAACGTTCAGGAGGATTGTTCCTTTATTCTGCATAACCATATGTATCCTAGTTAAAAAGTGTAAGACATATGTTAATAGTATGGGTCTACCTAACCCATACAGAAATTTCGGTTTCATCAACCCTATTTTTTTTCCCCCCCCCAGAAATAACTAGGTAAAAATGAATCAATACTTGGTTGCTTGATCTTTCTAGCATTTATAAAACTGATTCAAAGGTCACAAACTTCTAAAACAAGATCCAAGAGATCTTTTCTTTTTTATTTGAGCAGGCAATAATTTTCTATCTTATTATGAACATGTATCTTGAAAAATAAAATGCATAAAGTGCCACAAAATGGATTTGTCTATATTTATTATGAACAACTGTATAGCTGCAAAATCAGTTAATAGTTATGAAATTACAGAATGGAGTTTGCCTGTATAATAAACACTTTTTTGTGTGTGAATATACACACACATCAATGATGACCAGATTTTTTCCCCCCAAAGGGACTTTTGCTGTTCCGTATTCATCTCTTGCTCTTATTAAACCTATTAAAAATTGACCTGATTGATTAATGACAAGTCATATGGAAAAGACAGTGAACAATAATATCATTACAAAATTTATCATAAAATATAAAATATGTATGCAAGAAATCATAAATACTGGCATTTCCTCCCTTGTTCAAGCAATGAACAGTACCCACCATTTCCTCAACCATCCTCTCTCAGTTCCCAATCACTGCATCCACTTGTTTCTCTTACTTGTTACAGTCTCCCACTCAATTCCCATGCTCTTAACCTCCCTCCATAATTCCCTACTCCCAATCTTTCTTTCCGCAGAGTCCAACTTCTGCCCCCAATGATATCTGTCCAAACGCTCTTTCCTTGCATCCCGCTAAGACCTCAGCCTCCCTCCACTGTCTCCTGGATCTGCTGCACACTAGTGTCCATCTCTCTGGATGGACCCAATAAGCATTACGAACCCCAAACTCCTGCCCAAGGCAATCCCCGATTCCCTTGGATACTGTTGCCAGTCCTACTCTCTCCTCAAAGCTGTCTATCCTACTTTCTTCCTATTTTCCCAGTTTCTCGCCCTAAGAAATTCTCATTTCAATGACACTTGTGCTCTGGAACCAGGGGCATTTGGGAGCAGATAGGAGAAAGAAAAAAAAAAAGAAGGTGGGGGGAGAAAAATAAAATCCTTCCTGCAGATACAAACCTACAAACCTCCCAGTTTATGCCAAAATGTGCACAGTGCAGAAAGAATCTTTGAAGCAATCAGTTGCTAAAAATCTAACTCTAATAAATTTAAATTCCAATTTCCAAGATACATAACACAGGAGAGTACATATATTGGGAATAGAAACAGGCATACAACTAAAATCAAAGTAATCCTTTTGTAGCATCTCAAGGCAAAGTTCTGCAGTATTTTAACTCAAGAAAACAATATAGTCTTCCTTATTCTCATTTTACAGAAAGACAGAAAAATCTTTGGCTCAAGTTTTCCCAGAACAAAAGATCACATACAAAACTGTAATACTACATAAATGTTTGAAAAAGTCACAACAGAAAATACAGTTTAAGCAGTAGCCATAATTTAAACAGTAAAATGGGTTTAAGAACATTATATCCCTTTGTTTGGAGATGAGGTGTTCTCTGTGCATAGTCTAGTATTATAACATTTGTGTTGTTTAACTTTGGTTAAATTGTCTTGATTTAAGCAAGCATGTCTCCAGGACATATGCCCTGTTCAATCACATCTCCATGCTGAGACAAAAACTGGGACTGCTGCTACATCTTCAAGCCTGTCACCACCTTCCGAAGGAAGGTGTCAGGAAACCTGTCCTTCCCATGGTGGTGATATCTCCTCTTATACTTTGTAATGGGTGTGCTCCTTCCCCAGGCCAACCTGACTTTTAACAGGCTACCTGGGTGTTAACCACCAGTGATGCTATCTGATCCTGGTGGTTGCCTCCTTGATCTCTTCCCCCATTCAGACAATAACCATCAATAACAGTCCTGATGTCAGAATTCAGCTTGCCAGAATTCAGCTAAGGAGATAAGGGCTAATTGAGCATAAACCAGCCCAAATTCCTCTGAAATGAAAGAATGACTATAAATCATCTTATCCCCAAAGTATGGGGACAACCCAGAGCCCATTGAGCTCTCCTTGCATGGCAGCAGGCTGCACATCAGGATCTTCCCTTGAGCAGGGATACCTCTCAAGGATACTCCTCAGGTTTAAGAGATCCTTGCCACAACAGATCTGTGATGACTAAGTGCACTCTCTGAACTTGTAAACTTTACTGACGTAACCAGGCACAAAATTCTTTAGTCATAAACCATTGACCAGGTCTGGGACTCGGACTGGATCCAGCCACACCAAGGCTTCTCTCGGAAGGAGCTTGCAAAGGAAAAGGGTCCAACCTGAACCCTGTGACTCAGTAGGAGGGTGTCCTTGGTAATATTGTGTATATCTTGTACCCCATACAGTAAATAAGTGACCTTGCCATAGAATCTCGGGAAATCATTGGCTGTATCAATAAAATCTATTCCTATTTCTTTCACACAAGTGAAGTGCATTGTGTCACTCCCCCCACCCACACACACACCATTTGTTCCATGGCATACTTGCAGACGCCAAAAACACAGAGTATCAAAACAGCAACTAGATTTAAGCTTTTCTGCTGAAACAGGCATGGAGATGTCTGCTCTTGTCAAACCATCCTAACAACTGAAATGAGATTTGATTTGATCTAATTGGTAAGGAGAACTACAGGTTAGCCTTGAACTATGGCTATAAGAACAGAGTTTTCCTAAAGCAAAACACAAATTAGAAACGGATTATCATCAAATAATTAGAATTATTAGAAATGTATACTGCTTCAGTCTAGTAGCACACGTCAACTTGAATAGAAGACTTTCGTGTTACAATAGCCTCTTTTTTGTTCAGAAATTCCGTGCAGCCTAAAAGCTTGGGAGAGAATCTATGTTATTTTGAAACTTCTCAAATGGTAAATTATTAAGACATAATCAACTATTATGAATAATCCATCCACTCTTGTAAATTGGCCCCTTACAGTGAGGGACACCCCATCCATTCTGGATAGATATCTGAGATAAATCCTTTAATATCAGTAGAATATGGTACTTGATCCACAAACAGCATTTTTCTTTTCCATAATTTATCCTTTGCTGTTAAAAGGGGGAGAGGGGAGGAGAGAGAAAAAAAAAAAAAAAAAGAGAGAGAGAGAGGACAGAGAGGCCAACAATAAGTGCTTTAAATAAGAAAACAAACAAGTTAAAACTGAAAATATGCCAATAAAGTGACAATAACTACTCTATGAACATTTCTTTCTGGATGTCACTATCAGTTTTTCCTTACCATATATTCCATATTGGAAGCTGGTGGATACACCTGACCCCGTAATTTATTATGAAGATCCAAGATACTCTGCATATCACTGTCTGTGATAGCCCTTTTCCCTCTCTGCTTGGCGATCCACCACTCACCATCTTCATCCATGTATTTTTCCAAAAGTTCCTCTAAGACCGTGGCATTGGGGAGGACCATTGCAGAAACTGCTTGAGCTATGAATAGCAAGGTGGTTACTCTGAGCCATTCCTGTACTACATACTTCATGATGAATGATCTCAAAATGCGCAGGAGTTAGCTCCAAGGCAAAGTCTTTCTTCCAGGTCTGTTAGCTGTAAAGGCATGGGAGACAGCAAAGTAATTTTGAGACTGAAGTACTGCCATGTGCCAATTTGCTGAACAACAAAAGTCAAGCTGTAGTGGGCAGAGAGTTTGCCAGTATCACTTTAGGGAGGCAGGCTAGGATGCTACATGTACTTTGCTCCAGTAAGTGTATGCTGCAATTTTTTGAAAGATAACTTATCTTCAACCTTATGAACTCAGGATTATTTAAGTGGCTTTAAAAAGTATACAGGCATGCCCACTGCAGGGGCTGCCTAAAAGAAAGCATGCTTTTCATATGTACTTAAAAGGAGGCAGGCATTAATGAAGATTAGACTTCAGATAAGGTCTTCCAGGACTGGAATGTATTACCACCCCTGCCCCCTCCTCCAAAAAAAAAAAAAAACAACAACAACAAAAAAAAACAAGGTAAAAGGCTTGAAGGCTCGCATTCAAATGCCTAAATATGAACTGAAAACTCAAGTTAATATGAAATATACACTCCTGCTGCACTTGAAAATATGATTTTGATTAAGAAGGAGCTTTTGTTTCCCGATTTCCAAGCCCCTTGTAACACAAGAAGTATTCAGCTCTGCCAAACAAGTGGGGGGAGACAGGGGACTGTCCTACTCACTGAACAAAGAAAAGCACAGCTAACTCTTTGCAAGAGTAGCACTAGCAAGAGCAGAACATCCCCAGCCCTGCTCCTACTGCACGTCTGGGCACTTATCGGTGGGCAATGCCCACGCTGGGCTCACTCCCTCCGCGGGGAAGCGCTTTACCCCCGCCCGCACCAACCGCGCCGCCTCCATCCTCGGCGAGGGCAACAGAAACACGGGCGAGAGGCAGAGGAGCCCGGCGCGGGGCGGAGGAGCCCCGCGCAGGGCGGAGGAGCCCGGCGGAGGCCGTCCGGCCCGCGGGCCCAGCGCTCCCGC
>VWPW01024041.1:192213-247615 GCA_013389825.1 Crypturellus undulatus
CGCCCCCGCGCCGCCCCCGGCGCTCACCTGGGCCAGCGGGGCGGTCGCCCCGGCCGCGGGTTTTGCCAGGGCAGGAGGGCGGGCGCCGCCGAGTCCCGCTGCGGACCGCGGAGCATCCCCGGGGGCGGCGAAGCTCAGCCGGGATCTGTGCATCCCGCCGGCTTCTGGCCTCCATCCTGCCCAAAACAGAGCCCAAAATAGGAGCAGGTGGGGGCCTGCGCCTGCCACCTCCGTGGGGTGATAGTCGGGTTGGGCATGGGAAGTTGGAGCTACCGCAGAGTGATGCAGAGAAGCCCCTTGAGCAGCTCTGCCACAAACTCTGCAAAAGCTGAGGACACATGGATATGGCAGGAGGTACCAGGAAAGGAATTTTATTGTGGATTCACACCAGCTGAGTGAGACTTCTCTTCAGGATGTAGAATTCACAATCTTGTAACCACTCATTTCTGTTTCTGCTAAGACTGAGAGTCAGATATGTACTTTTGTGTTGTATTTGCATCAGCTTCTCATAGTTTAAATCTATGGTCAATAGTCAAGTTGTACAAGCAGATTCCCGTCTTCCCAAGACAGCTCCACCAGCTTGCAAATGTTTGCTGTCTTTTCATTTTCAGAAATGGAGATAATGAGATTAAAATCCATCAGAATTCAGATGGCTCCAGGCAACAGCTGATTTTTTTTTCTAGAAATATTGTGACAGCTGAAGTTTAAGTCAAAATGCCATCGTGCATCTTGATACACATAAGTTCCTGCAGAGAAGGAGCGTTAGGCACCAGTATGCTCTAATGTCTGCTATTTTTGGTACAAAATGATGGCCTGTACTTATATTCACCCAAAGAGTTTGAGGGAAGAGGAAGGAAATAAAAATCAGAGGTAGACTCTGCAAGCTAGATCTGGGTTTTTATAGTACCCACATCCCATTTATCTTGTTAAATACATTTATATCTTCAATTAGTACTGTGAAGGTCACGATGTAGCCTTTGTACACACAGAGCACAGTTTCATTATCACCACTTGATGAGGAGTATGGGTCATATCAAGCCATTTATTCTTTGGATCTCCCAAAGTGTTATTTCATTAGAAAAAGGCAGAAAAAGGGAATTACTTTTATAGTAGTTTATGGTTGCATATAATCACAACCAACAAACTAAAACTAAGCCAACAAAAAAAAATAAAGGAAAGAATGAGGATATTTATGGGGTTCCCATCAATCATTGCAAACCACTTTAGCTACCTTTCTTATGTCAGAAATGGGCAGACACTGAATTTCAAATAGAATATATAACAAACATCTGTCATTCATTTTGAGTATCATCATACTTCCTAGAAATCATCTGATCATACTTGGTCTTTGGCAAATTGAAGACCTTATCATATTGTCATGCAGGTTGTAGATTCAGTACTAAGACAAACAGAGATAGACTTCATGCCAACTGATTTTTTTGTCAGTTAATTCATCAGCAATTGACTAAACCCCTTACTCTCTATGACCATGCCCTTTGTATTTCATTTATGGCGCTATGATTTGTGACCACATAGAAGTGTTGTGACTTTGGTGAATGAGATTTTGACTTCTCCACTAATTTTGTGCATCCATAAACATAATTGACTGAATCTGTTGTCTCGTTCAACTCGTAAGAAAGGGGGAGACCATTTCCTCTTTCTGTGTCATTCTGGCTTGGTGTAAACCTATGGTACTGAGTTTGCAACTGCCATCCTTAATTTAAAATTGTCGTATTAAATAGTTCAGCCCCATTACATCTACTGAAGCAAAAGCTCCCTTCGCAAGGGCACAGGCAGGGCACATACAGACGGACAGATTCACTAGCTGTTTTCTAGGTGAGTAGCAAAACCAAAAAAAAGAAACAATCTGAAAGAAATCAATAAGGAAGCACCATGTACCTGCTAGATAAGCACTGCCAATAAGGCCTGGAGAAAATCCCAGAAGGGACGATTTTTAGCTAAAATTTAGCTAAAACATGGTTTTAGGAAATGAATCTGCTTCAGGTTGAGCCCTCCTCAGTTTGAGGAGACAGGATTCAAGCAGTTGTTGTAAATAAATAGAGGACTGATTGAAAGATATTTTACTTCATCATCAATTTGTTTTCCTACTAGAAATAATACACAGGGTCCTAAAGAGTGGAGAACTGAGTTAAGAAAAAGTGACATCACTCAACAGGAAAGACAAAGACGAAGTCTTTAATACATGTACATATACATATACTTTAATACATATATATTTAGCAAATCTGTTAAATTACAAAAGATGAGGCTTTAATTCAGGTAGAAGAAGTAAAATCCAAGACATCTTTCTGCTTATTATAAGCATTCCTAGTTACAATGCCCACTGTTTTGGGACTTGCCATTGCAGTATAACAGCACTTCATTCACATAAAATAACTGTTATAAAAAAATCTGTTTCATGAATGAATTTGGGTGTCTAAACACTACTTTTTCCAAAATTCATACACCGAGATCCACAAAGACACTCTACTTTGCCTGGTAAGGAGCTAAGATTTATAGGAACATTTTTTTCAGCTCCAAACCTGGCAAGCACCTAAAGCACCAGTTGGACTCACATTAATGCACCAACCTGTCTCTGGGCATAGAAACTTGTACGACTTTTTCAAACCAGACCTCCCTTTTCTTGCTATCCCAACAACACTGCAAACTATTTCAGACTTCCACAAAAGATGGCCAGACATGAGACTTTTCAGTACATGTATCTGTGCAGCAGGACACCAATGTTTAAATTTCAGTATTTGCCTAATGTGGAGCAGGCTTCCGAATGCTCCTTTGCTAGGACTTAGCAGAATGCATTTCCCGCTGTGCTGTGGAGTGGACTGATTTGTTCTTGTGATGTGACTTGTTGAAATCCTTCCATTTGCAGGTAAATATGCATTGGCCTAGAGAAAGTAAGTCTACTCATGTACAGGCGGGTGGTTAATATGGAGGAACTGTGCTCAGATCTTTGTTTAAGCTTTTGCCCAAACTGCTACTGCAGATTCTGGATTTTATGCCTTGTTGGGTTTTAAAAACTGTCATAAAGGACTTGTGGCAAGAGCAATGAAAGAAATAAAGTGAATCTTCTGGCGGTCTTCTGGGTATGTTGGGAAACCTTTGTCCAAAACAAAATTATCCAATGTTGCAAGATATTTTGATTGTTGGGTTTCTTCAGCGGAAAACGTCTTGGCCATGTCCATTGCTGAGGACTTTGGGAGCTATTTTGTTCGGAAGGATCACAGCTATATTGGTGAATCAGAGGCAGAACTGAAGAAAAATTAAATGGAATATGTTTTCCTATTGCCACTTTACCAGATTAAAAGGTGTCTAAAATTTCCACAACATGTCTGTCAGAAATTGCGCAAGTACCAGGCACTTTGCATGCCTCGGGTAGCATTTCAAAGCATTTTATTTCATAAAAAAAACTCACCATGAATTTGCTAGTACAGATTTACAACCTGCTGTTCATCCAAAAGCTGGACTTCTTCAGACAATGTAGTATCTTAAGGATAATTGTTATATTCATTAATTTTGTCATTTCATCAGCAGAGCCCACAAAGAAGATTGCTATTTCTCATTGTCTCTCAGAGAATCTTGAAAAAAATATTTTAAAGACAGCTCTAAACAAAATACTGAGAACACTTCACAGTTACTGGTAAAAGGAGCCACTTTCCATTATCATATATTATCCATTGCTGTCACGGCAAGAAGTATTGGCAGAAGCTTTGCTCTGCACCAACTTCATCAGCTATTTCACACAAATGCCTGAAAAAGTACTCACAAAAGTCTTTTAGAAAATAAGTAAACTAATCAAATTTAAACTGGGTTATAAAGATTCATGATACACATGAAAAAAGCCGCAAACTGATTTATAGAGTAATTACTTTAACATAACTTATTATGCCTAAATTATAAATAGTTGTCATGAAGATTTTCCTTTAAAAATTAAAAAAGATATTTTGGAGTTGAATGCAATGTTTGCATGAGGACAGATTTATATTTTTATTATCATTTTATTGCTGTGAAAGAATCCCTCTGGCCTACTAACAGTGATTGAAACCAATTATTTCTTCATAGGGGAACTTCTACTTAGCTTATTATTGAGAATAAGAATAGCTTGCCTTTTAGTTTAATTTTGGCCAAGATTGACGACGAACAAAAGTTATCGGCAACTAACATTCTGCAACTATTATGAAATCAGAGAAAGACTGTAACGAATGGATAAATGTCAGAGCTAAGGCCACCGGGGAGCTGGAGGCTCTGGAGGCAGAAGGCAAGTTATCATTAAGAAGAAAAATGTAATGACTTAAATTATATTAAAGATACGTATTAGTAGAAAGATATAGGGAATTCTTCTGATATCTGAACAGAAAAATGATAACTTTTAAACTGCTACTCTTGTTCTTGCTACTCTTACATCTTAAATATATAAAGATTAAAAATTATTTTGTTTGCCAAACAGGAAAACTACTGAAATGAACAAGAATTCAACTCTTGCAGATATATTCTCTGGCTGTGTAGTACTGACCGTATCAATATGGTGGTTTACAGAATATAGCTAAAGACAAAACCATTCTTTTTCTCCTTTTCCTCAGTAACACCAGATAAAATGAGTCAAAACATGAAATAGTTGGTTATAGCTCTCAGCTTTCTCTAAAAGGTTTTGAGCCTGAGTATGCCTGACTGACTCCCTCAGCCTGTTTATTACCGGCATTCTCTCTGTCACTTCTCTTCCAAAAGATAATTAAGCGTTCTTTCAGCCAGGAAGATGTATAGGAATGCCTTTGAACCCAATACTGAGGACATCTGGAAAAATGAAATCACACTGGGAACCCATCTTTATATTTAATGTATTTGAAATAAAGTACTAATATATTTGAAATAAAGAACTAATTGAGGCAGGTATGTGGAGACTTTAATCTTCTTGTGGGTTTAGCTCTCTGTCTTTGCTCACTTCCAAGCTCACAACCATCTGCTTCTCTCATTTTCCCTCTGGTCTTTGTTATGAGGTCTTTTTTTTTTCCTTTTTCTGCCTCAGCACATACAACCAAACACCTCCAACCAATTAAGTACAGTGTTTGCAGTCCTGTCTCAGAAACACTTTATTCCAAGTCCCTTTGTTGGTGATTGATTTGGATTAAGATGGAGAACAGAGCTGGTGGTTTTTATTGTCTCCAGCTATCTGCTCCACAAAATAATTTAGCTGGATTAAATGCTGCTCTTGTGGTCATGGAGTATTTCAAAGACAGGGCTAGAGAATTTTCTCCAAACCCACTTTTTCTCCAAGATAAGTAGCTATTGTTATGCTAACTTCTGAACCAAAGTTCATTATAAACTACAAGTAGTTTTTTATGGTTTTTAATATAAAAACTTACTGATAATTTAATTAAAAATTTATACATATGAATCATAAGAACTACAGGCTTGAGGGGAGAAACCAAAGTGTAAATCCTTTCCTGCCAGTCAGAATAGAGCATTTAACTTTATAGTGCCTTAAAAGCATACTTGTAATGGTTCTGGGCTGGAAAATAAACATGTTTATCATGTTTCTGAAAGTGAACTGGGTTGGTGTTAAAAAGTAGCATCTATAATTACAGCAGGCAGTAAGAAAAGGGGAAAAGATGGCTGCCAATGGAAATCTATGGAGAAGAATGTCCCTAGACAAAGTCCAAAGTACTTTTCAATGAAAATGATCTGTGGGGTGTAGCTACAATAAGGCATATGTTGGCAAAGTGAGATTTCAAGTGAAGTCCTCAACACAGCAGCACCACTACCCCTTGAAACTGACAGAGGAATTGCTATGAGTTGCACAGAAGTGGCATGATCAGTGCTGTAATCTATGTAAAACTGATGTCAGGTCAGTGCTCCATATCCTCCTAGTTCAGTGCTCCAGATCCTCCTAGTTATAAGTGAGCTGAGGAGAAAAATATGACTGGTCAAGGAAAGGGGAAGCATAGGAAGTACCACTACCACGGCCCCAAAACTAGAAAGGAGCAAGTGCAAAGCCAAAATGTTTGACCATCTTATTGACAGAAGAGTTGGGCCAGGTTTGGTCCCCTTTATGAATGGTTTATAAACCAAATGGTTTATAAACCAAATACATACCAAACAGAACTTAGAGATCTTCTTTTATATAGACTGCTTTTTTCTTTACTCAATTCCCTTCATAGAACTTCAGACATCTTGCCTGGCTGCAGAGTGATCTTAACCTAGGACAACTGGTTTCAACCTGCAACATCCTCTGCCTTAACTCTCTCTTGGACCCAGCTTATGGTTGACTCACATCACCCTGGGTCGTAAAAGCTATGTATGCCATGCTGAGAATTAAAAGTATAGAAGGAAGATCTACTTCCTCATGCACATCAAGCTTCTCATGAGGGGAAGAGAACAAACGAAGCTGACAGTGATACTGGAAGAGCATCTTCATCTGCAAAATTTAATCAGATGCCTCAACCATCTTCATCAGTATCTGCAGCAGATCATATGCTGCTACTTGAGAGTAGCTCTTTTGCATCAAGCTTTTTCCTAGACATCAGCGCTTCTGCCCAAGAACAGATGCCAGATACCATAACTCACAGTGAATGATCTAAATCAAAAAGTACTTAAATGCCTTGGGTCTTACTTTAACTGGACCCCATCACTGATATTGGTGGCAGGTCAGGTTTTGTTACCATTCTCCATGTACTGATAGTGTAACTGGAACAGAAAAAACACAGTATTGTTCAAAATTCAATAAGAATACTTATTTCTAATTTTGTGTTGGTTACATTCTATTGCAGCATTCTAATCCTAGATTGTTAGTAATTTGTTTATTCTTCTGTAGAAATTACTCACATCCTGTTATACAAGAACAGGATCATTACAAATTATAATATCATGGACAGTTGTGCTCATTTTATTGCAAATTAATTTTGCCATCCTGTCTATCACCTCTGTTTTCAATAGTAATTCATTCTAGATAGCAAAAATCAACACAATGTTTAAAACAAAGACGTTAAGATTATTACTTTTTATTATTATTATTATATTTTGTATGAATTCACAGTTAAATTTAATTAAATGTGTGATTCAACAACCTCATGAAAGGAATAAAGGTTTAAAAATTGATTCATAACAGAAGATTTAATTAGAGTTACAAAGGACAACTAAACCTATGAACTTTGTCTCTCAGAATATGGCCTTTTCATAAGTACGTCTTTGAAGAAGGCACTCATTAGCATATTTCTATATTTTGCCCAGCAGCACTTTGGCCAGACTTATTCAAGTTTCATTAATATTTTAAAATTTGTGGCAAAAAATGTAACTTTAATTATAGGGTTGGATTATTTGAAAATTAAAATACTGCCTTTAGCTGTACTAAAAGAGTGCTCAGAAGAGACCTTGTGAGAATCTTATTTCTCTTTAAATCCCACAAGATGGAATCAATTTCTGTTTTAATTAATAGCTTATTTGCCAGGCATTTACAATTCAATGTGTAGCCTTGACTGTTAGCACCTCTAAATACGCATTCCCTGCAGTGGGTAAATTGTCTTACAATATCAAGTAAGGGTCTCTGACACAGCTCCTTTTCTGAGGCAGCAAATGCTTTGTGAACCTTTTCTTTGGCTGTATCAAGGACAGAAGGATATAATTATAAAACAGCAAAACAGTCGATTCTGACGTGGATACCAGGACGGGGTGGAGGGCCACCCCTGCTAGCGCCCACAGCTTCCTGCTCTGTTGGTTGCACGTAATGCAGGAAGAAGTGTTCTTCACTCCTCATTTCTTCTTTAAACTTAAGACTGTCAACTGTTGATTGAATAAGGTTGGCGGAACACCAGTTTCTCCTCCCCACTTCCTCTTGCCCAAGTCCTCCACGCTTCCTCTGCGTCTTTCCACAGACAAGCAATGGGACCTCACATATCCACTCTCTCACAGCAAGACCCAGCCTTTTATCTCAAGTATCTTAAACTTTGTTACTGCATACACCTACCTCATACTGGGACCTCATACTCAGCTCCTCCTTGGGAATGATCTCCTTTATGGTTCCCTAACTTCCTACATCACCTCATAGAATGACTGTATAGATATTTCCAAATAGATATACGGATTATATGCCTTCTTTCTACTGGTGTTGCAGAGGTTATGCTTCAAAAAAATCCTGCATTTGGTCATCAGTATAGGTACCCAAGTGGCTAGGAAATGCAATAAGTTGTTCACTACAGAACTCGTTTTTGCCAGAATTCTCCCATTTCTCTGCCAATCTTCCATAACTTGTTGCTGCACTTCTCTCTTTCTTCTAATCCCCATTAAAGCAGAGATATTTTGCCAAGAGTTGTGAAATATGCTGCATCCATAACTGCAGCCACTGCAGCTAGACCAGCAGAAGTAGGGGACATGAGGAGTTGAGCTGCTGCTTTGGAGGAGTAACATGTTTCAAGGAGTACGTGTTATACCCATCAAAATCCTGATCTGTCCTCTGAATGCTGATGTTATAAAGTGTAATTAATCGCTTGCAGAATGTGGGGGCCCAGAGAAAGGAAGTTCAAGCAAGCAGTCTAGTAAACATTTTGCAAAGAAGCTTTCAGATGTGCAAGGTCTACTGGCACTTTCTGAAGCAGTGTCGCCAATGTCAGCCAGGCGGGTGCCATGGAAAACACCACCAGGGTAAATACTGAAAGGTCAGCTTTTCTTTTGTGCCAATTGTGTGTGTGAGTCCCTCAACCAACTTGCCTTAAACAGATTGATATCTGTATGTGTACAAGTATTAAAACATACATTCTTACACTGGTGCCAGTGTCTGTTTTTCCCTAAAGAAGCAATATTTAAATATGCAAATAAGAGACTTTCAGAAGTGTGGATGGCAATATTTTTACATTACAGTTTGTTCTTCCCTAAAAAAAAAAAAAAAAGAGGAAAAAAAGAGAGGTCTTTGCTGATGAGGAATCTGACTGTTGGAATCCTGGTATCTTTCCACATGACTGATATGAGGGCAAATTTAGTGAGCTATATGTCTATTTGTGACTTAGTCCTCCTGAGGACACTATGAAATTTAGTGAAGAAAGTGTAGACAGCAAAGTTTACTCAAAGTTTGCTTTCTTTGGAAAAGGAAATTGGTGTGAATTCGTTTTAAATGGGTTATACCATGCACTGACTGCAAAGAAGCTATGAAATATCCAAAATGTAGCAGAGCTGCTGGAATTACAATCTGGATCTCTTAGGGGACCAGCAGAGGACAGACAGCCAGAAGGCTTCTTCTTTGTGTGTGGGGTTTTTTTTGTTTGTTTTGAACAAGTCAGTGAGGAAACAAAAGAGAATGTGAAGATGTAACTTTCCTATATGCCAGTTCATGGGTAGAAGGGGAAGACTTTGAGTTTTCTCTGTGCAAATCTTATTGATTCAATACTGTCCCTTAGTTACTACAGAAAGTTTGTATCTATCTCCTTTGCATTTAGCAAATCAAGCTACTGTCATATTTCTGTTCTCTGCTAGTGTTTGCCATTACTGTCATGAAATAGCATATTATTTCCTGTCTCTTTAAAAACTAATTAACATTAGGAAGGTACATTTTCAACATTTGAATATTTGTTTTCTGTAATGTACTGTAAAGTAGAATTGATAAACACACATTAGTTTTAATTAAAAGATTTCAAGATAGCACTCTAGAAAATAGTTAATAAAATAGGAATATATTGCCACCCACACAAATTTACCAGACTACATACTAGGGGTGTTTTATTAAAGGTGCTTATGCCTGGGGTAAATATTTCTCAGTGAGAAATTTTTCTGTGTTAAATAGTTTTTCAGGGGAAGAGTGTGAAACAATCCCGGTGGTTTTGGTGAAAACCAGTGGGTGGCATTTTATCCATGTATTATGGCATTTTTCTACGAAATATTTCACATCACATGAATTTACAACCGAATTACTAGGTAGAAATCATAGGAGATCACATATTCAGAATAATATTATAAGAATAAAAAGCCACATGATATTAATGTGGCGACACACCTGACACTGGTCAAATTGTAACTCTGCAGGTCTCTCCCTCTCGGCCACATTTCCCCTTCACAATGACTTGCTGACATCAGGACCACCCATTCAGTGTCATATGATAAGGTTTTGAAAAATGACCTGTCAACAAGGACTCACATCTTTACTTAACTAATCATGATAAAAATAACTGAAATTTCTTAGATTCCCCAAATGCACATTAGAGAAGAAAGCTATATAATGCATTTTTTTCCAGATGTATAATCAAAAGTATGTTTCTTTAAAAAAAATGCTAGGAAAGCATTTTTTTTTCAACATTTAAGACAGTGGCAATGGCACATAAAGCGGGCAACATGAAGTACAGAAAAGGTTGGCATCTGTAAGGTCTGTAATGACTAGACTTCATATTTTAAAGCTTGCTTTAAAAAATAAAATAAATAAGAAACTCAAACTATAATGCAAATATTTCCATATGAAAAAGAGTTATCTAGTGAATAATATCCAAGTGAAAATATTTCTTAACTGTTTCAAAATTCCTGTCACCAACTGATTAACCAACTTCCATCCCTCACTAGATTGCTGTTTTCAATACAATATTTTTGTCAGTTTTTGGAAATACCTCAGAAATATCTCCCCGGCCTTAGACCTGTGGCAGTTCAGCTTTTCCACAATCTAATGGTACATTGAGTAACACAAGCCACAGCAAGACACACACATTTCTGCTGTCAAAACTCAAGGTATCCTGTTCAGAGGTAGCCTGAAAAAAGCCAGCTGGCATTTCAGATTTGGTAAGCAGCCATCTGTTCTTGATAGAGCCTACAAAAATTCCTAAGCGAGACTGTTACGTTTTGAAGCAGTTCTATAAGTCTTTCTTAACTATCTATGCACAGCTGCCTACCAACTACTGAATATGAGGAATCCACTAAGTGTACCCAAAATATATTGTGTTTTTTGTTTGTTTTGTTTTGCTTTGGTGTAGGAATTAATATAATTCCCTATATTTTCTGCACGAACAACCATCATTTGTCAAATGAATGTTTTTTTTTCCTAGCTAGCTATTTAAAAAATATTTTCCACGGTTTGTTCTCACTGTTCACTGCCTGCCAGAATGATTTTTCGATGTTTCTTTCCCATTTCATAGCTTTCCCTTCCTCTTTTGATCTTGAATCCTTCTTCACTTTTGTCTTTTTACCCACATTGTTCTTTTCCTTTCATTCTTGGTATTTGCTTTTGTATCTCACTTTCTTCAATACCTCACTATTTTACTTTCCTTGCATTTTTCGTCTTCTTCCAGTTTCTCTCCCTCCTACTACCAGCCTGGCATGGTAGTTAAGGATAATACCACTGCACTAAACTGAGGAGAAATTGTTCTCTCTGGCTATAAAAATCATATATATAAAGGGCAGAATACAGCCAAATCCTGTTACGTAGTTTTTTGGTTTTTTTTTAACAATATTAGATTTTAAATGACAAGGGTTAGCATTTTATTACTTGGATACCTATTTCTCTCTTCACTTTTCAAAATCTTCTCCAATAGGATATCAATTAAATATCAGTGCTAAAAAAATATTTGAAAGAACAGAAGTAAAAGTTCCATAGCATAGCAGGAAGGGTACAGGTATTCCGATATGTCTCACAACAGCATTATGTCATGACAATTCTCTTTGTCAATTCTCTTCAATTCAACTCTTCAGCAATTGAAGCAACATCTTTGTAAAGCTGTAATACCAATGGGTACTGACAAGGATTTGTTACCTTTTTTCCTTGGTAAGAGAAAAAGGTGTATGAGGTTATAATAACAGAATATCTGCTGCATAGATGCTGATAGTCTACTGACTCCAGTGCCTCCCAGGTTCACTGTGGCTAAAGGTAGCTCATGCTAGTAGAAGGTTGGTGAATATAATTGAAAATATTGTTGCCCAGCAGATGGGCACAGGCAGGAAGAAATTGTTTACAAAACAGAAGTTTTCAGTACCTGGGTGAAGGGAAAGGTGAACTTTTTCAGAAAGGTTATTGAAACTGTGAACTATCCATCTGACTCAATGCTCTGTTTCAAGCCGCTCCTCTTCCTCAGCTTGTTGGCTCTGGCCTAATTATAGGTTAATATGTTAAGAAGCAGTTGCAGAGAATTGCCTTCTGTATATTGAATTTTAAATGCTAGCCTTTGGCTGCTAGCCCTACCACAACATCAGGCTGCTTGTATAAGTGGTAAAAACGACAGGCTGGGCAGTGAAGACAAATAGTAACCACCACTGCAGCCACTGTCCCACAGTGGTACAACCACAAAACTAGCATTCATAAAATAAGGACCTACACACAAAAAGCTTCCTACATTGAAAAAATAGACTTCCCAGATGCTGAAGGTGTTAATTATAAGTATGAGCATATTTTCAGCCGGGTTCCACAAAAGGTACCTGTGATATCTCAATGGCTAAAATACTGTTGTAATGTTGCATTTTATGATAACCCTTTTAGCTTTTTTGTATTAGCTCAAAAACTAATATCAAAAAGTGAATATCAAGAGGACACATTTCATCTAGTCACAGTATCTACGAAAAACAAGATTTACTTTTTCAGTGTGCAGCAATTTAAGCATCAACTAGGACCCAAGATTTTTCCCCTAATCTTTTCAATGCATTCTTACACCTTCAAGAAAGTGCAAGAGCACTTTCACTGTCGCAAAAGAAGTTAATGAACCTATGAAAACACACATCAGCATCTTATAATGCTGATGTCAGCATTATAAACGTATCAACTGACAAATTAAAAAACAGAGGTTCTTATTAGCAAACAGCATATTGAGCATATTTAAACTGTAGAACTCGTCACTATGTGACTGCTTATATGACAAAAGTGAAAACATATTCAAAAAGTGCATGACAAATTCACAGAAGAAAAAATAACAAAAAATATCAAACACAAAGATATCTTCAATGCTTGAGGAAGTCCATGAGTTACAGACTGCTAACAGATAGCAGATTATACCTGGAAGTACCACAATGTAGTTGTCTTTTTTTTTTCCTTCTGCTCTTCCTAAAGCACACGTACTGTCTATTTACAGAACTTCAGTAATGAACCAGATGTCCATCTCTGTTCTTTATGTTCTATATAATACACTAAAGATTAGATACACCAAATATGAGATAAAAATTCTGATTTTTTTTTAGAAAAGGTAATTGTATTATAAAAAATATAGCATAATATTAATATCTGGAATGAGGCATATGGTACTCACTATTTGATACCAAATCCATTCCCTAAAATTGTAAAACCTAATCATTTAGATTATTTACTCTTGACTCTTGATGGTCATTTGGTGTTTGACCAGTGAGTAAATCACATCTCAGGAGAGAGATTTGTTATCAGATGGATAAAAAGCATTTTAAGCAGATGGTCAACGTGAATACAAACCAATAATAATGCACTTCCACTGTGAACTTTTGCAATTTATGGACAATTTCACAAATATTGGATAACAGCCCAAACACTTACCAACAGTAACTAATTATACCCCACAGATAAAGTAAAATACCCGTTCTACTTTCAGTATAAAGAAGATAGATATGTAGTTTTCATTGCTAGGATCTGCCTTAGACTCTTCCTGCTCTGGAACCATCTGATAATGTTTAGCAGAAGGCATAGGCATAGACTTGAGTTACTCTCAATATTTTCGTAGATTCTAGTTTTCTAGACAATCTTTCCAGTTTATTTTCCAAAGAGTCAATTTAGTATCTAAAAAAATTCTTAAAGAAATCTGACCTATATGGAGATAGTCAATGTATCTCTTTTAAAATTTGTCTTGCATTATGAAACGCAAGACTGAGTCACTGAGGTCTTAGTGTGACTCATGAACTTGTAGCAGAGAAACCAAGATACATAACCTAGGCATCAACTTTTGATTTTTAATTTCATAAAATCATAGAATATTTATCTGCTTTAAAGTTTACAATTTGTCATAAAATTAATGTCTCCCTAATTAATTGGATCTTATGTCTCATAGTTAATTGGATCTGACTTCACAATTTCTGAATTTCAGTGAAGACATTAAGTAAGGCAACAAAAGTGTGAATGACAGATTTCATAGCTTAATGTGAGCAGTATTTCAGCAAGTAACATATGTGGATAGTCAGGCAACCCAGTGATTTGTTAATTTGTGAATGGAAAGCTGAGGGTGAGTAGTACTGGAGGAGAGGATTTTAATTAGCCAGAGATGTTGATCATTTTCATATTAAATATAGTCACTCAAGTAAAGTTATATGAATCTTTTGGATGAGCACTGTAAATATATGATCATTTTACGGTGGTCTTCAGAAGAAATACTATTCATTGCAAAGGTGAAACAGCTAATAATGCTGCAGTAAAATGTTATAACTTTAATGTTTACTTATAATGCTATGTTATTTTTTCGTCACATATCTTAAGAAGATAGATAGCTGAAGGCAATTACAAAGATTATAGCCTAGAAAAGAGCTATTTATGAAAGAATAAATAAGACATAAGCATTTACAAAATTATTCTTATAGAAAAAAATTGTTCAAGTCTGTATTATTTTTTTCACAGTGAAAGGGAAAAAGAAACATCCAAAACATTTTTTAGACATTACATTTAAAAATAACAAAGAGAAGAATGTGTTTACATGATTTGGGACCATTAAATGAAGTTAAGCCTTTAGGAATTTTTTGCAGATAACCCTCCCGTTATATAATCACCTTTCATAGATCACAGATATGACTGCAGTTTGGGAACCACTAGTTTACACAGTAAATGCTTAAATGTGGAACGCACTGACATAAGATGCTACAAAGTAGAGAAGAGTTTTTAAAATGATTTAGCATTTTTACAGCTGATAAGAATGTCTGGAATTCAGTACACAAAATACGTATCATATGTACTCAAGAGACATATGCCTTCTTACTTTAGGATGTTTTTCATTACTAATTTCCTGAATTGGGAAAAAAAAGAACAAAAAGTAAACAACAACAGCAACAACAAAACAGTGATGTGTCTCAAGCGATTATGTGGATTTTGTTTTTTACTTTTCTCTGAAAATCTTGCTATTCTCTGTGTTCAAAGGAAAGATTTTAAGAAAAAAAAAAAGTAAGACTGTTGATTTCATATGCTGTGGCAATTCGTATTTTCCTTGATTGGTATTTTCTCAGATGAAAGAAAGGCTGGTGTTTTGGCTGCCCCAGGCAAAACTGTTGTGCTTAAGGTAAATGGGGAAACATGCAGTGTTGGAATAAACATCATAAAGTGAGGACAAGCATGTATCACAGGGGATTAAAATGAAAAAAAAACACCTGGGAAACAATAGTAGACAAAGAAAATGTTCAGGAAACAAAGATAATGCTGTTCCATATTATTCCCTTATAGAATATTTCATGAGGTACCATAGATCTAATACCTCGTAATCAGTTAGCTATTGAAGCTATTGAAGAGAAATTTGGATGACCCTGGGAATTTAGGCATCCTGATGAATTTAAATGATCATTTTAAAAAGTGTGGGAATGCCATCAGTGCAGAGCTGCTGAACTTTCAAAATGGAAACTTTGAATTGTTAAATGCCAGTAAGAGTAAAGGTATTCAGCAATGCAAGTAAAAGTGAAAAATTATTGAAAAGCAAAGAACCTAGATGAATATAGTTATTAAACATAGATATTGTAGAAATTATTAAAAAATAAAACTAATTGAATATTATAAAAGCAATAAGGAATAAAACTGAAAAATTCTGAAAATATTTTGAAAATAATTTATAGGAAAAAATAGTTGAATGTTGAACAAATGGGATGTATTCATAGAGCAGGGACTAGGAGGATGCCATGCATCAATGCCTTACCTCTTAATAAGAGTACTTATACTGACCATAAGGACAGGATGGCTAGTGGGAAATAAGACCATAGAAAAAAATTGAAACTAATTGAATATTATAAAAGCAATAAGGAATAAAACTGAAAAATTCTGAAAATATTTTGAAAATAATTTATAGGAAAAAATAGTTGAATGTTGAACAAATGGGATGTATTCATAGAGCAGGGACTAGGAGGATGCCATGCATCAATGCCTTACCTCTTAATAAGAGTACTTATACTGACCATAAGGACAGGATGGCTAGTGGGAAATAAGACCATAGAAAAAAATAGAACTTCAACATATAAGCAAGTTTGGGATGAGCTGTATTCCAGACAGATTTGAGTGTAAGGATGATTGCAACCCTAAAGGGCTCTATAATAATTAGCTTATGAGAAATCAGGTCTGATATCAAAAGTTTTTAAAAATAGGTACAGTTGAGTGGTGAGACAAAGAACATGGCGTTGAGACATACAGTACTTATTCTAAAGGGCAGAAAAGTGTCAGAGTCAACAAAGGTCCGTTTATTGTACTTCAGTAATGCCTGAACCTTCAGAATACATTTTGAAAGAAACAGAAAGTAGGATGAAACACATGTATTTACCGAAGTTTCATAATGCTAGATTAACTCAACTCAGACTTTTTTTTTTTGATAATGATCTAAATAAAAGAAAAAACAGTACATTTCTTCTAGCTGAACCTCAAATAAAGCGTTTAATAAAGTACCACATGGGAAATTAGTATTTGAGCGGGATAAGGAGGGGATTAATACAAAAGTTGAATGACCTTGAGCACCCAAGTAATAGAAATGGAATGGAATTCAAGAGTGCAACACATAGGGTCATGCACTTAGGGACTAATAACAAGAATCTCTGCTATAAACTTGGGAGTTCATCTGTTGAAAATGACAGAGGTGGAGAAAAACTTGGCTGTGGTGGTCAATCATCACATGAAAGCTATGTGATCTGTCGGTGAAAAAGGCAAGGGTATCCCCACTAAGAGAGAATAGTGCCATTGCAGTGCCATAATAGTGTCATTGCATGGATGACTGGTAAAATCCATAGTATAATAGTTGCTCATGTCCAGGGAAAACAGATACAGAAGCAAAGACAAAGCAGGTCTGCTAGGAACATTGCAGAAGTAGATGCCTTTTACGTGGAAAGTAACAGTAACTAGATTTTTCTTTTTTTTTTTTTAACAAATCGAAGGTTGAGATATTCTCTGTAAAAATGTATCAAGGCTGTTTTTTCTTTCAGGATCAAGAAGATAATATAGCTATTTAAACAAAAAGACAATAGTGAACAAAGACAAAGCCATAAATTATCTTTGTTGTGCTTGGGAATCAGAAGGCTTTTAACCACAAAAAATGAGACTGTCAAACTGGTTTTTGGTCAAAGACCTGGGGGGAAAAAAGTCTAAGTATTTTAAGGCAAAGCTTCAGCAATTTACAAAAGGGATTGTTTGATTTCATATTATTCTAGGGATTTGGAATATATCAGCCTGAAGGTCCCTTTCAACCTTTTTTAGATAAAAGGCCCACTATCTCCTCCAAGGGCAAGAATATCACTAACTCTTGTTACCTTCTATGAAAGCTAACAGCTACTCCCTGTCATCAGAGAAGTTCTGTGCAAACAGAAATATATGTGAGTATAAATATTCTGTAAATTTCAATTATTATTTCGTAATCAACTATTGTGAGGCTGAAGATAATAGCATGATAATAGCATTGACGTCAAAATACAGGTTAATTATGGTAAGTTTCTCAAAGTTCACCTTCCCCTCTGAGCTTCTTCACCCTTTTTTGAACAAAATAAGAAAGTGTTGGGGCGTTGGACTAGTTCATAAGGGAAATGCATTAGGAATAGAAATAGTTCATTTAGCAAGTTGTGGTACAGATTTCCCAGTTCTAGTGAAGGATGGAGGGGAGGATGATGTTTATTTTTATTTGTGTCTTTGTTTGTTTGTTTTTACCCAAAATTAGAGTGAGGGTTTCCTTCACCCATGTGTCTGTGTATCTAACAAAATATTTTTGCTTTCTATTTGCCAGTGCCCAGGGCCATAGTAAACACTAAATGGCACATCTTACTGAAATTGCACTTCCAAACCATGGACAGATAATTGTTGATGGAGCATAGAGGACTTCTACGCAGGCACATGCATGCATACACACAGTCATTCCCATGCACCACAAAGAGTGCACCTCTCCCCAGCTTGAACAGTCTGCGCAGTTTAAACGTGAACTCTGCCTTTGGTCCCAGAGAGCAAAGCCTTATTCTGCTGATATACCAATGTCATATTACTCAAAAACGTAAGAAGATAGGAAAACACATGCAGCCAATAGGTTTATTAATTTTCTTTTCTTACCAGAAAACCAATTCAGACCCCTTTATTTGTATACTTTTAATATATCACAATTATGTGTGATTTCAAAATCTCTGATGGTTTTATTTGAACTAGAAAATCTCCATTTTGTCTTTTGGTTTGGAAAAATATAATTGCCAGTTCACTGCCTTGGTGTATCCTTTTTTTTTCACTCGGGTTGGACTGACAAATAAGGCACCTTACCTACAGATGAATACAGTTACAGCTTCATTTAACCTGGCTTCTGCTCTCGTATCTGAATGTTGTTGTATTTGGCTTGGTTATGCAGACTAACATCCAGACTTTTACTGTAATTCCTTACGTTCTCAGAAGTGCTGACTTGTCAAAGTATTTAAGCATCTTCTGATTCTACGCAAGTGGTTCAAGTGACTTTAGTGGGGCTCCTTGATTCCAACCCCTGTGCAGGTACCTGAATTAGAACCAAAGTGCCTATGCAAGTAATTCCTGCCAAGGAAGGCTGTTTAACTTTTGTCTGCCCAAACCTATCCTATACAAGATCAAAGGGAGCTTGCAGGTTCCTTATCTTCTGACATTGTTAATTCCTTTGAGCCGCTTTGTTCCTTTTTGGTCACCAATCCTATGACAAGTTCTTTATGATCTATAAGGTAAGCAGCTGACAAAGATACTTCCTGAGAAGGTGCATCTAGCTCAGCCAGGAGCACTGCTTTTAAAAAGATGGCTGATACTCAGGAACATCTGGCACCCAAATGATGGAAAGGGCTGCAGGCAGCAATAATCTATTCCACTTCAAACCACCACAATTAGATATTTAAAACAAATACATTAAAGAAAAAAGGGTCAATGCAGAGAGTGTTTTGCTAGGTGCTATCAGATACCTGGGAGGGGAGGAACAGGAAGTAAAGATAATCCTCTTCGCATACATGTCTCTGTAGGGAAAAATGTTCCTCATCCTTTTGTAGTACCTTTTTTTTCCAGGTGCTCTCTCCTACAACATATGTAACACCCTCCAGTTAATTAATTAACTATTGATTTTGTATTCTGTCCTTTTTCTATTTTTTTTTTTTTACAAATTTTGTATTCTACGAATTCTGTATTCTACAAACACTCCACCTATGTGCTTGTGTAATCCATTCAGGACTTAGGGGGTTTTTTGCCTTTTTGAGTCATCCACCGCCATTTGCTTTTACTCTCCACTTTTCAGCTCCTAACTTTGCCTCTTTGGTAGCCATCGGTTGCCACCTCTGGGAAAAAAAAATATAAAAGAGCAGGGGGAGACGTTGGGGAGAACGCATGTGCAGTGTGACGCTTAGTTTCCAGGGAACCAAACTTGCTCATCAGAGGCTGGATCCCTGCTGGTGTGGGCTGTGCTGGCTGGCGGTTTCCGTGCCAGCCGGGGAGCTCTCCGGCTCCAGGAGGCACCAGCACCATCCAGCCCTTCTGGCAGGACATAAACCCATTAGTTGTTGTGGTAACAGCCGCATCATGAGATAAGGCTGCAGACTGAGGGGGTTGTTGCTATCATAGTCATAGTGTTTTCTCCGCACGGAGATGGCTCTCTAGGACAGCAAGGCAGTCTGCTTTCTGTCCTGGGGAGGAGTCTGTCACATTTAACTGATGTTTCCAAATGGGACACTAATTACGAGCAGTGCTGAGCTCCAGCAGCTTCCGGTGATGAGGGAGCAGTGCTCAACACCTCAGAGGTCTTATTTTATGAAAGTATCAGCTTACACCTGGGCACTGATTAAGATTAATTAAGATCCATTGAGGATAAAATCTAAACACTCTTACTTTTCAAAATACTCCCTCTGCTAGGTAATGACTATTTTCCTGGGTAAAGTTTGCCAACACTGGAACCTTAGTAAAGTATTTAGGGTTCTAAAAGGCAGCATTTACTTGTATGAATTATGCCATTTTACAGCAAACTTTCCAGATTGCAACTCACATGCGAAGAATTGCAGTCCGTTCATCATTAGGAAAGCCATCAATAAAAAAAAAAGTAAAATATAAATACATAGACATATTCCTAATGCTGTAAAGAAGTGTTTTTAAAGGCTACTAATAATTTACTCTGCCAATAAATGTGCTTAATGAAAGCCTTCAGACTAGTGTTGGAAGAATTTTACTTGAAACAAGTGGAAAAGTTGTGCACAGTAACTTGATGAGGGGCAGGGGGGTCAGTCAAGGCAACATGCTTGTATTTTGAGAGACTCTTTATATAAAGGAGAAATGCTCAATATAATAAAATACAAAATACCGCAACATGAGGAAGTACAACTAAGGAAAAAAATCCCCAGGAAATTTAATATATTATGATTACATTACTATTCTTAAGCATGTTCTTTTTTGACATTGGTTTTAGGAGAACAAAGAGTTGGTATGACACTGTGTATACATTTAAAACGCTTTTTGTTTAATATCCAGATGCGTTAAACACACCCAAATGCAAAGTAAAATGTCCATGCTTCATGCTATTAAATTTTAAAATGGTGCTACCTTTATTCCCATGAAGCCATTTTCTTTCTACTCACATAGATAAAACCTTAATGTTAAAGGCAAGAAATACATGTCATCAAAAGTTACCCTTTTTATGTTTAGAATAGCTTTACAGTCTGGATGGTAAGATGCTAGAGAATTCCCTACAAGAAAACATGAGACTCAGTTTCCACTAATTTCAATTTCATTTACAGGTCTCCCATCCTCCAAGACTTCAGCTGCTGCAAGTTTTTCTTCAGAATATATTTAAAATTAAAGATTACTTTAGGAACTCTTTTTAATCATTTAAACATTTTACCTTTCTCTCCACTCTATTTTGCTGTTCTTAGAAATAAAAGAGATTGTGACAAATGCAGGTTTCTAAAGAGAAAAGCAGAATTCCCCCTTCTTTCCACAGTTGTTTGAATTTGGATTTTTTTTTACCCAAATGCAAGCAAGACTGCTGAAACAATGTGAGTCTGTAGGTAGATTGCTCCCTCTTCTGGCAAATCTGCATGTTGCAAGACTATTTTTTAATCTAGCAAAATTGAGGTATATTAATAATTTTTTGAACTATTATTTATTAGTTCACTTATTATTAAAAAGGCTATCAATAATTCAGAATGCAGTATATTTTGTGGGAATGCACTATACAGGCTATAAAATGAAAACATCTCTACATATAAAGAGCATCTCTACACACTCATAATAGATAGACAGGGACACAACATTTTTTCTCAAGATTTTGCTCCTCTTGAACCTTCCATCCTATATTAGGAAGGTTGTGAAGCATCTGTATAAAAGCATTATCATTACTGCACAGAAAAGAAGATATGAAACTTCTCTCGACTTCGCATATATTGAAGCATCTCTTCTGCAGGACATGTATAACTCTGAACTCTATTTTATAGCCTCAACCAAGCTGAGGACATCTTTGGACATCTGAAAGTTTTCTGTATCCTGTTCCCAGCTGAATTTGAGGCCTGTCTCAGCCTTAGCTGTGACTAAAAATAGTCAAAATCTGTACTTCTGTAAGTCTCCCTGTCCGTAATGCCTTGACACACCAGTCACAAAATGGATACAGACAGTTAGCAATGTTGTCAGTGCTCAAAGAGTTTATCACAAAGCTCAAAGATTTTGTTAGTGGTTTTGTTTTGTTTTGTTGTGTTGTGTTTTTTTCCTAGCATTACAGTTTATGGAGGTAAATGCTCATCAAGAACCTAAACCGTCATTTTTGAGATATGTTAGCAGTTCCTGGAATAAATATCAGAAATAAAGACTCTGAGAGCTCAAAAGCTGAGGAATAAAAATTCCAGAAGTTTGATTAATTTTTAAGTTAATATCTATTTTTAAAAGTTTGGTTTGAACAGGCTTTGTTTGTTTGTTTGTTTTTCCAAAATCTGTTGTGACTTTATTACTTGAAGTCTTTTACTACTGATAGCAGATATTTTTTGGCCAGCTGTGAAAATTTAATAATGCCAACCAAGAAATGACAATAAATTACGAGTCAGTCATAATTTCAGTGTGCTTCTTTAGAACTGTGTGAGCTAGAAACATTCTGCTCTTTGCAGATAAAAAGATCTTGTTGTAAATCATAAAGTTCCAAGACTAGGACAATAAGTAGAAAATGAGTGTTATGACTGGGTCAATAAAACCATGTTTTAGCGTTAGCTAAACACAGGGCATGTCTGCCACTCAAAGATACGGATGTCAGCACAGCAGGAAAAAGCAGGGCTCACCTTCTGCTTAGCTGGAGAGGGTGCTTCAGAGAGGATATTTTGAGAACAGCGAACTTCAGAATGGGTCGCAGCCCTTCATTGTCAAGCCTGATCATTGTCCCTGTGGGAAGAGTCCAGTGACCATGCAGGGAAGGGCCAGAGACAGACAGAAACTTGCCAAAATGCATCTTGCACTGCCAAAATCTGACGGTGGGGACCCGGATCAGCCCAGTGATGACCCCAGACTAACTCATGCAGCCGTGACAGACCTCACCGCAGCAAAGATGCTCTCCAGGCCCGAGCACTTACCTTTGCACAGTCCCTCAGCACAGCACAGAGATACTCCAGCTTGACTAGCTCTCCAGCCCTGCCCTCCGGAGCCTGAGGTGAACATGTCCAGACAAAAGGTATTATCATGAAATCACTAATGAACAAAGGTCACAGGAAAATTTCTGGTAATTTTAATAGCAGAAATTACTCGTAGGAAAAATAATTTTAAAAGAGAGAGAGAGAAAGATTTAGTTTATTTGTCTTAACAAGTAAATACATCCTGAAGAGAGAGTTCCTGCCTTTAATTCAATGCTGGTAATTCTGGTTCATGTGACAGCTTAATTCTCCCAAGTAAATGAGAATGGCTGAAACTTAGGCCTCCTCTGTTTGGTTAGAGTCCTCCCCAGCCCCCAGGACTTTGACTCCTTTTCCACAGGAGACGAGCAATATCTATGCTAATAGTGTTACTGTTGGTATCATGGAGGAAATTCTTCATAGTTTGTTAGAAAATATGACAGCATTTCCTACAATAATTGCATGACTCACTACCACCAGATTGGATGCTCCACAGAAAAACCTTCAACCTCGAGTAGCCTAACTTAAGCAGACTCCAATCAATAGGCATTTCATTTGAATAATGGAAAAGATTCCTACAAATATTTTTGTAACTGTTAGTAATGCTGTATAAAAATAGAAATTCTCCTTTTCTTCAGCGCTTGGAAGTGAGGAAGTCTCAGAGGGTCTGGGACAGAAAGAGCTTGAGCCAAGAAAACTCGTTCTGGCACATGATCACCAGTCTCCTCCCTCCCTCCAATTACATAGTTAAATTCAGCCATTTCTAGCAAACAACTAAATATCCCTTGGCACCACAAATTAGATTTAGAGAAGAGTAAGCATCTAGAGAGGAGAAACCAAAAGACAGAATGAGGAAAGGAATAGCAAGGAAAATGAAGCAACCAAAAATTCTTGCAGATGTAATATCCATTGTGAATAAGACTTGGGAATTCAGATTCAGATAAGAATATAATTTAGATTCAGATAAGAATATGGATTTCATATTCTTATCATCCATATTCAAGCATCTGGTCTTAGGAAAGTATCTCCCCTGCATACAGCAGGAAAATATCTTTAAAAGTATGCAGCCAAATCGGGCTTAGAGAACAAAGTATAAAAGTGCAGTTTAGAAGTATGAGGAGCATTTCACTTTCAAAAAAAGTAAAGCCTGAATGATGCAGGTTTCATAACACTTGCAACAGCTAGCATTAACTGAGGAATTTTTCCACATGATCTTAAACAAACAATTCACCCTTGATTACAGATCAGGTACTTTGCCAGTTTTGTTGCATGCGGCCAGAAGGTGGTTAGAGTAAAGGATTCAAAGATAAGTGAGAATCTGCATACTTCTCTCAAGACAGAAGGAGTCAAAGCAAGAGGGAAAGATGACAAGAGGAGACCACATCCAACAGGTCAACAGGAAAGAAATTTGAAGAGAAAAGGGTAAAATAGAGAATACATAAGAGTCTCTGGAAAATACTGCAAATCACACATTTGCATGAGATGTCACAAGGTAATCCTAAACAATGCCCAGCATCTGAACTCTAAAACGTCTGAGAAGTGTTTCTTGGAACAACCAGAATGTGTAGAGTTTCTGAATGCCTTGCTGAAAACTGTTATGTAATTACACGTAATCTCTGTAAGTACTGTAATAAAAGGTCCAGTATTAGATTTTTTTTTTTTCTGTAGGAAAACAGAGGGAGATAAAGAATGTGACAGAATCTGACTAATAGAATCACTCTGTTTGCTTCCCATGGGGTAAGCTGGCATAGTTTCTTTGTTTCAAAAAACACCAAATGAGACATATTGCAGGGCAGAATCCTATGTTTGCAAAACAACGACACTTTCAGTGAGGAACTAGCACTCAATTCCCATGGGCATCTGTGAAAAATCAGAGCAGTATCTTAGGGAAAATAAATCAGCATCTTGCATCTTATATCCTTTTCTGATGCACAGGAAAAAAACGTGCTGAAGGAAGGCTTTCAATTTGGCATATAGTGCCTAAAGAGGACATCAAAAGTTAATAACTTTTAGAACTAGATGAAATGTTAAAAGTGAAAGTACTTCAAATAAGCATACTGCTTTTATGGTACTTGAATCTAGTTGCTATGAAACAGTTGAGCCCAGATTTATTTCATTTTTGTGGTTTAAGGTTTTTTTTTCTTTCACTCTCAGGGGTCCTCTGAGCTAAAACCAAAGCAGATCTTGCTGTCTTTTATAATTAGATTTAAATGGCTTAAGCTGGATATTTATTTTGTGCAGGTTGTTGAAAATAATTACCATCAAAATGATCAGAGGTAGTCTTTGAAGTTCACACCACTTAAGATGAAGAGATGGAATTTCACACTGGTATTGGTACTACTCTCTGCAGATCAGCAACTGCAGAATGTGCAGAATACAATCTCTGGCAGATTTAGCTTAATACTGATTAAGACAGAGAGCACTAGAAAGTAAGAGGATCAAATATATTCAAATAAAAACCTAACACCTGGCGAACACAATGAAAGCTGGGCCACCCGTGTTTTTGATGTAGTAATATATTTAAGGTGTCTTTATTTTAGAATAGCTTAAAGGAGAAACCCAATGGTGCCATTTTTTTTTTCATTTATTTTCCTTTTCCTTTCTCTCTTTCCTGTGAATGTATTTCAGTGCCAGTTAGCTTTAAGGAAGAAGGTATATATAAACAGGAAGACAGGGATCAGTCACCAAAAACAAAACCCAAATGTCCTGAAATAGTCAGAGAAGTACAAATTCTTGTGAGAGACTTTCTAGTCTATAAATAAATAAGATGATTCCGAAGTTTTTAATACATATATTTGGAAGAAGGCTTCTTAGAAGACAGCTTGACTTGTTGTTAATTTACTCTGTTGTCTTTAGTTTTAGCTAAATAGCCACCTATTACTGCTGGAAATAAGGAAGATGCCAGCAGGGCTTGCCCTCTCATTACCTTTGAAAAAGAACTGTGAACAGCTCCAGACGTATGGTCCTGATTTTGAAAGGATCTTAATGTTTCTTAGCATGCATTCCATGAGCACAATTTCTGTTGGCTTTAGGTTTGGAATATCATTGAGTTTGTTCCGAGGCACTGCAATACAGGAGAGAGCACAAGAGTTGCTTTTTGAAAACTTTTTTTTCAGTTCCTGTAAAGAAAGAATGGCACAAAGAGCTGTTTCCTACAAAAGTGGTATGACTCACTATCTGCAATTGTGGATGCCCTCTCCCAACAGACTTTCCATCCTCTTTTGGCCTAGCTTAAGCAGACTCAAATCAATAGACACTTTCTTTGAATAATGGAAAAGATTGCTACAAATATTTTCACAACTGTTAGTAATGCTGTGTAAAAATAATTTCTTTTTTAAGCACATTATTTCTTTTCTATGCCTAACCCTTTAGCAAACCAGTGCAGCATCTGCATGTAGAAGATTTATAAAAGGGGTCGCAACTCTTCCCTTATAGAAAAGATGTGTTATTCAAGGAAAGTAACTGAAAACAGCAAATGTCCACTATGAAAAACTACCAAATTATATCACAGGTTTATTTATTTAGTGAACAATTATATCCTGTCATGGTTTAGATAAACAATAATTGGAGTTTTCTTTGGTTTATGTTCTTGTATTACATCCATTTTTTCCAGGTGTTCTTGATTTCCGGATTGTTTTTCAGAGTTTTTTTTCAGGCTACAATCTCTAATAGTTTCTGATCTTTTAGTCTCATCTCACTACTTTTGTTTCTGAGTATGTAATGCATGGAACAAATAATGCATAAATCACTCAACAAAGCTCTTGCCTCTCTTCAGTACCTGTGAGCCAGATATGTCCCACGCTGTCGTCAGTGATACTGCTTTTACTGCTGTCAAGCAATGGAACAAGACCAGACTTGTTCCTTTTCCTCAGTTTATAAATATTCTTCATTAAAATCAAGAAGAAATCAGTATTGTAGGAAATCTTTATGACTGCTGTTCTAATACTGTGCAATTTCTGCACAATTATTTTTTCTTTTTCTCCTCTCCTCTCCTTTCCTCTCCTCTCTTCCCTTCTTTTCTGCCCTAGCTCAGTAGTTGTACTGCTTTTCCATATGCTCTACTTCTCAAACATCCAAAGCAGGTGTGGCCAGAATACACTTACACTCATTCTGAGCAAACTCTAATACTTCTTTCTGAATTAAGTCCTTTTCCATAATCATCTCAGTTAAGTTTTGTTACCTGATCATATGAGTGACCTGCAATCACTAAAAAGGGACAACAGTATTCATTCTAAATGAATCATCAATCAGGGTTGAAGGGGCTACTGGGTTATTCCTTAGATGGAAAGTTTTAATTCATAGGAAGTTCTGATATATACATTAAAAACTAGCAGCAGAAATTCAAAAATATCCCTGAGCACAAGATTCAAAAAGTTTGGAAGTCATGAAAAAATATAATCTAGAGGGAATTCTAGAAAAGTATCTCTTCTTGCTCAGTCTGCCCCTTTAGGCACATACTGACAAATACAGGATTTTGAAATAAATATGCATTGTTATAATCATTCTTATGCTATTTTAAAAAAACTTTCCTTGAAGATAATACTATCTTTCCTTGATCATAATACTACTAATGATGTCTAAAACTCTGCTGTAGAGTAACCAATATTTCACTATTTATTTTATTGGTTGAATTTTTAGCATGGAATTCTTTCCTTGCTTTGTTTCTGCCTCAGGTTATTTTCTGTTCTTGTGGAGAGTGAACTAGTTTCAGCAAAAAGTGTAACTATTTTGACAGCAATCTAGGAGTGTATACATTGTAGAAATGTTAACTACTTTTTGGCCAAGGATTGTTTCAAACTCCAATGTCTTGATAATTCAGATTACCCTTCAGGCTCAGACTAAAAAAGTTCATAGCTTTCACACTGATAAACCACAGAAATTGCTATTTGTAGATGGTAAAATTGTCATTGGTTTCCACTATTGCCATTCTTGCCTTCCTATGAAATGGTTAAATGGTACCAACTGACACAAATACAAAAGGTTCTCACACTGAAAAAATAAACAACAACAAAAAACAGGTTTTAGCACATAATGTGAGCATGTTTACACATACGTTTGAGAACATATTCTATCTGAAATATATCTTAATTGATTTTGATGCTTCCATGATATTGGTGTTCTTGATACACCAATACTGTCAATGACTTAACTCTGAGCCCTGGAAAAGCACCAAATCAGATATCACATACAAAAACTATTGTTTGTACTGAAAAGCATTTATTCTAAATCAAATGGCTTGCTAATTGATAACCCATAGCATTCAGAATTTCACTGAATGTGTTCATATAAGATTACAGCTGAGGTATTTATTTGAACATATGCAAAGTATCTGGAAGTTCTGGCCTCTAAACCCACTGAAGTTTTTGCAAGGACAGACCTGTTAAACTGTGTATTTTTATCAGGTCAAAAATAATGTGGTAACAAATTTTTATTAGGTACTCTGGCAAACTAGTATTTCTTAGTAAGCAGAGCCATATGATATATGACTCACTTCTTATTTTAGACTTGCTCATATTCCCTGAGTTTTTTGGAAAGACATTTGTCCAGAGATAAAGAGCTTGTTTTATGCTGTTGACCTTCACTCTTTTATAAACTGCTGGCTTACATATGTAGTTAGCCAACTAGTGTGACTACCTAGGGATGTTTTTATGGAAAAATTTAAATCCGTCAAGTTCTTTAGTTGTTTGTGACCTTTGTTTTTCAGCTCCCTTGTTATCTGTAAGAAAGTTTATCAAACCAAGGTCAAATCTGATAGCATGGTCTACTTTGTTGTAATGTATACTCAAGATATACTCAAGAATTCCTTTTCCTGAATGAGTTGGAAAGTAATCCTCAACTATGTTTTATATGTGTATACATATATATGTCCTTCATATATACATTAGACTCGTATAAACATGTATATACATATTGCCTTTATTTGAATAAATAGTTTTTAAGCATATCTGTACTCATAGGCAAATGTGACTTTTCTGCCACCCTATTCAAGACTTACTCAATCAGTATGTTACTCATCACTGGAGGTGTTGGTCAACAGCTGGCTGAACATAGCTTGTATCAGGAACAGTGTAACCAGCAGGACCAGGGAAGGGATCGTCTCCCTGCATATAGCATTGATGAGGCTGCACCTCAAGAAGTACTGTGTTCACATGAGGTGCCGGAGTGTGTCCAAAAAAGGGCAATGAAGCTGGTGACGGGGCTGGAGCACAGCCGTTACAAGGAGCAGCTGAGGGGGCTGCGGTTATTTAGTCTGGAGAAGCGTAGGCTGAGGGGAGACCTTATCGCTCTATACAATTACCTGAAAGGAGGTTGTAATGAGGCAAGGGTCAATCCATTTTCCAGAATAACTATGGCTAGCATAAGAGGAAATGGCCTCAAGTTGTGCCAGGGGAGGTTTAGGTTAGACATTAGGAAGAATTTCTACACAGAAAGGGTAGTGAAGCATTGGAACAGACTGCCCAAGGAAGTGGTGCAATCACTGTCCCTTGGTGGAATCACTGTCCCTCACAGTGTTCAAGAGACATGAAGATGAGGCATTTAGGGCATGGTGATGATGTGTTTATGGTTGGACTTAATGATCTTGAAGGTCTTTTCCATCTGTCATGGTTCTATGATTCTATGAGTAAAGATACCAAGATGCAGTCCTAAACTTGGATTTAAAGGTTGAGCAGTGGGCGCATTCCAGCAGAATTTTTGCAGGAAGCTTTCTTTTGAGAGACCAGTACAGCTCGCTCAGGTCCTGTTCTAGCCTCCAGCACATGTAGATAGACATAACCTTACTGTTAGACGTTTCACACAACTCCAGCTGCATCCTCTGTCAAGGATACTGCTTGACAAATGAAGACTGTGGACAGACATGGAAACTATGAGATAATTTCATGTCCTATAGGTACAATGCACTTCCTACCTTTATGAGGCTGGTTTCTTATTTACTAGTCTGTAGTTCTCACAGAAGTGTTGCAATGCCTGTTGAGAAACCACATCTAACAGACAGTAGCAAAAAAATCTACAGACCTTATGGGGTTATTGTTCAAAATGTTTTACTTCTGTAAAAATATAAATATCTGTTATACAAATATTTCAAATTTAAGGGCTTTTTTCAATTAAAAAAGAACATTATTGCAATTATTTTCAACATTTTTCAATTAGTTTTCAACAATACCAGAAGAAATCCTCTTATTTTTTTTTCCCCCGATAAAAATTCCAGTCGCCTTGACTACTTCACTTGAACATTTAATTGTGATTAGCTGTCGTTTTCAAATTGAAAATTGCCCTGGAAAACCTATAGCTATTTCTTCTACATAGTAAAATAAGAAAACACATTTCCTGTATCTTGAAGAGCACAGAAATTGGTTGTTGAGCAGTTTCAGTCTGTAGACTTCACCAAAATCCAAGGAAATTCTTCTGCAAGAAGAGAATCTATCTATTCTCCAAATTAACCCTAGCAGAAGTTTAAGTGAATATTTGATAAAATTGATAGTCATGTTCAGTTTGTTTCTCTGTATTTCTTTATTCTCTGTACAACAAAAACTCTCTGAATTGGCATGTTTCTTACATTTACAAATACGAGTGAGATAATCTTGTGTAGGATACACTGTAAATAATTCTTTTTTAGGATGCAGAACAAATTCAGTTCAATTTATTTTCTATGCCAGTCTGGTTTGTATTGCAATTCCTAATACAGGTTTTTGCACAATGGGATTATTATTATTGTCTATCTTAGTATCTTTTGCATATCTTGTATTATTTTTTTTCTCTTTCTTGATATTACTAGTTATGTATATATGAGTCAAGTAATTTTTTTTAGCTTTCATCCACTGCTTCTCAGCTCTAACTCCTTTTCTGTGTCTGAAAATGTTTTCTTTTTGAGATAAGGATCACATTAAATTACTTATTCTTTCTTCAGCTGCCTATATTTTCTTCATTTATCTCTTGGAAACTGAAGAAGCCATGTATTACCTGTCTTTCCACAATGAAAATGTCATTTAAGGATGCCCCATTTTTACATTCTTCCAGGGTTCTATGAGCTCCCCTAGTAGCAGAGAACAGCCATTCTTGCCATCATAATCAGTTTCACATCATAGCCTGTGTGAAGGCCTNAAGGATCACCTTAAATTACTTATTCTTTCTTCAGAAAAATAGTGAAACGGGAATTTGAAAATTCATTTAAAACTCTGAAAAAAATAATTTGGGTCTGCTTTTTGGTTTGCTTCCAAAACTAATGGAAGCACCTCACAATTTTGCTCCTCAGCCTGTGGAGTACTTTGCTGACTCTGTTACTCCTGTAATTTTTTCCCGGAAACTGTCTGTAACTTTAATTCATTAAAAAATATTCAAAGAACTTTCTGGCATTTAGGGCAAGGGCATTTAGGACAAGGGCATTTAGGACAAGAGCAAAAATCATCTAAGCTGAAAAAAAAAACAAAAAAAACCTCCCAATCATTGACTATACTCTTTTCAGAAATGCCTTCTGCAATTGGGCTGCTAACTTCTGAGCTAGATCCTGGAGAGCACAGTAAAGCTCTCAACAATGGATGTAAACTGAGTGGTCCTCATTTTCATAATTGCTTCCAGTTGGCCCACTCCACCAGATAATTTCTCTATCCTCTACTGGTTTTAGCCAGAGATATCTATTTTAAAATGCAAGCTTATTTATATTTTCATAATGTGCAAGGAGAAATTGTTGTACTAAAAATATTTTTTAATTGTTTATATCATTTTAGCAATTGAGGGAATCGATATTTATACCTCCATCATCAATCGGCAGATGAGTTTATAGTGGATTTAAAAAAAAAAAACATAAAAATCCAGTGTGAATTAGAGTAATTGTTATGTATAGTTTGTTATGATATTCTAAGGATAAATCAACAACAACAACAACAATCTGTTATTGCTGCCTATATTTTCTTCATTTATCTCTTGGAAACTGAAGAAGCCATGTATTACCTGTCTTTCCACAATGAAAATGTCATTTAAGGATGGCCATTTTTACATTCTTCCAGGGTTCTATGAGCTCCCCTAGTAGCAGAGAACAGCCATTCTTGCCATCATAATCAGTTTCACATCACAGCCTGTGTGAAGGCCTTCTTCACTGGTATTTCCTGCAAGATAACCATACTTTTTAGGATAGATTGGTTTCTTTCATAGAAGGAGTTTCTGTTTTTCTTCTTAGTATAGAAATACTGGTTTTAAGTTGTTTGTGCATATCTTTAATTAGCTTTTATTTTTTTAATTATATACATACACATAAGGAAAAACCTCAATGCACTTTATGTCCAATAGATGGCAGTGAAATACTGAAAAATCACAAACTTTTTGTTTTTGTGAAATTGTGGTTTTGTAAAACTGTTAATACTGCTCAATGCTCTTCCTCAGTAGCAGGAAAAATATATTTTGCAAGCAGAATCCCACCACAGCTGCAGTTTCATGGGATTCTGGACATGTCCATAAGCATCAGAATAATCTTTGCTTTCTGACCTTTTGGGGGGGATTGTTTTCTCTATTTCTGCAGGGCCTTGGAGGATGGCTGGGGGAGGTAGACTCTTCTCACAGAGTCAATGCCTCTGTTTTGATTAGATGTTGATCACTTGAAGAAAAAGTAATGAGAAATTCCTCTCAACGTCTTCAGCAAAGTAACACTATCTAATTAGTATCTCCAGGACAGTGCTCAATTGACCTTCTCATGTATGTAGATAAGATCCATTTCATTGTACTGGCTTTTCTGAGAAATACAGAAGCCTGTACTAGGTTACTTGAAGCTCTGTGTTAATTACATAAAATCTTACCATTAGCAACGATCAAGAGATGGACCTACATTTGGAATTTGAAGGAAGAAGTTTGTATTTTACTGTGTGTAAAATCCCACAATATACTTGGTAGCTCCAGGAGTTTTCAGAAAATCCTGGGACAAATACTGTGCCTGTTGTTGACTGATTGTCCACAGGAGCCTCTTCACCATGAGACTTCATATTATTTATTTTCACTTCAGTAAAATATTCATTATAAAAACTGGTAGTGAGGTCCAGGGACCTCTTCAGAGATAAATACTATCAAAACAATGCTTGCTAATTATTCAAGAACTACCTGAAAGACTATAGGATGTGAAATACTTCCAAACTGGTATACACGTGACGTCTGATAACCAGAAACTTGAGGCACCTACTTCATAAGTATATTTATGATTTGTATTATACAACTTAAATTTTATTTTTCCCTCCCAGTGGAACACACACTTCCTTAATAAAGAGTTTGCATTTGTAGTTCCACTTGCTAACAGTTATTTTATGGCTGTGTGCTGGAGTCTACAGCTTTTTCTAGAAAGATTTGAGGTCTTGTCCTTTCTTTTTTTCAGATGGCTGGCTAAACTTTATGATAAGACATTCATGCACAGAATAGCCCTTGAAAGGAAAATTATTATGAGAGAACTGTTGAAATATTCTAGTAGAGAGGGTTCCCAAGTAAGGATTTTACCTTTGATGTGCTGAAAACCTCTGCAAAATAAGTTTTCTATTCACTGATTTCATTGATAAACTTTTGTTGTCTTCATAAAGACTAAATTTAATTTGTACTCTACAGATATTGCTTAAAGGGCAAACTGTGCTCTATTATGTGCACATGTGTAGAAGATCAGCCACTGGCATGTCCTGTTGTTGCCATTTTAGCAATTGGTCTGCTGTTTCATGGTCTCTTCAGTGCAGCAGCTATTCCACCATTGCTCCAATTGCAAGATTATAGCTTGCAATAGCTATTCAGCTCTTTTGCTTTGGTAGTAAAAAAAATAATAAAACCAACCATGCCTTTGTTTGAAAATCAGCTACCATGCAGTAATTTTTTCCTAACTTCAATATTCATATCTTTTTGGCCCACACCTCTTTCCTATAACAACATTATAATAGCTCAGTGGTTTGGATGGAGATAATACATCTCTGAATATCATGTCGAAGATCAGCATAAATAGTTCAAAGGACTATTCTGGCATCAAATCAAAATTCATTTGAAAAAATATGAACTTGTATTTATACAATACACTGCACTAAACAATGTAATTATGGTTCATCATGTCAACTTGAATAAACTTGAAAGGTTTTGCTATTTTTAATACCATTGTAAAAATGTACCAAAAACTAAAACTGAATACTGTGTATTTTTTATTGAACCACAAAAGAAGTGTAAGTCCAGATAATACTAAGCATCTCATTCAAAACCACAAACTCTTGAGAATTTAGAGTTAAGGCTAAAAATATAGTCTTAACTTATTTTGTAGTGTTTAGGTATTGAAGAGGTGAAACTGCAATATATACACAAAATGGGGTTAGTTAAGGACCTTAAACAGCGTTTGAATATATCCACAGACACAGCATTATATGTCGCCAGTCCCATTTATGGATACTGCTATATTAATGACACAATATTTGTTTTAGAGGCCACCAAATCTCTTTGCCAGATTAAACATTTGAAATCTGGATCCAACTTTAATATACTCTTTCAAATGGGAAAGCCACAAACAGCTATAGGCAACATCAACACAGTCTACCTCAATCTGTTAGTCTGTCAGAATTACAGACAAGGTAAAGCCAATAATAATAAGCACCTTCATGAGAACATTAATTAGAATGTTAAAGTAATGAGACTCCCTGCTATGAACAAATCTGAGCTGAGCATGCTGCAAGAAAATCCCACACTCTTTCAGCAAAACGCAAACTGTAAACTGAGATTGCTTCAATCAAACTGGGGCAAAATATAAACTTGTTTCTTTCTTTTTACTCCAAGATGCCCACAGTCTATAGCTGTTGAATACCCCGTTTTTTTTTTTCCTCCAGTCCTTGCTTATCATTTTCGGGATGTCTACACAGGGGATCTGTTCACTTAAATATAGGATTTTACTAGGTTAAAAGAGTCCACACCATTTTCTTAAGTGAAACTGAGTGTGTTCCTAATCTAAGTGAAACTTAAGTGAAACTGTATTTGTTCTGAGCTTTGGATTTGGCTTGTGATTCCATGGGCTTCCGATGCCATGGCAATAAGGCAAATGGAAGAAGATCAGGGATATGAAATACAGCATTTATTGGAAACGACCAGTAGAAAGCTCTTCTGCCACTGAGGGGAATATGTTTCCCTCTCAATGCAATAATAGATTGATACAGACAGACAGACGGACGGACAGACAGATATTTACAACAGATATAGATGTGTAAATCTTGATTTTCATAATCCTGACAAAAGGTGAAGGCTGGAGAGGGAGGGAAAAGGATGTGATGGGCTAAAATGGTTGAAAGGAAGACAGAATAACCATAAAATAGTTTGAAGAAGGACATTGTAGGGCCAAACACTGTGACACTTGATTATGCAGGGAAATAAAGCTTGAAGTTTCACAGGTGCACCACTTTTAGCATGCTGAAAAGAGATGCAGAAGTGGAGAGGAGAAGAAAGCTACCTGTGGAATACCATGAAAGCACTTTTAGCTCTGCTAGGTATGGTCATAGGTAGCTCATATGCAGAAAACTGTAATTTAAACCTTTTATGTTTGGGGAATAGAACATAAAATACCTACAAGTATAATGTAGTATTTTGAGGTTTGTGGAGGAGAAAGCTGTTGATGGTGGCAGTGGTAATCTGACATGTCTCCATGATTAGATCTATATCTGCAAAGTCACAGAGTTTTGGGATGCTCTAATTAAATGCTTTTTTTGTGTGTCCTATGATTTACAGGAAGAGCTCTTGCTGGGATGGGGAGAGGGAAGTGGTTTAAGTTCTGCTTGCTTATGCACCATGTTGGGTATCTTTATCAAAATTAACAGTAGTGAACATTTCTGCTGATTTGGTAGTAGAAAAAACTTGCAGTAACGTAGTGCATTCTCCATTGCCTGGACAACATACTGTCCATAAATCTTCTCTTTTCTACCTTTCTTTGGTAACATCTGTATTAGTATGTCTGCACCCTTTCAATTGGTATTGAATATGCTTCAACACTGAACACACTCCAAGCAGAGCGGTGAAGTCCAGAAATAGGGAGATGGCATATGCAGATATAGGGACATGCTGAGTGACATTACAGGTTTCTGGCTCGGTGTTTTTAGACTATGACTTCCTGCGCATCTCTGGGGTATATAATGAAGGGGAAATCTCTGGAAAGGCTGAGCAAGACCAGTCAAAATACAAAGCAATGAGGAATAACTGTTATGACATTCAGTAGTAACAGTGGCTTTAGACAGACCCGGATGGATAGACCTAATAATACTTAGAAGAGATTTATTTCCTTATGAGACTTGCCAGAGAATCTTGTACTTTGGGTCACATAGGAAATGATCAGCACATCACAAAGCAGCAAATCTACTTGGCCAATGCATGTTTTCAAAAATAAGAAAGATAAATGCTAGTAAACCTCTTTAGAGCACGGGACTCAGTGCTGCTGAATTGATTACTCAGCTGTTTTAAGAAGTTCTTGTGTTATAAACACAATTATTTAACCTTAAAATTAATAAACTCACTGAAAAAAGTGGAATTTCTTCTATTTGAGAGAAGGTTGGAGCCCTTATTTATTTACTTTATTTTTTTAAAAAGCAGTTGTGTTTGTGTGTAGAAATAAGTCACTAGTGTACTAATTATATTTACTCCATAATAGATAAGTTTTAGGTGTGGTTTGTGGGGGAGTTCTGCAAACTCTGCAGTATTGTACAGTTCTTGTTGCCACCAAAGTACCTGAATCTTTTTGATTTGTTACTTGGTTGGCTGCTGTTTAATGTGCATATTTTATTAATCGATCCACGCCGTGCATGACATAGGTCCCTTGAAAGATCATAACTGAACGGAATGATGTTGATTTATAAAATTTGAGTTCTATTATTCATTTGTCTTCCACAAAATATCTTCAAAGGACAACACTCTGCCAATCCTAACTTATCTGTAAAAAAATCATCTTGTTTACAACTTTCCATTAGGTTCTCTCAACTTTTTGAGCAGCTCCGATAAACAAAAGATTAGCAGAATCATGTTTCATTTAAATGCTTTGAGCTCAAACACATACATTTATATGCAGTGGTCAATGGGGGATTTTCAAAACGATGATTTTTAGAAGAATATGTGTAAAAAATATCCCACTATTCTCTTATTTCTTCCTCCATGAAGGATGAAGGATAGCATGTTGGAATATGCCAATCTGATTTAACCAGTTTAACATTTGAATATATCCAGCAATTGCAGAAAGTTACAGGATATGCAGAGGCTCATAAGAAGGCCTCTGCCTCTTCTGGTAAAGCAGAATTGCATTCCAGCAAAATAATATTTGCTTAGATTTCTGAGTGGCAGATCCTGTAGCTTCACGTTACAGTTTGATCTTTCCAAAGCACATCTAGCCCACTTTTATCAAATGCAAGAATCTGCTGCATGTTGTCTTTTGCTTCACTCTGAAAGTAGGAACTCTATGATTTGATTCTGCCTCTTTTAGGTAGAGACATGTAGAGCCCTTTATAATGTGTATTTACAAAATTCCTTATCTTTTCTATCTTTTCTATTTGGCTGATAATTATTTTTTGCGTGATTGGAATTTTACATTGTGTTATGTTCAGAGACTGAACACCTCTTGGGTTTAGTAGAAGCATTGTGTTCCTTCTCATAACAGATGTTCTGAAACTACCTTATTTGCCATGTGTTAACATTAAATACAAACTTTCTCTGCTGATCATCATCAACTTGAGAAAATAATGTATATAAAACCACAAAATTTATAAAATGTGTAAAAAAGTCAATTTTCATAAAATATATCTTTTCCAAGACAATTATGATGCACGATTTTCAAAAGAGTAATGCTATGAAATACTCAGATGGTTCAGAAGACACAACTGTTTTCACAGGGTATAATTTTTGGTGATGCGCTGAGAGTTGCTGTCTACAGGGAGTAATGATCTGTGACCACAGACATACTGACCCCAGGATCATCAGCCAACCACAAACATAGTGCTGGGATTTAAATGTGGATTCCAAAACCACAAACCTTCATCCAGTGAGCTAAAACAGCAACTCTACTAGATCAACTAATATAGCAAACTGATGAACAAACACATGAGGTGCATCATATTTTCATTGCAGCACATGTGTACGTAAGTGTTCACATCAATAGCAGGTACCAGAAGGTTAAGCAAAATAAAAGCTTCTTACATACAGAGGCAGTACAGAGTGACAGCTATATTTGACAGCAGCCTTGGGACCTGCTTGATCTCTTTTTAAATAGTCTAGCTTTCTCCCTGGCTAGCATCCCCTTTGGAGCCTCTTCTTGTTCCCACTTAATTTATATTGATTGAGTGTTTTCTATCTTTATAACTAGAGGTGGAGTGCTGTGATGTAGCCAAATACTTAGGAAAGTGATAGACTGACTGGAAAAAATTAAAGGTTCAAAAGGCAAAAAAGCAAAGTTTTCTGAAGAGGGAGAGAGGGTATAATTTTGATAAACCAAATATTGTCACTCAGCATTATCAGCTCCAACAATGAACTCCTTCCTTGCCAAGGTTCCATAAGAACTTATTAAAACTGCAGACAACAAAAATGCTTCATCTGGCTAGCCTTTGGCAGGAGCCTGTGTCACAATCTTCTGCTTATTTGTGCTTGTATTATAATAAACTTTTCCTCGGACAATATTTACACCACAGATGTGTAATGTATATCCACGATGAAAGTAAACATCATGGATAAATGAAGAGAGGAGGATGATTAAAAAAAAAAGCAAAAAAAAAAAAGCCATCCTTGGTATAAACCCTGAGACATTAAAAAATCCTGTCAGTTGAAAAGAATTTTGCATTTAAATGCTTCATCTGATGAAATCCATATAGATTTCTCTCCATGATAAGTCCTCACATTCACAAATGACATGTTTTCTAAAAGCAGGTGTCAAACTTTTGAATGATGCCATATTGAAGAAATCTGACTAGCTGGAAATAACTGGGTTAAAAAAGTTGGAAATAAAAGCCATTAAAAATACGGATATTCTCTCTCTCTCTCTGTGATCTGTAATTTGAAATTAATTTACTTTTCTTGTTTAACTAGTTCTCTGTTTGGCCGAGATTTATTAAGACATCTGTGTTTCTTAAGGATTTTTTTCCATAAGGCTTTCAATAAGTTTACTGAAAATATTATAAATTTAAGCAAAAACTGGATCTTCAAAGAGCTCAAAATATCAGAAGTCTATTGGTCATTTCATTCTGAAACAGGAGAAAGATACTACTATCTCGGTAGGAGATACTTAAAATTATAAGGCTAAAAATGGACGATGATTGTTTCCAACTCCTGTCTCAGTTTTTTGATTGCCTGTTGCTACCTGAGCATTAGATATACAATGGGTATCTAGCAAAATCCAAATCCAGGAAAAAATTGTTTCATGTCAACATTGTCTGTCACAGAGCTACCACCTAGCACTATCAGAGCGGAATTCTTTCAAACACTATTTCCATTACTCATGCCATCATGGCACCAATAGCTTTTCACTAGGTGTGCATACATCTGCTGTGTTCTGACAGCAGTTAACTGCAGAGTTCCTTTCTCACAGATCAGCTCTTTCAGTTTCATAAAATATGCATTCCTCCACTTCTCTCAAAACACAATCTGATCTGGTAGGGGATCATGTCTATCAGCACTTCAGTATGTCTCCTCTTCCCACACACATTCCTCATCTAGCTGAAAGAAGATTCCTGCTTTACTTGACATATTGGTGATTAAAGTTCTGGGTGCTTTCAGCATTTTTGATCCCTCCTTCACTGCAACTCTTCTCCCAGAGGAGAAAATAAACAGTCAGGCTGTGGCGTATTCCAGGATGGTTCTCTCGTCTCTGTTCCTTTTGCTATATTTCATGCAAATTATTTAATTTTATGTTGAAGCAGAGGCATGAAGCTGGAATAATTCTTGATGAATAAAGAGACTCCCTGGAAAAGGCCTTACACTAAACCATAGCAGCATCCCAGAGCTGTGGGGTTTTGCATCCTTCAGTCAGAGGGGAAGCCTTGAAACCAATCTTCACACATTCAAAAAAGAACACTGAGAAGTGAAGTAAATATGTTACTAATACTGTAGCTTTGGTGTTATGGAAAGAACTTATAGACATCACTGGACATCAGGCATCCAGGCTCAGAAAAGAGCAGAGACCAAACCTCCCTTCTGAGCATTTCTTACAGGTAAACAGAATTCCTGTTCGTAGACACTGAATACTCTTCCTATATTTTGAAAGAAACCTAGGCACCTCTCAGGTAACTTCTTGTACTGTCCCAAAGAAGAAATACTGTTAGGTCGAACCTTGTGTCACCTTAGTCTCTGTGAATCCTGTTCACCTATGAGAGGCAGGTGTCAGAGGCCTTCGGTCCATCCAAAACAGTATTGTCTTACAATGCTGAGGAGGTTGGTTTCGTACGTACAGCATCTCTTTGTTTTCATTAAAGTCAGAGAATTCCTTATCACAGTTAAGAAAGGACACACGTTTCCATCATCTCACCTGGGACTTCTGCGCTCTTCTGCTCGAAGAAACCTGGATAACCAGAAGTATAAATTGATTAAACAACCAGCTGTTCACTGAACCAAACACAAACAAACAAGACCCAACTTTGTCCTCTTGGTCCTGCTTATCACTCACCGTCTCTTTTTCATAAAACTGAATGGTGAGGTGACTACTGGGACAAACTGAAAGTCTTAATTTGTTTATAGACAGAGTAATCCTGATGTTGGTTAGGGGCCTGTAATTCTAATGGCCTAGTATTAAAGTGAGGACTTCGGTTCCTCTGCTATCACTAGTAATCCAGAGTATGTATAACATTTTAGCAGTGATATCCTATGTGCATATTATCCATTCCAATTGAGTACAGAAAGTTTTGAATACAAAAAGTTTATTTTTGCCCTCAGCTTACACTTAGATGTCAGGTTATTTTTTCCAGTAATAATAAAATCCTTTTTTGGCTTATGAAGTTTTAAAAAGCCTCCTTTTGCTGTTTTGTACCATTATTAAAACAGTCAATATATTCATTTTTGGATTTTGTTTTTGAATAAAAATTTAAGAAAACACCCACTGAAAAAAATATGTAGTGATGACATCAGGTAGTATACACAAATGTGTGTATACCGTAGCAAAAGAGTCCCCAACCACTGGACATAGGAACAAAAGAAGAAGCTTATAAGCTTTCGTAGTGAAATAGTTGTCTCACACTTTGTTTCTAGGATAACATAGGGAATAAAAGCAAAAAACATTCCTTTAGAAGTTTTCAGTGATATCTGCGAGGTTCCAGGAATTTGCTATCAAACACATTCAAAATCTTTTCCAAGAGGCTAGTAATACAAATTTGAGATCAAACATGTTTGACACGTAAGACTGCCTATTCCTAAAGGGCAATTAATTGCATTAAATGCTGCTTTTCTACCTGTCAAACTGTAAAAACATGATTATTCAGCTCATCATTGATGCCTCTATAATGAGGTACAGATAAATCAACGCTATGGGAGGTTTGAGTTCACTTGTGGTTTCCTGTTCCTTCATGAAAGATAGATTTCTTTGAGTTGATGAAGATTTCTTTCCTTTAATGAGCGGTGTATTTATGATGCTCTCCCGTCAGCCCCAGGGGAATGTAACAGCTACAGATTAATGGCACGATCTCAAACAGAGGTGCTGAAATATTATTAAAAGAGCTGTCATCTATTCAACGCTACTGATGGATTCATGCAGTTTAACTGTTCCATTTCTATCTCTTGACTACCTGAAGTCTGCTCCAGTCTTTTGGTGAGGGAAAAGGCAATCATCAAGGAGCTAATCATCTTGGAAACAGTGAGAGGGGCTAGCAAAAAAAAAAAAAAAAAAAAAGGAAATATCCAATTAACTTATATTTAGTTTTTATTTATTTTTTATCATAATACTTGCACATAATTCTATAGTCTGGTGTTAGAGGAATATGTTTTATTAATAGCATTATATACATTTATGTAAGTTTTGGCAATGCGGACTGAATCACAGAATATTTCATAATGACAACCTTGCTGTTGTAAAAATGTTAACTTCAGCCTACATTCTTGTGATTGCACTCCATTCCAATATTTTCATTTAATTTTTCCTGCAAATAACTCCGTTGGAAGCACAAGATTGTTTTGAAACCAACTGTTATTTTCTTTTGAAAATAAACATCTCTTTGCATTTCTCAGTAGGGAACATGCTTTGAGCTCACTCATGGTTTTTGAGTTATTCCTGCCCAACAGTTTAGGTCCAAGCTTTCCATGTGTTTGCAGTTCATACACAAAACAAGGCAGACGTTTCAACTTTGCCTAAGTGCCCTTTAAGAGACTACACCAAAACATGGAGCTTTGAACTACTGCTACCCCCTATCCCTATGGATACAGCAAATATTCCCTAGCAACTTGGGTGTACTTAGAAGCACTTGCGTCTTGTTAGACCTGAGCAGATGTGTAAGTAACTCTGTGATGCTCTTACTGCAATTTCCTATTGCTCTTACTTAGCAAGGACTTAGTCAAGGTACTCAGTGAGTAAATATGAGAGCACATCTACAGGACAAGGACAAGGACAAGCATGAAATATTTATGCTGCTGATACAAGTATATCTGTTTCCATTTTGTCTCAGCAACCCCATAGTTAAAGTGTCAACTGGAATGTGACAGGTAAAGATTCAGTTTACTTCATTTCTAGAGTGAAATTGAGCCTTCAATATATACCTTTGTTTTTGAATAGCTTAGGATGGCCTTTTCTCTCCTATCTCAGAATTTCCTAATGGAGTGATTACCCAAGTCACTGGTCACTTTGAGTAAAAGATGCATTTTGGCAGGTGCTAGCTAGCATGCTAAGTAGTAAGTAAGATAGGCATGGAAAGCTACAGTTCCTACATGTTAACAAGGTGTGGCAGTTCTTTCCAGAGTTGACGTGACAGTTGACCAACAGATAAATTATACTGTATACACCACATCACAGATAGCGATAAGATCCCAATTGTTCCTATCATCTTTTATCCAAATAAAGTAGTTCTATAAAATTAGAAACTGAAAAAAAAGTCCTTTTAATATTCTTTTCTACTGAGGATTTTCAAAACAACATTTTAGATTACAACAAATTCAGTGTCATCCACTATTTCAAAGAGAATGGCAATTCATCCATGTTGCAAGTAAACATTATAAACTTACATAAACAAATAGAGCTTGAACTGGGAATATGGAAATCTGCTATTTTATAGTCTGTGATTGAATGAAAATATAAAAAAAATAATATTTTTAAAAGTAAATATCTTTGAATCAGTCAAAATACTTTGTTCTGATTTTGACTTCACGTTTTAAATATCTCTATTACAAAATAACCCTTATAGCTAAAGCTTATGTTGAAGCCTTCAGATTCTTTTTCTTTTACAAAAGGAAGAAGAAAATAGATTAAGATTCTCCCATAGATAGACATATTTCACCAATATGGAACTTATGGATGCGAGAAATTTTGTGGATGGTTTAGCTCTAAGTTTCTCCACAGTTCATGGGACCTCTTATTCTCACTGCATTTGTCAGAAGGATCACCTTGGCTTACATAGAAAGGCAAACTGTTCTTATAAGATGGGGTAAAGGAATTTCAGGCTGGAATAACAAGAATCCTATCATATCGTTTTATTCTTCTACCATAATAATACATTCCCTAGTGTGAGGTAGGTAGGTTTTGTTTGTTTGTTTGTTTGTTNTTAATACATTCCTTAGTTTGAGGTAGGTTTTGTTTGGTTTTTTTTTTGTTCTATAAAAATGGCATTCTACTTACAGACTAAGCATTCGGTTTTGTATAGTCTGTTCTTTTGTAATATCTGATCATAAAATATATTAATAAATAATGAGAGGTAATGTGCATCAGTGAAATTTGAAAATTACACAGTTTAAGTAACTGGGAGAAATGCATCATTAACACTCCAACAGCAGCATAAAATAAGCTGCATTGCACAATCTGAACACTTTGTAGTATTAATCCAACACAAATATTGCAAAATTAAGCAAAGAGCACCAACAAAAAAACATGTAATATATATTTTGGCTAATATCACTTTTGAAATGAAGATTCTTATACTGTCTGACTTGCTGTGATGACAGCTGTAGTACCGCATCCTGTGGATTTACACATAGTTACCTAGAACACTTTGTTTTAAGGAAAAAGGGTGGGAGCTGAAATTACCTTTGGTTAGTCATGTTGATTTTCAAGTGATCTTTAAGGTGTTTTCTTACTCTCAACTCATTGTAGGGAACCAGAAGACTCATTATGTAGAGAAATCTTTGTTTAGAGCCTTTAGAGATTTTGTTCTTCATATTTTCAATCCTCATGGATGCTCTATTTGCTAAAGGTACATCATTAAAGCTTTCACAGATGGAGTCATGTTTGAAGGGACTATGAGATCACAGAGAAAACACACAAAAATCAGCCTACATAAACTTTTAAATTTGAACTACTAAACAATTAATTGTTCTGTTTAAGGTGGTGTATACAGAAGACAAGATATTATTGTGAGCTACACAGACTTTACTGACACTTGTTTCAAATCTGTTCATATTCTCTTCTCCAGCATCATGGCTCCCTATTTATCATTCCTGTTGTTCCCTCAGATATACAAATAATTTTGGGGGGATTCACTGATTGAATTCAGACTACTATTGTCTATAGGTACTAACTCCATGTTCTAAATGCAACTCCTTCTGTCTGTAGGAAATGCCTCCCATCACTTTCAAATTTCTATATCCAAAAGCAGGCAATGTGTGGAGGTTATGTGGAGCAGACCATGGCTGTACTTCACTACAGTCATGATGGTAAAGCCGGCAGTTTCTTCCCTGCGCTTAAACACATGAAGCTTACCTGGTGAACTGGGAGGAAGACACCACTCTTCCTCCTTCCCTGAAAACCTGGTAGGGTAATCATCTAAAAGAGATTAATGGAAAACATTAATTCAGGTTTGACCCATACTGCTGTTTTCCACAAACCTTGATTGATTGACTGATTGATTCCTTGAATTAGTGCTTTATGGTTTTATCTTTTCAGTAGAACCATATCAGTAATAAATTGCAATAACTGATACAAAAGTCGGTGGTTCATGAATAATGTATTCCTGCTTGTCATTATTTCCTGCAGGTTGCCTGTGGGAAGGGTCTCTGTCTCACTAAAGTCCCTTTCCAGTCAGACTGGCTGTTCTTGAGGCTTTATGGAGACGCTCAACGCTGTCAGTAACCAGAATGAGGGTCTGACTGAAAATCTGCAAAGGCTAAGCATCTGGAAAGGCAAAAAAACATCTAGATCCTCATTAGTTGTTCTCCTACAGGTGTACAAACCAGGAGCCACAATGCTGAAAGGAATGAAAGAGAGCGCATAAAATTGGTTTGAAACTGTGAGGAAATCAGCAGGCTGATCTAACAGGCATGAAACTAATATAGAAACTTGAAACAAAAATGCTATATTCATTTTAAGAGGAGCTGGTTTAAAAGGCAAAGAAGGAAGCCAATGGCCCAGGAAAGAGACAAGAATTCTGAAGATTAAATCATTTTAATGCTGACTCCATTTTTGTCTGTTTTATTCTTGATTACAGTCAGAGAGCTAACACATAGTAGATGCTAGAAATGGAAAAGACCCATTAGGTCATTAAACTCCCTCCTTGCCAAGGCAGGATCATTCTTGACAATATATCACTTCTTTTCTTTTGTTCAGTACTGACAATTGCTTTATGTGACTGACTTATCTTGTACCTTCACAGCATTTGGAAAAAATGGTGTGTATTGGAACTGCTCTGTTGCACTTTTTTTCTGTAAAGTTTGGCTTCCAGGATCATTTTCTTTTAAAACAGGGATAAAATAAATCTTCTGTCCCTTACTGGCTATTAGAGGGCTGAATGTTTTTCAAAACGAAAAGTTGAAATAACAGTCCTAATGATAGAGTGATACAGAATGTGGGATAAAGTTTATTTTGGTATGTAAAAAGGGACCAGAATTACCAGTTACAGGATTAAAAATGATTTTACCAAAAATGGTTTATCCTTGCCAGCAGATAATTTAAGATAGAGGTTTCTTATAACTGTCACTTCAGTTAAATCTAATGGGCATGTTTCTATCATATCTATGATTATTCCACCTCTACCTTTTATGGAATTCCTTTTTCTCTCACTTTCTCTGATTTCGTCCTACTCTTGACTTCCCGGGTTCTCTGTCTGCTCAGTTCTTTGCTTTGCTGGTTAAATCCTGCAGTAGTATCCTTTAATGATTACTTGCTCCTATTGATCTAACAGATTCTTTTTCTTTTTTTTTTTATGCAAGGTGTATCATAAAGCTTATCTATATGGAAACCAACCCCTAACTATTTTTGATTTCTTTCTCAAGTTCTAAGTGCTATATCTGATCAGATTTACATGTGTCTTTAACATTGCCTTGCAAGTAACAGAAATTGCAGAAAAGAAAACAGAAGGACTTTACTTTTCCCTTTTCAGTTTCTAGGTGCATACTTCAGCTATATGCAGATCTTCAGCTTTTGAAATGCAAGGGGAAGTTACATGCTAAAGGAAGTGACAGATGTTTTATTTAAACATATCTAAGCTTGTACATGTGCACTCTTAGAGGTTATTCAAGAAAATATGAAAGATAACCTTCCTTCTAACAACTGAAATAGTATTTCTTCTCAAAAAAATATGAGAGTCTCATAAGATATTTCTGTCCTGCTGAAGGAGCAGGAAGTTATTCAGGAAAAAAAGTGCCTGCAGGCTATTTGGTATAGATTTGTCTATTTAATTTTCAGTGGACCATGTCAAGAATGAGACTGGCCAGATGCTAGGATCTGTAATCTCTTTCCTCTTTATCTACGTAACCTATTTATCCAGCTGTATTTAAGCAAGTTTCTTCTGATGCTTTCTTTATGGATGCTTTTCTAAGAAGTTCAGCCACTAACATCACCATATTGACTATCCTCACAGTTTGAATAGATGAAGTTTTGCCTCCTAATTCAACAGCAAATGACTGCTACAGACTTGATTTTGAAGTGGAAAAATTAAGCTATACCATGGCTATGTCTAAAAGGAACAGAGAGAACATACAATGGAGAACTTTGCCTGGATCCTTTTTCTTTCAGCACATCTTGGTCTCTCATGGTTCAGTCAGAGAGTGTTTCTTTCTTCACTCCCGCATTACACTCAACAAAGTTATTTCTTTAGGGCTTAGACTCTGACCATTTCTAGCTGCCACATCCCTCAACACACCTGTATTACAGGTACTGTATACTGGCAAGGATTATGTTTTGGTTCTGTTATCGGAGGTAAACTGGCAGTCCTGGTAGATTGTTTAGCTTCACAATGCTAGGAGAGGTCAAATTAGTGGAGGACTTAGGTCTATATGTTGGTCATCTCTGCAGGAATCAGGTCTTTCCATGGTGGAGCTTGTACCAAAAAACATTAAAAAGCCAGTTGCTTGGAGTGAAAGAGAACTGAGGTTTGAACGGTAGATGTAAAAAAGCAAGAGTCTAAGTGTTGCCTTGTGAGGTTCCTCCTTCATTAGATTTTCTGCCATGCAGGAGGGGAGTCAGGGTGTTGGAAGGAAGCTACTGAAAAGCTACATTGTGATTACACAGTAGAAGCACTGCAGCCTCGTTCTAGACCTCCACAAATATCACAAATATTTTGTTAACAGAGGCATGCATCTGTGATCCTCCTCCTGATCACAGACCTAGCAATGGTGGTGCATCACATGGAAGAAAAAGGGAAAAATCTTCAATGCTGCTCCTGCTGCATACACAGCTGTGCAGAGCAGAACCAACTTCCATTGAAGTCTCTGGCAAGGCCTGCTGTTTGGGCTACTGCAAGGTAAGATCGATGGAGTTTTCCTTAATTGAAAGGTTTTTATGTTTTTGTTTACTTGTTTTTTCGTATATATCTATAACTGAAGATATAAATAGAACAAGAAAGAACACCTCTGTTTTTTATAATATCTGTAGAAACAGGAGAAAGATCACCTGATGTTATAAATCTAATCACAAATAATGAGGATTAGTCTTTGAACTCCAGGAAAACTAAAGCCATCCTGTTACAATAGATGCTTTACCAACACATTGATAGCATTTTCATTTAGATTTTCTGACAGTGGTTATTTTTGCTCTTTACAGACCTGCAGACTTCATAAGCCTAGGTGCCAAGATTAACAGTGGAATTTCCATCAGCACTTTCATTACATAACTTATGGGTACAGAGAGAGAGAGAGAATTTTCTTTGTTTTTTATCAGACCATTCAATTCATTTGGCTTCATTCACAGAAATGGTTTGCAAAATGTGATTTGCAGAGCATTCAATGGTGGTCCACAAGGAATTAGCTCATCACACAGTGCAAATTTCACCTCCGTTCTCCTCTGCAATGCAGCTACAACTGCACTGAGTGCTTTCCTAGTGTTCCTTCTCAAAGCAAGCAAGTGCTGTTCTACTTGCAGGAGTGTTATAAGGCTCTGAATGTGTTGTGTTTAAAAAATCACTTCTTCCACTGGCGTGTCCTAAGAGCTAGCATCTGTCCCTCCTTAACTATCTGGCAAGAACCTAGTATACAGCAATAAGAAATTATAATACTTGTATTCTATTAAAAAAAAAAAACAAGGAGTCAATACAAAAACAAATCACAGTAATATATGATTATTCCAGCCTTAGTTTGTGCACAGTCAGCATGCTGAGATATTCCAAGCCAAGTCTTTTTTTTCCCTTGCTTTTAAAGAAAGATTTATTCATAAGGGTGAAGAGGGCAAATTCCCAACATTTCAGCCCTCAGCTGGCTTTTGTCAAGAGTTTCTAATGCACACACATGGTGAGGCTTGGCTAGCGCACTGGGGGAAAAAGTTATGAAGTAAATTCTATGGATTGATGTATACTCTTTGGAGTAATGTTAAGAAATGCCAAACTTCTCATGGATAAGGAATGTGAAACACTAGGAATATATGTAGATCTGCATTTATACTAACATGCACAGATAAATACCAGATTCTTTGTTTTACCACCTTTGTTTTACCATTGTCATTGCATTATTCTACTATTCTATTGTAACTATTAAATTAGGTAGTTTTACCTCAGCTACATAAAGAGTGTAGCTCTTTGTGAGTGACAAAATCTGAACTTCAGACATGAGAAAGCCTGTTTTCTTTTTAATTTCTACCATTCTAGTAGAAACATCAAAATACATAACACAATACTCAGACTTCTTTCATGAGCAGTTCGTTCATCTGAATTTAAAAGTACCCAAGGGACGATACACATCAATTTAAATATTTCAGATTATTTATAAAAATTCCTTTTGGAATTTTTTTGTGCATAAATGAATAAAGTGAAAACATCTCACAGACATCTTCTATCTAGCTCTTTTCAGGGCTCACTCATCCTTTGTAAGAGATAGGGAAAGTGAAATCTCACCTGTGTCACAAATGTAGTACATAGTTGCTTAGAATAAAGTCAGCAGTTTGTGAGACCTAGTCCCAGGACTGTCCCATTTTACATATTATGTTTAAAAAGAAATGCACGATGTTATACATATTACATAATAAAATAATTGTCCACTGCAGCCACAGTCCTGACAGCAAAGGCTGGGACTCATAACTCTTCTAGTGAAGGGTCCAAACCACAGCAGGAGATTGCTTTCCTTTCCCTTGGTCTCCTGGTAGTCTCATGACTCTTGTACTTGGCTGTTCGGCTGTGGCTTCTCCTCGCTTGCCTACCTGCCTCTGAGTAAGACTAACAACAGCACCCAGTCCCTGAACTAGTATGAAAAGGGGCTTCACTCTCCTCAAGAAGAACCTAAGAAAGACACCTGCTTCCTTTGTGAGTTGTCTGAGATGATAGACTTATAGAAAAGGCATAGGAAGAGACAGAGAAATAGAGATAGCAGTACCATAGCCTCAGTTGAGAAGGATGTAAATATTTAAAAATAGTGATAAAAGTTAACATGTATTTGTAGAAAACATGCAGCATAAATACAGTGTAAACAATTTAGAGTAGGACTTTAGGATGGCATAAAGAACTCATTTTTGATTTCATCAGTCAGGAGTAAAAAGTAGTCAGTACACAAACAGAGCACACCATTGCTTATCTGTTAGAAAGCTTTGATAGAGTTCAGTTTTTGACTCAAATCTAATATTTTACTTATTTTGTACTGTTCAGTTTAAATACTTCTAATGACTCTTGCTGTTGTAAACCCAGCTGCCAGGAACACAGGAAGTTCCATCTCCATGTGAGGAAGAACGTCTTTCCTGTGAGGGTGACAGAGCGCTGGAACAGGCTGCCCAGAGAGGCTCCTTGTGGAGTCTCCTTCTCTGGAGGTCTTCAAACCCGCCTGGATGCCGCCCTGTGCCACGTGCTCTGGGTGTCCCTGCTGGAGCAGGGGGCTGGACTAGGTGATCTCTAGAGGTCCCTTCCAACCTCAGCTATTCTGTGATTCAGTGAATACAAAAATGTCTTTACATCTAAACTCAACATTATGATGTCTTTATTACACAAACCTGAATAAACAGCCTGTGCCAAAGAATTTTCCAAAGACTCAAAGCTAAAATTATATTTTCCATTTGTTTAGTTTGATTCAACCGCCACTTTTTTCCTTCTATTTTCTTCATTTCCCAACCCCTGTCTCTGGTATCTACTTATACATCTTTTGGAGTAGTGGATAAAAGCGTATTTCAGGTATCATTATTTATTTATTTATTTCTCTCTCTCTAAGGTAAAGAGAGGACTGGAAAAGCAGAAGTCCTCAGTGAATAAGTGAAGTTCCAACTCCCATAGAACAAACAACAAAAAAATCATAGATTTCCAAGATTGCATCTTGACTACATACTGTTCTCCTTAGCTATGTTTTTCTATAGCATATATAGCTAAACAGCAGCATACAAGAGGAGAGTTTCACGGAAAATACTATGTGGAGCTCTATGAAGCTGTTATTATGCACAGCCAGTAGGATACTGGACTACGTGGGGATGAAAGGTTGATCTCTTGCAATTAGCAGTCCCAAAGTTAGCAAAACTGAAGATGATTCAATGACTTCCACTGAGCATAATTGACAGAATGTAAAGATGATGAAAAAAAAGAAATCATATCTGATGCCAGGTAGATTAGCTGCTTGGGAGAGAATCATTTGCACCAAAGTCTATATGAACCATCACAAGCCTCTAGGAAATTCCTGAAGAAATGAATGTCTTTAAAGAAAAAAAGAAACAAAAATACCATATGTGTAAGAATATGAACCTGAAAATACCAAGAAAAGGTGAAAATCTTTATATATATCAGTGTTGCAGAGAGCAGTTAAACCATTATTTTATTTTATTTTATTTTATTTTATTTTATTTTATTTTATTTTATTTTATTTTATTTTTACATGAAAAGACACTAGTAAAAGGAAAGATAGTCAAAAAATAGTTTTATTTTAACCTGCAATACCTTCAAAACTTTGCAATGAAGCTATGAGTACAACAAGGTACACAAATAAAAATCAGGATAATTCCTACAAAATAACAGAGTTATTAAATACCTGCGTGAATAAATAGTGGAAATCATAGAGACTGTAGTTGAACTGTGATAAAGAGCACGTATTTGAGAAGTAAAAGCATGTCCAGTCATTGGTCTTAGGAAGGAAGTTCATTCCTTGGAGAGAAAAGAACCAAAACAGCAGAGGAAATTGAGACCAGTTTCAAATGGAGGACCTACCACTGCAGGGCATCATAAATCCAAGTTGTTCCTGTACTCAAGTGCAAGTCCCTTCACCATAAACTGATTTTCCAGAAGAACTAGATAGAGTCACAGATCTAGGAATCAGAAAGCATTAAAAGTTTCCCACCTGATTCTCATGTTGCAATCTGAAAGGTATTTAAATTCAGATCTTTTGCCGGAGCCTTGTCATATAGCAAGCAAGGCTATCTTTGTGAGATGGTGTCTCATATGTGGCCATTGGAGGAAGTGAGATAGTCTGGAGATGTAAGCATTGCTACCGTGTCATTCAGTTTGGTTGCAAAGCCCAGGTGCTTTCTGCAGCAAGGGAATAAAGCTATCTCGGGACTGTCTAGGATATCTATCTGCCTACGAGTCACTCTTGCAAGCATCCCTTCCCCTCAGGCCTCAGAGCTATATTGTATGATATTTTGGGACACAGCCCTAGGTGGCCAAACTACAGTTAGAAAATGGATAGACTAGATGATACACTATTTGTAGAAATAGTGTCACTGTAGAAAAAGAAGATGCTTGCTTTTGCTTATGGAATACCAAAACAATCAAACAGATATGTGAAATAAGAATATTTTCCAATACCTGCCAGTGGAAAAATCCTTCAGGAGATGGCTAATGCCAAGTATTTTCCCATATTTGATGTATCAGCAGGGTTCTGGCATTGCCCATAGGAAAATAGACCACATGTCTGTGCACATTCAACACAACCCCAGGGAGACACTTTTTTTTTTTGCAGACTGCCATCTCAGTTATGCTTGGTACTTATGTTTTTTCCATCGGAAAGTAGAAAATTTTGGAATCATTATTATCAGCTCCTACATGAATATTAACACAGCCCTCTGTGCTGTGTTTTACGTGTTAGTACAACGGTATGATCAAAACAGTAGACTCATCTACCTGCTACTAAAACATGAATTTGAATGCATTCAGAGTCAAACAGGAGACTTTGGATGTGATCTGGGTGGAAAAATCTTTTGTCATTATGCAAGTCCTGTGTTGGCTGAAATTAAGCATCACTCACTATTTCAGAAGACTGCAAAATAGCACTCTATGACTGTAGCGACAGATATGTTGACTGGTAATTAAGCAAGACCTCAGAGAGTCTTGAACTTATAGACAAATATTCAGGCTTCTTTGTTTGTTTGTTTTAAAAAAGGCAGTAGAGTGAAACCAGTGCTAGATATCACAGAAAAAAAATAAACGTGACTTTTCTCAAGTAAAAGGGAGATTCAAACTGGTGGAGATAGAGCTCAGGATGAACTCTCACAGCAAGCGAAAAAATGTTATGAGGACTACTGACTTGTGAAAGTGTATTCTCAAATCCTAATTATCAAAGAAGGAGAAAAGTACAAATTCTTTTTTATTAAATATTCAGGGAGATAATCTAAAGACCTGTCATTTACATAAAGACCATAACAAGTACTAAGATCGTTCCCCAATGAAACAGAAGGGGCTATGTTGACAACATAGGGAAAATTAGTCTGGTTGGACAAGTAATCATCAATTTATTGTCTTAATAATGGTAAATAAAACAAATAGAACTAAAAAAAAATATTTCCAATGACAAAGTCACTGGAGACATGGGAATTTCTAAGGGGGCATTTCCAAGGACCTCATACCCAAGATCCTACTTTCTAATCTCATCCAGCCCCCTATTCAGGTAAAAGTCGCAAACATACCAGCACCTTCATCTATGATTTCTGTAGATGGAAAATTAACGTATGGAGGTGTTAAAAGCATACTTAGAAAACTGGGAGGCCCAGACAGGACACCAATGAAAAAGTTCAGTGATCAGTTCAGATTCAGTGTCATATCTAACTCCATTTCATTAGTTACTGTTCAGGATATTTGTAAGCCTGTTTTGGATTACTAGTGTTCTTTTGCTCCTAATCACATTACATTATTAGCCATAAACATATTCACCATTCTAGTGATGGCTGAATATACTGTAGATGTTTTAACCATGATACAACTTACTACCTACTTACTACCATTACTTGGCTTGTATGCTGAAATCCAAAGAGGAAAGAAGATGTACAAGAAAGGTCAACAGGGAGAAAATGAAGAAAAATATAATGGTTTAATTTGCCTTAGGATTGCCTTTTCAAAAACTGCAGACAATTCATATTTCAAAAGGGAAAGGAAGGAAGCAAGACAGGAGGAAAGAACAGCAACAACAGAAAAAACATATCTGTGTAGAGGGGTAAGCAAATGAGCAAAACAAAACCACTGTTCTTTCAGTTGGAGTTCAAATAGGGAACAGATTAAGCAAAGCTGAGCAGTAACATTAAATATTGCTGGCCATCTGTCTGCTTGCATTTGGTAAAATGTAATGGCTGAAAATGGGCTCACAGTTTGGTCTAGGTTTGTTCACACGTACGCATAATATTCACCTCAAATTTCAGCCCATGTGGAACAATTGCTTGAAAAAGGGGAACTTGGAGAAAAAATAGGACCTGACAGAAGTTAGGGCATTACAGAGGCTTGCTTGGAGTGATACACAGTTGGCACATCCAGGATGGCTCTATGCATGCACAGACTCTGTTCCTCCATGGCTCCCTAGGCAGCACAATCCGCCCTCCGTGCAGCTGCAAAGAGAAGTAATGAAGGTGGAACAGAGTGAGGACACCGTGGCCAAACTCTGTTGCACTCCCTGTGCTATGCTGCTGCTAAGTTGCACAGTAGGTGCCGAATGAGTGATAAACAAGCCACCAAGGAGCCACCAAGGGTGGCAAATCACACATTTTGGAAGAACTTTGCTTGAACTTTCCTCATAATAAGCTCATTATAATGCCAACACACACCTCCATCCCAAAAGTTACCCTGCCTCTGAGGTACTACCACTCCTCACCGAGCATGTGCTCTAGATTTTCGATTGACTATACCTTTAAGTGAAAGCAAGACACTTTTTCACCAATAAATAACAAAAGAAAGAATGATTACAGTCACTCAAGCTCCAGCTAAATGTAAAAAAAAAAAAGACAATAAGAGGTGAACTAAGGAGGAAAGAAGGAGGAGGGAAGATTCTACCATAACTTCTGAATCAGTTGACGGTCTGAACCCCCCATTCCTCCCTTCCAGCTGGGAAGATGCCTGAAGAGACTTGAGACTGAGAGCCCTCTCCTATCTCCTGGAGTGAGTGAGGATTGCACATTTGTAGAGAGAACTAGCTAAAAACCCCACAATGTAATAGAGAGTTTCCTGTACTGACATCTGAAACCTGCTTTGTAAATGTTGCATTTGCATAAATCATAGAATCATAGAATGCGTAAGGTTGGAAGTTGGGAAGATGCCTGAAGAGACTCGAGACTGAGAGCCCTCTCCTATCTCCTGGAGTGAGTGAGGATTGCACATTTGTAGAGAGAACTAGCTAAAAACCCCACAATGTAATAGAGAGTTTCCTGTACTGACATCTGAAACCTGCTTTGTAAATGTTGCATTTGCATAAATCATAGAATCATAGAATGCGTAAGGTTGGAAGGGACCTCTAGAGGTCATCTAGTCCAACCCCCCTGCACAGGCAGGGCCACCTAGAGCACGTGGCACAGGACTGCATCCAAGTGGGTCTTGAAGATCTCCAGAGAAGGAGACTCCACAACCTTTCTGGGCAGCCTGTTCCAGTGCTCTGTCACCCTCACCGTCAAGAAATTTTTCCTTAAGTTCCTGTGGAACTTCTGATGCTCCAGTTTGTGGCCATTTCCTCTAGCTCTGTCAGTGACCACCACTGAAAAGAAGCCATCACCATCCTCCCCACTGCCTCCCTTGAGATATTGATAGACACAGATCAGGTCCCCTGATCTGGAGGCCCAGCTCCCTCAACTTCTCCTCACAGGGCAGATGTTCCAGGCCCCTGATCATCCTTGTGGCCCTGCGCTGGACTCTCTCCAGCAGCTCCACATCCCTCTTGTACTGGGGGGCCCAGAACTGGACACAGTACTCCAGATGTGGCCTCACCAGGGCTGAGTAGAGGGGCAAGATCACCTCCCTCGACCTGCTGGAGACGCTCCTCTTAATGCACCCCAGGA
>VWPW01024041.1:248335-304704 GCA_013389825.1 Crypturellus undulatus
CCCGGGTCCTCCTTCTTGCCTTTTTTGAAGACTGGCGTGACATTGGCCTTCTTCCAGTCCTCTGGCACCTTCCCTGTTCTCCAGGATCTTTCAAAGATGATGGAGAGTGGCTTGGCTACGACATCCGCCAGCTCATGCAGTACTCTGGGATGCATCCCATCAGGGTCCATGGATTCGTGGGTATCGAGTTTCCTTAGGTGATCTCTTACCCAATCTTCCTCTACCCTGGGCACGTGTTCCACTTTCCAGGCTTCTCCTCTTGTCTCTAGGGCCTGGGACTCTAAAGGGCTGCCCTTGGTAAACATGAAAGCAAAGAAGGCATCCAGGAACTCTGCTTTTTCTCTGTCATTTGTAACCAGGGTGCCCATTCTGTTCACCAGCGGACCCACAGTTCCCCTGATTTTCCTTTTGCTGTTTATATATTTCAAGAAGCTTTTCTTGTTATTTTTAACATCCCTTGCCAGGTTGCATTCAAAATGTGCCTTAGCTTTCCTTGTCACATTCTGCATTCCCTGACTACACTCCTGTATTTCTCCCGGGGGCCTGTCCTTTTTTCCACATTCTCTATACCGCCTTCTTCTGCTTGAGCATTGCCACAAGCAACTTGCTCATCCACGCAGGTCTCTTGCCCCCTCTGCCTGACTTCCTACGCACAGGGATGCACTGCTGCTGGGCGCAGAGGAAGTGACGCTTGAACACTAGCCAGCTCTCTTGGGCCCCCTTCCTTCTAGGGCTCTAGCCCATGGGATTCTTCCAAGCAGGTCTCTGAAGAGGCTAAAGTTGGCCCTCCTGAAGTCCATGGTTGCAAGGCTACTTACAGCCCTTCCTCCTCCTCGTCAGATCCTGAACTCCACCAACTCATGGTCACTGCAGCCAAGGCTATCACCCACCCTCACATCTCCTACAAGTCCCTCTCTGTTTGTTAATACAAGGTCCAGCAGTCCACCTTTCCTCGTTGGCTCCTCCCCAACCTGTGTCAAAAAGTTATCGTCAACACTCTGCAAGAACCTCCAGGACTGTTTGTGCCTGGCTGTGTTATCCTTCCAGTTGATGTCGGAGGAGTTGAAGCCCCCATGAGAACCAGGCAACATCCAGCTGCCTGTAGAAGGCCTCGTCAACTTCCTCATCCTGGTCAGGTGGCCTGTAGCAGACACCACCACAGTGTCTCCCACATTAACCTGCCCTTTAACGCTTACCCACAGGCTCTCAACTCGCTCATCATCGACTCCCGTGTTGGGCTCCATGCATTCCAGTTGTTCTCTCACATAAAGAGCAACTCCACCACCTCGCCTTCCCAGCCTGTCCTTCCTAAAGAGCACATAGCCTTCCATGGCAGCTAAATCATGCTATTTGTGAACTCAACTACTTGTTTTGAAGGCGATTGGACCTACAGTTGACAGGCTGTTTGTGAATCCAAAAGTGCCAGAGTCAGGCCTGTAGTTGATCATAGTCTTTATGAACTCAATTCGCTGTTTTGAAGGCAATCTGACCTACAGTCCACAGACTGTTTGTGAATCTGGTACTGCCAGAGTCGGGCCTATAGCTACTACGCTATTTGATATCTTCCCCCCACACACTTCGAAGTGCAACAGTCAACTTCTACACCACAGAGAAATGTGAGGAAGAACGTGCAATGTCATTGCACAAGAAAGCACACATCACAGAAAATACACTGTGGCTTTTCCCACCACCAAAGAGCATATTCTTGCTTATGTTTTCCCCCAGTTTCTGAGACAGTGTTCTCTCAGTGAAATCTCTGAATTTCTCTTCAGACCTTTCCTATACCAGGGGTGAAGTTTTCAGAAGCTATTCAAATACTCTTTGAATACAGGAGTGTAGTCAGGGAAGTCAGAGATGTGACAAGGAAAGCTAAGGCACATTTTGAATGCAACCTGGCAAGGGATGTTAAATTCTCTTCCTCCTTTTCTCTTTTGTTCTCAGGGTATAGCTACATTCTCTTTCCCTTGAGCATGTATTTCTAGTGTCTTGTTTTCGGCAATAGCTTTTACAGCCTTTGTTCCACCTCAAGTGTCAGATGAATTGCTTAGGTGTTGGAGGATTACTGTTTTTTTGACCACAGCATAGCTCCCTCTAAGTGATTTTTAGGTGTAATTTCTGAACTTTCCAAAGAGTTTCCAAAAAGAGCACACAGTTAGGCATAATGTAAATATCACTGTGGTTTGCATTACAATAATTAAAATTGAAGAGAACTTGGCCAAGTAGACAATGGTACTTTTTTGATACAAATTTGCATTTCAGATTTGTCTTCCCAGCCAGAAGTACATAAGAGAACATCCTTTGACCGGTAGTTCTGCTAAAAAGTTCAAGCACTTGATACCAGAAGATAGAATATGGCATACATCAACATGGTGGATACAGAAAGACAGCTTTTAAGGATATAATGCAGCTCGTCTGTGAAGCATGATCAGTTATTTAGATATATTAAAGCTGACACTTGCTCGGTCCCTGAAAACTTTTTCTTTTAAGATTAAAAAAATAAAGCAAATCAACTTAGGAAATAACAAAAGATGCCTCAAAGGAATATCAAGTTTAAACACCAATCATTTTAATTATTTATTTAAATGTATACATGTTACAAAACAGATCAAAAGGATGTACATTTCTTTATAGTTTCATAATGTTAGAAGTTGAAAAACAAGATACAAATTTATATCTCAGGTATAATGTGTATAGCATCATATGACAAAATGAAAGAAATATTATACTGGTAAGTTCATTGCAAGACCTATTACGCAACAAACTTTCTTCTCGGAAAAAACGGAAACAGCTCTGCCCGTACAATTACCAAAAAAGAATAAACTAAAATTGTGAAAATATATAATGAAAGTGGGGGAAAGGACATTTCATTGCATAAATGAAACTTAACATCACTTTGGCTTAGGTTCAGATAGAAAGAATAGAACTGTCATCATTTTCCAACATTTTTCAATCCTCAGAAAAATCCTATTTCTTTATTGCAAATGAAAATAGAAAAGCAGCTGTAAATGGATGCTTCTTAAGTGAAGCCTGCCTTTAAGCACCTTTTCAATTACATAAGAGCACCCTACATGAAGCAAAAGTGTTTAACTCCTCAGAGTCATTAGAATCCAATATTACCATTCACTCCTAAGGAACAAGTTTATTACTCTAAGTATTGTTTATAAGATACTTACTGATTTATATGATGATATATTGAAGATCTAGTGAGTTTGCAGCATGATGTACTGCTCAGTGATTTGAACAACTGACTGTTATGAACTAAACATAACCTGGGGGCCATTCCCTCTCTTGCATGGCCAGACAAAAAAACCCAACACATAATTTATATGGACTGACAGTAAAAGAGATTTTTAAAGAATTTTCTATGTGATTGTTAAAAGATAGGGTGCCAAAAGCTGGAGGAATTATAAAATCTTTCTTCAATTTGAATTTTGTCTGTTGGCAGAAGATAGTACTGAATTGCAACCACTTTCTCTGCAGTACTTCACAAAGCAGAGCTCAGCAGAATGTGGGTAGCTATCAGCAGTTCTGTATGTCTGTTCCATCAATCTGTGTGAATTTTAAAATGCTCACAATATGAGGGAAAGCTCTCCATTAGCAGAAAATAGCTATTTCTAAGCTAAGACAGACTGAAGGTTAAGCAGCAGAAAGTCTTGAAATCATGATCAGTAATGATTAATTAAAAATCTGATGTGCATTTATTGTTATCTTTTCTTGCTTTTTAAATTCATTTTCTCTTGAAAGAACCAGTTTGAGAAGTCTGTGATTATTTCAGGTTGCTATTGAGGGAAAATTAATTTTCCCCTTATGAGCCCATATGTGAAGATTTATGTATGACTTCTTTAATATAGTCAGACCAATTATGATCCAATAACCAGAATAGGAGAATTTATTAATTATGCACAGATTTTTTAAAGCACCATTAAAATGATGCATGCTCAGATTCCATGAGATCATTTCTTTTTACAAGAGGAAAGCACCAGATTTGTCCTGAACACCTAGTTGTTAAATTTGATTTTGTAAATAACATATTAACATTCTCAACCACAAGAGGGCATCCATGCTAACAACCTTGGAGAATACACACACATACATACATGTGTGTATATATATACATATATATGTATATATAATACACACACATATATCCCTCTTCCCAATGGGTCCTAGCAATGATACAGAATACTTTTGCTGTGGGACTTTTCCATTTTCATATTCCTACGGAATTTCTCAGTCTTGGTGAGACAAAAGTCTCATTTTTCTGTCTGTCCAGTCCTAGTAGAAAGCAGCTCTCCTTCAAAAGAACTAGTCAAACACTAGTTCTCCATGAGGCCTGATCCAACACCTCTTGATTTCAGAGAAGAAACTGATCTCAAAGAAAGTGAACATTCAGCTTCCCAAGACTAGGTGGCAAGGTCAAGCTTAGGTTTTCTGAAGTCATTTGTTATCCCAGAGAGACATTTGGAATCACTAAAGTTAGCTTAACATCAGTCAGAAATCATTTCTGTCAGAGGTCTTACTTTGTCCTTAATTTTTTCCTCTGGCTGAGGGGATGTTCCTGTTTGTTTGGGTTTTGAATAAAAATACATTTTCCCCTCTGACACACGTAAAATTCTCTTTAGATCCCCAAACAACTATTAAAAAAAGGACTTTGCAAGCCAATCTGACTTAGGAGTAAATCATATGCATAAATAGAAAAAAATCTCACAAACGCTGGAGTGTATATGGTAATATCAGAAGTAAACCTCATCTTTCACAAAAATATTGTGTAACTTCAGCACCAGAATATATAGGTTAGCACCAAAAGCACCAGTTGCTACTCTTCATCTTAAAAGTTTAAATGAGCCAAAAAAATCACAAGCACTTGTTATGGCATAAAGAGCTGCACTCAATGATTAATTATATCAGTTACTTCCTTTTCACTCTTACACTCTTCATAATATTTTCACCACAAATATTTTGACCTTATTTTAGTTCATGTAAATTTTTATGGTTTTATATTTAGAATAGACTGAAAGTCTGACCTAATTTCTCCAACAACCAGGCTGTCTTCAAGGCACACTGCTCTGTTCATGAGGAACTGGTTCAAATCTTTAACGTCATCAGAACAGCAATGGGGGACAAACTGCCTTGGCATAGCCTTGAACTTGCCAACAATTTGCCTCATATACTGCAAAAAGACATATGAAGTCTTCAGCAGATTTCAGTACTCGTGCTGTTTCAGTGCTTTGTGTCACATAAGCAATCAAGTAGCACAGATGCTGGCAACCAAAGTAGATGTTTGCTGGCGGTCATTATCCAACCCAAGAAAAAATGATAATAGAAATTAATGGGGTTCAAACAGATAATATAGAAAGGCCTAGAGTAAACTACTTATTAAAAAAAAAAAAAAAAAGTGGAAGGGCAAATTTCATGTGATAGTCGAATGTCTGATTAGCTGTAATCTACTCTATGAAATGAAGAATATTCGTCTGAAGGCTTGAGTGCTTGTGGTTAGTTTTATCAGGAGCTGCTCTTATGAAATTGTTTATACCCAGATTATTTTTATTGCCGTCAGCTACAGTGTGATTACAAGAGGATATCTAGCACCATTATGGGTTGTTGTGAAAAACCTGCATATCTGTTTGTTAATAGCTAAGTTTCCTATGCCCATAGAAAACAAAATATCCTACAAAATGAAGATATTTGTAGAGACATAAACAGTAACAGATACAATAGCATATATACCCGTTATAATAATTTCAGCTGAATTACAGAATTATAAATTAATTTACAATGTCAACTCCTGTTTGGAAAGTGTACCATACGATATATAAGTTGCAAGTTCCAAAGTGCATAGTTATATATCAGACCTACTGTTGTAGGTTCTACAGATTAACCTGAACTCTTATTTATGCTCTGCTTCCCATGTTGCATTAAAAAAAAATAAATACTGTAAATACAAGACAATGTAAAGGTGCACTATCCCATGCATGTTTGTCCAAAACTGCTCTGGCTGGTTGTATTTCACTCCCAAAACAGGACTGGATTTTACTCAAAGCACTTCACTGTCCAAGCACTGTTTCCTATCAAACTGTAAGGAAAGACTACTATATTTCAATTGTTCGGATACAAATTAGCAGAATATTACAAGTGTTGTTCTTCCAGAGCATGGACACATTTTATTGTCACTAACTAGAAGAGCTACAGATCAACTGCTGACATTCACTGAGTGATCAGATTATGGACAGATGGAGAGGGGTTGTTTGGTACATTGTAAAGCCACCCATTAACCTTATCTTGTTGGAAAAATAATAATAATAATAATAATGTGAAAAAATCCCTCTTTTTTATCCCCAATATTCTTTATATTCTTGTAACAGACCATTTTAAAACACCCTATTAAGCACCAAATTAGTGATTTTTGAAACATATACATATACTACTTATGAAATTATGCCTTGTTGTGGTGTTTGTTGTAGTACATAGTGCTTTTCAAAGCTCACAATTTCAGAGGTCTAAGATCAGTGCAAGCAGAGTAAACATGTGGAGTACTTTCTGCCAAATAATAGAATGCCAAAACTCGAGGCTATTTCAATGACAGCTGTATATAGTAGTTGTGGCAGATGTTGGATTTCCTCTTTTTTTTTTACAACTTATTTTTTTTTAATGCCTTTAAAATGTTCTGGCCCTCTTTATGAGCATGAGAAGTTCAATTTTTGTCAAGAATATGTGAAAAGAACCCTCACAATTTCTTTAGAAATTTAGAGTTCTGTCACAAGCATGTATTAAGTTTTAATTAAGTTTGATACATTTGTAGTCTTTTATTTGGAACATGTTTTTATATGCTTTTATGTCTGAACTATCCTCAAAAGTTTCCCCTGGGTGAGTTTCAGTCAGGGGACAGTATATATACTGGTATACACATGGCAGGGGTTAAAAGACTTAGAGCGGATTGGATATATTCATTTAAAGTTGCTTTGCAGCTATATATTTCCTTCCTTTCTTATACAGAAGTAAATATACTGCTACAAAGTACCTCTTACGAGTGTGTTCTTACAGGCAAGGGGGCAAGAACTGAAAAATGTGACTGTGTTGATTATACCAGTATATTTGAAGTGATGTAGCTGTCTAGTTAGGTAGGACTTCAGGCTTGTGAGTTGACCTGTTGGCCAGCACGGTTCCTTACTCCCTCTGTTCTTCCCATGGCACACAGACATTATTGATGATAGCAGCAGCCGTGTGCTGAACTCATGAAATATCATAAATTAATTACGGTTGTGCATGAGGTAGGTAACATCCTGCAGCTTCTCTTGCACATATGTTTTGCTCTTCTCCAAGTCCCGCTGGCACTGCAGATGAAAGCACAGATGTAATGGGAGTAATCCTTGGCAGTGCGAGGACAGTTTGGTGCTTTTGCATGGTACACACCATTGGAAAGCACCGTGTTCAAACAATGACCCTTCTCTTTCTAGACCTATCATTTTAGGTGGGAAGTGATGTTTTAGATATAAACTGACACATCTCCTAATGTGCTGTTAGTAGAACCTCATCTTCAAGAAGGTACACTTGCTAGGGTGAAAATTAGTTTTCTCTTCTTTACACAATGTCAATCTAAAATGGTTAACGTGATCCATAAATTCTGAAGTGTTAAAAACAAATACTATACTTTGAAAGCTAATTATACAAAGCATACAAAAAGGAAACATCAGGGTGTTATTACAATATCTCTCTATATATAATATGTGCAAAATTCAATATACAAGCTTCTTGTTATTCAGCCATTAAAAAATGTAAACATGTTAACTTATTTAAACCAATATAAGTAGTTTGATGTTACTCCTGGGAAGCAAAGATTGTTGGTACAAGAGCCTCCATAACTTGGAGGGCAAGCAGAACATGGGACTCCTACTTTATATGGTGCTTCTCCAATCCAGTTCCCCCTGAAAATATAAAAATGAACAAGAATTATTAGTCATTTGAGAAAAAGTCTATCTTATATTGAGAAGAAAAATATATTTATTAATGGTATCTATTTTGAGAGATTAAAGTTAATATTTTGAGTGATAACCTTTAAGTGCTCAGTTGCACAAAACATGTAGCTATATTTTTATACCTGGCTACTGAAGAACATTGATTTACTGATTCAAAAAAAAAAGTCCCAATTCTGTTGATTTCCTACCATCAAATGACTTTTGAACCTCTGATTCTGAGACATAATAATCATTCAGCGAACACCCTTTCATGAGAAATTAGTAGCAGGAATATTGATTGAAAGTTCTCCTAGAACATTTTAGTTCTGACAGTTACCTTAAAATCTTATAATCTGAAGGTAGAAAGACCAACCAAGAATCTTATTATCGGGTTATAATGGCCTGAGTCCACACTGTAAGTTCCTGAGGCTGAATTAATTTGGTTAATCAGCTTAACCAGCTCTGAGACTGGTTAAGACAAAAAGGGAAGATGAAAACTATTCACAACAGTATTATCTTAAAAAGAATAATATTTCTGAGTTCACAGGGATATCACAGGTTAACACCTATGGGAGGAGGAGGAGGAGGGCACAGGTTCCCCATCTGGTAAATGGAGCTATAAGCAGCACAAGTCTGGAGAGTGCTCACATGAAATGAGGTAAGTCTGAAAGATCTGGGAACATTAGAAAAAAGCACTGAATCTTTTGGATGCTTATGTAAACGCCCAGACCTTTAGAGATTCAAGTATCACTCAGGATGCCGGAAGAAAGTAAGTTAAAATTAGATTTTTATTTAAATGTTATGTCTCACAGAGCAGAGAACTTTCCTCTACTTTGCATGTAACGTAGTATAGAAGTGAGTAATGCGATTATTTATGAAACATTTTCTCATCCCCTACCTCCTAGCCAATAACATTGGATCAAAACCCTTGGTCTGGGTTGTGCCTTGGAAGAAAGTAGGAATCTCTCAAATAATTTGCTCATTCCTACTTCACTTCCAAATGGGTACAGCAGACTGCGTACTCAGAAAATATGTTTAGTTTGATAACAGATATGGAAATCCAGAATGAGTTTGCTGAAAGCTGATTTTTACTTTATTCCCTATACAACATGTGGCCGATTTTTGTGAATCCATATTAGTTAACCATATGCAGAGCCTTTGTAAACCCTTCATCTATCCTCCTTAACTTTACTTTTACCCTGATTTCAGAAACACTTTTTATTTTTGAACGTACAGTATGGCATCAGTTAACATTATAGGAGATCTAATCCCCAAATCTTCACCAAATTCCAGAGAGTGTAATATTCTGAAGTTCATGCATGCTGATTTCTTAAAGGGACATAGCCCTTGTCCACTGGCAAAGACATATCTGTATGTAAGCCCAAGAGCCCTAAACTTTACATGCTTAACCCAGCTTTACTGATTCTTTGGAATATGTCCTTAAGCCAGCAAAGTCCTCTCAGTATCCTTCTGTGAATGTGCAAGAAATCTATGTGAAAATCCTTATTCATCTAGCTATAGATCAAAGTTCTGCACAAAATCTCTTCAAGAAAAGAAGCTGAAAACTCCAGAAAAGCTTACTGAGAATTTTAGACTGAGAAAATATAAAAGGTTATGAGTACTTTGTTAATTGATAGACAAGTAATGCATCCATGTTCACTCATGTATCATATATGACATCATTCAGTGCAGTTTTGGAACAAAATAAGAAAAGTACCCTGTGATAGTTCTAAGTTGTAATTCTTTTCCTATTTATTATATTTTCCTATTATTACAAACTTTGTTTATACCTTGTTCAAATCACAGAGCTAAAAGTCTCAAAGCTAAACCTTGAAGTCAGATACAGTTTTTGCTGCCTGATATCCCTCCCATTCTTTTATTATCTCTCCTTTCTAGTAGTTATTAAAAAGAATACAGAAATATGGATGATTTTGTACAAAAGAAAAAGGCTTCTTTTTCAGGACAGTTTTCTCATCAAATCCTATCTAATCTTAAAATGCAAAACCTTTAAAAATTCTCATACTCAGGGAGCAGATAGAATAGTGACATGACTCAAATTCATTCTCTTGCATATTCTTTACCACAAATGGATGTGTGCCACTGAGAGTTTATGGAAAACATGTTCAATTAATTATATTTAGTTTCCTATGCAGAACTATGGCTTAGCTTAATATTACTCAGTTAGAGAAACCAGAAGCCTTTTACGCTGTCCATGCTATTTTTGAAGCACTGGTCCAAACTAAACCTCAAACCCACACTCTTCTTGTCCATATTTTACTGATTCATTCTGCAGCCATTTGTGAGCTTAAGATGATGTCCAGAGATGATGTCCAGGGAATACTTGGAGAAAATTCAGTTCTACAGTTCAGTTAAACTTAACGCGTGACTAAATGAAATAGAGTCATGAATGGGTATCTATGATATATGCTTTGAAGGACACTAATACTGCAAGATGAAATGAGATTTGTAGACAATGAGCTTAGTTAGATGGACTTCATAAGAAGCCTTTATAATAGGGCACTCTTTATGCAGTATGGTCATAAGAAAAGGTATCATCTTCGCAGCAATGTCAGCTCAAGACACACAGTAATGATGTTCTCTAAGGCCTAATCTACAAAATGATTCTGTACATGAAGAAGTCCAGCTCACCATAATATAACAGAGTAAGGAAAAAAATTGAAAGCAAAGTGGAGTCCAAGGTAAAGGGTGAGAATTACAGTAAAAATAATATTAAAAAAAAAAACTTTTTGTTCCTTACACCTCTTTTTTTTTTCTTCCTTGTATATTAAAGCTGTGCATTTGTTAGATGTCATGTTAGGATGAATGAGCAGCCCACAGAAATAAAGCGCAAATATAGGTCAAGCAGCAGAAAAAGGAGTAAGCAGTCTTATGAGAGGACCCACACATTCATGAAATATAAAAATAAACAATATTAAAAGAGAGCAACTCACTTTGGGGCATAGTTGCATACCAAGTAAACAGCTTGTCGCCAAACCGATCCCCAGACGTTCATATTGTGGCATGTGTGGATTGCGCAGCCTATACGATTGGAAGTGGCCCAAACCATCTGAATAAATATTTGTTATTGGTGAAGTTCAAATTGAAAAGAAATATATATGTACATATATATATACACATTTATATGAGAGAAAGTTATAAATACATAACAGAAAAGTCCGATTTTGGACGTAGATTTTGAATAGAATGGAATTTATATAACCTGTGTGTAATGTGTGCACATGGGTCCGTAGCACCGCAGAGGACACCTGGGGTTGCAGTCCTGAGGATAAGGGAAAGCATAATCCTTCACTTCATCATACCATGGCTTTACCAGCTGCAGGATGGATCGATACCTAGGTTTGTTTAAAAGACAGAAAGAAAGGCATCCCTTTCAAATCTAGAAATTTTGAAACTTTCTGCTGCTAATCCCTATGACTGACTCAAGTCATCTAAAGGCATTTCTTCAGAAAACACAAGGGCACAAAAATATTAAGCAATAATACTTTTCAACTCAATGAAAATCTTTACAAAGTATACATGCATATAAATTATTGCTAGAATAATAGGAGAATCTTGCATTAAGTCTAAGATATGGATATCAAAGATTGAAAGCAGTTATGTAATATATCTGCTACCTTCCAGTTCTTACAGACAGATTTTGGCCCAAGAATCTCAGTAAATAGGAAGGTCCATGGTCCCAAATGCACGTAGCAGCCCAAGCTTCTGCAGACTTGGCAAGAGTTTCATCCCAAACCTGACAAAATAAAAAATCATGATCTGGAGTACAGAAAAACACACATGACAGTGCAAGAATACAAGAAATGGGTATTTTAAATCCTAAGTGCACTAACAGAGCACAACACATTTGTAACCTAAAAAAAAGACTTACTGAATTCCCCAAATCATAGGCCAGCACATATAGAATCTGAGCTAAATCATATACCTAAAATCATAGAATCATAGAATCATTATGGTTGGAAAAGACTTTCAAGATCATCAAGTCCAACCGTAAACCGTTTGACAACCATGCCTGTTAAACCTTGTCTCTAAGCACCTCATCTACATGGAGCATGATTACTCCACCACTTCCCTGGGCAGCCAGCTCCAACATCTTACTATTGTTTTCATGTAGGAATTCTTCCTAATACCTAACCTGAACCTCCCCTGGGAAAACAGGAGGCCATTTCCTCTTGTGCTGTTGGTAGCTATTCTGGAGAAGAGATTGACCCTCGCCTCACTACAACCTCCTTTCAGGTAGTTGTAGAGGGCAATAAGGTCACTCCTAGGCCTCCTCTTTTCCAGATTAAATTACCCCAGCTTCCTCAGCCGCTCCTCACAAGGTCTGTGCTCCAGCCCTTTCACCAGTTTCGTTGCCCTTCTTTGGACACATTCCAGCACTTCAATGTCCTTCTGGTGGTGAAGGGCTCAAAATTGACCAGGATGCCGTTGGCCTTCTTGGCCACCTGGGCACACTGCTGGCTCATGTGCAGCTGGCTGTCAACCAACACTCCCAGGTCCTTTTCTGTCACACAGGGTCTCCCTTCACTCTGCCCCAAGGCTGCAGCGCTGCAGGCAGCTGTTGTGACTGAAGTGCAAAACTCGGCACTTGGCCTTATTGAATTATTTATTATTAGTTATTATTACAGTTGGCCTCAGCCCAGCGATCCAGCCTGTCCCGATACTTCTGTAGTGCTTTCCTACCCTTAAACGGTTCAACTCTTCCTCCCAGCTTGGTGTCATCTGCAAATTTGCTGAGGGTGCACTCAATCCCCTCACCCAGATCACTGATATATATTAAAGAGGACCAGCCCCAACCCTGACCCCTGGGGAACACAACTCGAGACCGGTCAGCAGCTGGATTTAACTCCATTCAGCACCACTCTCTGGGCCTGGCCATCCAGACAGTTTTTCACCCAGTGAAGGGTACATCTGTCTAAGCCATAAGCTGCCAGCTTCTCCAGAGGGCAGTGGGGGACTGCTAAAGGCCTTACTGAAGTCTAAGTAGACCCTGCCCACAGCCTTTCCCCCATCCACTAGGTGAAGAATCAACATATTCAAATGTTACTTTTGTTGGCTGGAAAGGCCCCTGTTCTACCATTTTCTCTCTGTGTTGATAAGATCTATATGTGAAGAGGAACAAAACATCACATGGATTCAGATGGAAGGTTCAAGCGAAGGAGACACACACAGGTGGAACAATTTGGTACAGGTTTAATGTACTCCACAAAACCCCAACATATTTGAAATGAGATCTCAGGAGTATCTACAGGGCAATAGTGCTATAGAGGCCACTTGGCAGGTTTTCATCTTTGAGGCCACAAGGTCAAGAAAAGGGATTCCACAAAGCAAAAACTATGAATGGTTTCCAGGTGCAGTATCAGCCACATCACTTCATTTTGCATGGGAGCTGACACTGCTCCCTGATTGGAATAAAAAGAGAACAGCTCTGTAACGAGAGCTTTAACCATTTCTATTCCCTAAGTCATTTCCTAATGACAAGTGACCTTAAACAGTTTTTCTTTTTTAATACGTTTCCTGCTCATTTACATGCTAGGTTTGTAACTAACTCCACTATTTTCTTCACAGCAAATATAATTGCCTCAGCAACCATAAGGAGCTCATTAATAGAACCTATTCCAATCTTAGAGCTTTAGATAAGGGATATCTTAATATTATATTACAATTCTGCATAAATCCTAGTATGTCTTAGTGTTTATGTGATACTCAAGTAGCCTCAGGATCCTGGAATTAGATGTGCATTTTTAATACTCCAAGTGGAGTGTTTTGGTGAATTACAAGTAACAGAATGTGATAAAATTGCTTCTCCAGCCCATAGTACCTTTTCACATGCAAAAACAAGCTCATAAATCTTGACTGGTAACTAAATAGAGAGCATTCTCTGTGTAGTATGAAATAAGAGGCAAAGTTAGAAATAAACTTATCAAAGGATCAGGTGGCCCACAATACAAATATTTTCTGTACTATGAGCTACTACAGATGTCTAAAACACTGAATTTATACTTTTAAGTTTCTAAAGTACTGACCACAGGTACAGGACATTAATTTGTGACCCTGACTCCCTTTGGCTGAGAAGTTTTTCTAAGTGCAAACTATGGAATAATTTCTCTAAGTGAAAACTATGGAATTTATTAAGTTTTATGAGCATGCTAAAACATTGATCAGGCATTTGCTAATACAGGGTAGATGAGGTAGATTCTTGATTATAACTGAATATATGAACAAATGATCTTCCATTCAGGCCACCTTATGGGAAATATGTTGGATGGTGCTTAAAGCAGAACAGGCTTTACACCTCTTCATAACAGGCATAACAGAGGGAAGTAAAAAGAAATCACCATTAAAAGAATAGGAGAAAGAAGTGATAGGAACAAGCACTCCAAGAGGGAATATGGTCCATGAGCCAGGGAATATTTTGACTTCAGCTCTCAAAAATGAAGGGAGTTTCCTGTAGGAGCTATAGGAGAGACTACGAGACAGGACTACTAGAACATGAGAGAAGCAACCTGGAACTCTTAAGACGCTGTCCAAAATCCAGGAAATGCTCCAGAGTCCAAGAAGAAAACGATATACAGACTTTTTTTTTTTGTGTGTGATTTGTATCTCTGCTTTTTAGCCAATAGCAAATGCAACCACTATCTGAATATCTCTTTACAAACTCTGTGATATTTCAGTGGTCCCCTAAAAAAACGGCTTTTTAACTTAAAAAGAAGACAATAGTAGGTGCAGATGTAGAAGTGTGCCTGGGAAGTGTTCCTGAGAGGCTGGAGCCACAAACTGACTGTGTTTGGAGCCTGCCCAGACCCAAGGGAACTTAAAAGCACATGAATCCAGCATGTGGGTCCAAATACAGCTGGCTGGTGTGCATTCTAAGGGGCAGTTCAGCCAGTACTGTGACACCCCATAAACACCCTTCTTTGCTGGGATTAATCATGCTTCTGGCATGAATGCTTTCTGCCAGGAGGCTGAACATGAGGTTTGCGTGCTTGCTCCTAAGTGACCTGGCTGCAGTCCCACAATTATCTGGATGCATACTCTATTTGCACAAATAGCACCGAGCTCCTGATTTTGACCCAACATTTTTTCACATGCTCAACTGCTTTGCAAAATAGTATGTTAGGTGATTAAAAGGACTGTGAAGATTGGATTAAGTTTTCGCCATTAGTGCTATCTGTCAACTATGCACTCCCCTCTGCCTTGGATAATAAGATGTTCACCGACTTTAATTCTCTTTCAGTGCTTTTTCTGGTTCTCAGGCATCATCTGCAGCATTTGCTTGTAAAAGCCTCAGTTGGCTGTTTCAATCTCAGTTAAAAGTTTCTTTCTGGAAGAAAGGTGATGGTCTCCCTCCCTCCAAGATGAGCACTTGATCATCTCCACAAGAAGACACAAATAATTAATACAGGTCAAAGCATAAAAATGATTATCTCATAACCATCTAAAATCTTCTTGATCATAAAAAAAGCACCATTAGTTCATTCCTTTCAAAAGAAGGCTGAATCTGGGCCCACACTTGTATTCATTTTTATCTGAGTTCAGTTTCCCATGTTGCGAGCTTTGGAGAAGAGAGATTTGGCAAGGTGATTTAGGGCTTTTTGAATCCATAAAGAAATAGAATATAAAGAAACACAAAAAAATCTTACAGCAAAAAAATGAAATAACTTGAAGGTCCAAGGAACAGTTTCTGAACAAGAAGATATAAAGGTTCAAGGTAATTAGTAAGGGAGTTTTTTTAAAAAAATTAAAAAGTGATGAAATAATGAGCTATGTAACGATGGCCAATCCAGCCTTTCTATTAAGCACGTTAAAGAAAGCTGCTTGACATAAAAATTGCAAAAGGGAAGAAGGAGAACGATTTGCATACCCAGTGGATCAAGATCTGAGGAGATGACTCACCCTCATGCATTAATCATGCAAACTCCCAGTTGCCAAACAGTGCTCATTCTCTCCCCAGGGAAAAACATATCTTTGTTTGCTAGGTCACCACTGCTTGGGGAAGCCGTCACCTTTGGTCCATTCAAAATAAGGAGCCCTCTGAACTCTGACCACTGATAGCATCCACAGCGTCTACAGGGGAGATCTTCCCCACCCCTCACCCAAGTCTAACCGAGCTGTGACTGAGTTAAAGCGTCTCTCATCACAGCTCCACTGGCAACTGGAAGTGCACATCCTTAGGCCAATTTATTTTTGCTTCCTCAGGCAAAAGGAATTTTCCTAGAAAGCTGTCTGACTGTGGCGTCTGCACTGGTCTCTGCTGCACTAGCCTTGAGAAGAGCTTGAATGCGAGCCTTGTCAAGTGGGCTGAAAACAGGGCACAGGTATTGAGAAAGGCCAGTGGTTCATATAGGAGGTTCCAACATCAGAGAGCACAGACTTTATCATCTGCATCTGGGGTGCTTTGTGCACTCACATAGCACCTACTGGTTGAGTCTCAGGTCAAGAATATAATCTTAACCTTAATAAATTCAGAGGGAATTTTGCCAGAATTGTACTGTTTTTTTCTTCTTCCACTTTCTATGAAGTATAATAAGCATTGAAGTGTAGAAAAAAATCCTTTAATATTTAATGAAATTTGTTGAAGCCTCCTAAGTCTTTGCCTTTTAATGTTGTGTCACAGTCCCCTCCTGCCTCCTGTTTCTCTCTCAATTATTCTTAAATAATTTATATGTCAATAGGATAGAGTTGCCCTTTTGTTCTTTGTTGAAACAGTTTTTAGTACTATGAAGTCCTGGCCTGACTTTTGACCCTATGAGGTCCTAACAACAATGTTGGTAGGTACTTGAAGGATGAGGAAACTGGAGAAATATTCTGATGATGAAAAAAGAGAATCAGCTACAATTCTACAAAGATCTTTACAGAGCATTTACTAAATGCTCTGTAAATCTCTTCCTCAACCATTCAAATAGACCTTGAATTTACAAAGTCCTTTCATTCATTCTTATTACAGCCAGAATCATACTTCTCCTATCAATCATTTCAATAGTGTGGCTTTCTTTTGCCACCCTGCTCAATACAAGTCTTTGGGGAGACAGCCTAGTGCAGAATGGGAACTAAAATTGAAAAAAATAAGGTGCTCAAACTGCACTATTTTATCTGCAAGCAAAACACATTAAGCAAATATATTCGCATGAAATTTGATGGAACTTTCTTAACTCGAGTCACTTTTTTTTTTTTTACTGAAAGCTTTCTAAAGAATGACTGAATTACTGCAAATTACTGCAAATTGCTCTCTGGGTACATTTACCCAGATTTATTTTTTCAAAACATCAAGTTTGTTGATTATTTCCATTTTTTTCTTGAAAAACAGAATATGTCATATTCCTAGCTTCAACTGCATTACTTCAACATTTAGTAACATTACTGGAACATGAAAATTTTGCTGAGACATCTGTGAAGGATGAATTTATGAAGTAATGGTTGAACAAAACTGACCGAAACAGAGAAGGTACTAAAAACATGCTCAGAGTTTGAAGCACAGAGTTTGAAGTACTGGTGTTAAATCAAACACCAGGTCTCGGAATTTCGATGGCATTAAGGGAGCATGTGCCATTTCAGTTCTGTGCCTGTAGGTGACTACCTGTAGCTGTGTCTGTGCCTGTAGCTGCCTGTAGGTGACTACCTACAGGTAGCCTAACTACTGTCTCCTTAAAGCCTTTTGGTGGAACACCTCTTAGTTTCCTTGCCCATTAGGCTTAGAGCATTATTTATAGTACTCAATAAGTACATTGAGATCAGGAAAATAAATCTTTCACCCATGCAAGGTCTGATTAAGGAACTCTGTCTACCAGTGCAGCCCCTGATTTTTTTTTTCCTAAAATTTGACAGCCTGGAACTGTATTAAACCACTGAGGCTTAAAATACCACTATGACATGCCACAGCTGGCAGTCCAGCAGGCTGCAGGGAGCAGCCTGTATCTCTCTTGACCATCCGAAGGACCCTTGACACTTGGAGAAAGGACTGCATCAGGTGATATCCCAACAGATTTTTCCACAGTTGGAAGAGCTAGAAATACAAAACATTTACACAAGTATATTTAATAAAAGATGATAATTTGATTAAATAGGATGGACAGCTGCAACAGATAAAACCAATCATGTGTCTCCATTAATTTACTTTCTTGATGCCTGCAGATTCTCCATTGCTATAGAGAGAACATTTTAATATTTTGGCAAAAAGAGAAGGAAGAGGGTTTTTTTCTTACTCTGTATGAAGGCTTTCCCTCAACATTAGTGATGCTAATGAGTTGTAGGGTCTTCTAGATCACCCAAAATGTGGCTAACTAAGTCAAGGAAAAAAAAATGAGTGTCTTGAAACCTCAGATTGGCCCCCGATGGGTACTGTATTTAATTACCTATTTAATTTCTTGAAAAGTGTATCTCCTCCTGATCCGAAAAATAAACAGAATTTGAATATTATATAATCTTGTACTAGAAGAAAAAATCCACAGGCACTCAGTAAATAACTTACTACTCCAAATGTAAAAATAAAGTACATGTCATTAAAATGTTTATTTCACCTTTATTTCAGGCAGACAACAAAGCACTGATTTCAAGCAGTGAAACACATCTCAAGTGAAAAACACACTTAAACTAATAACCATTAGAGATAAGAAGATAAGATTTAAAACCACTTTTATATTACTGCCATTAAAGATGCCACAGCTAAGAACGAACAACTGATGCTGTCATTTGAAATTCCATTCATGTTTAGGTTGCTCTTAAAATTCAGAATTTGGAGGAAGTCTTAAGAGCATTATCAGAAGAGTATCAAGATTAAACTTGGCAAATTTGGAGAATGAGGGTGGACAGAAAGAACTTCTTAAGTAATATTTAAAATAAGATGAAATATTATTCCAAGGTGAAGATTATCAAAAGTAGACTAGAAAAGTAGATTTTCAATGAAAAAAATGAAACATTTTTCATTTAGATTTTTCCAAATTTCCAGATTCTCACAGCCAAAAATAATTCTTTTCCTGACAGGGCAAGCAAATAACTTTCCTGCAGTTCAGAACACAAATTTTCACAAAGAAAATATGAGGCAAATATTGTTCATCTGACCTATTATTGTTATATCTTTATACATGCCTTGTTGTGTGAGAATGAAAAGTCATTACCAAAGCAAAGAATTTCCTCTGCAAATTCTGAAACAGCTACTAAAGGCAATAGGTAGCAAAATCTGTGGTCTGCTGACAAACTAAGCAGATTATTAATACTCCTCTCATAGTATGTGCTTATCTTCATTACTTGGTGGACCTTTAGAAGTATATAAGTTTACAGCTCTCCTTGTCATGAAGGACGCTTTAAAAATATGTAGAATAGGGAACTCTGTTTACCTGAGTCCATAAGAAGACAGATTCTGTAGCTAGATGAGATGGGCTAATTGGGGAACTCATAAGGATGGACCTTTAAACTGGGAGGCTAATGGGGTTAGGGTATATGATATCATGATGCTAATGATCATTTTAAAACATTCAAACAACATAGAAATCTGCTTATCTCTTTCTTTTATCATCATTATCCTTCATCTTTTCTGTCTTGGGTTTATTGTCAGTAGCGATGAAGCTCCCCTTGCTTGCACCAGGGTACAAGAGAACTCCAGGAGAGCATTGCTCTCAACATTAAATACCAGCAGCTTCCCTCACTGGTTTAACCTAGATCACTGTGGGCTTTTTAAAAATATAAGGTGTCAGCTAGGATAAGGTGTTGGATTTTTCTCAGTGGTAAATCCTGTACTCAAGTATTGCATAAACCAGACAGCAAAATATGTCTCTGTTGGTAGCTCAGGATCCTCCTAAAAAAAATCCCACAGTGTCCATCAGGTGTCTGATGCCAAGAGGGATGTGACTTAACTGGTCCCACAGCTGGCTGCCAACAACCGTCCAGCTGCACTGTCAGGCACCCAGTACAGTTTTTAAAACAAATTGTGAGTGAACAGGTGAAGAAAGCTGTATCAATCACTCTGCTCTTCAAAAGCTGATTCACATGACTATAATTGCGTGATGAGATTGCAAGTGAAATGTTGGGATATGCTGCTTCAACACAGTTCCGTGGTAATAAGTCTTATTTTGCCACAGTTATAATAGAAAATGCCAACTTGTTTTTTGGTTTTGTGGTCATATTTGTCACTAATATGCTTCCCATGGTCTCATATTAGATTTTTCAGATTGTTATTTTTTACTAACAACATAAACAAAGTCATAATAGTTCCAGTGGCCCTCAGAAAGTTGGCCAGCAGGACCTACTTTCAGCAGCAATTGGTCAAAAATTCAACCTTTTCACCTCAAACTTCTCATTTTATTCTCCCTTAGCCCTGTGCTATTGCTTGTTTGTTTAACTTGAGATCACAAGCACTTATTTCTAAAACACCAAAAACCAGGGAAGAGAAAAGCCTGGAGTCAAGCAATTTCTTCCTGTGATAAAAACTTTGGGAAGCTGGGGGATGAAATCCTAAGTGTCCAGGCCATTTATGCAGCTGGTGTCTGCAGCTGCTGGTGTAAGTCCCAGCATGGATTAGCAGATGTGGACTGCTACTCCCCCAGTGCGCAGGTCCTGTCCTTCGGGGTCATGCAGCGTGCAATCTTGCACCGCCCTTATTGCTTGCACGTGCACAAGCCCTTTCTCTGAAATCCCACAACAAAAGCCTCCTGCACAGCTCCTCTCCTGGTCTTTTGTTCAGGGGAACCCATAGGTTCTAATGCTCAGAGATTTTCAGCAGGGCATCCCCCCTACAATCCCCAGCCCTTCTTGTTGCATGCTTTCTCAGCAGAGTGACTGGAAGAAGTGCTTCGTCTCTTTGCCTTTGCTTTTTTTTTTTTTTCCAATACATACTATGTGATGAAAACACATGATCTCATTGGAATTTATGGACAGATTTGGCAAACTTCATGTATTTATTTAGGCTGTGAGATCATTTGGATTCTAGGCCATCTCTCTAAGAATAAGAGGTTTTTTTTTTGCTCTCAACTGCCACCTGTTAGAAATCTTACTGTGCATGCTGTGATTGATGCCCACTGCATATCCAAATCCTTTCCCTAGTATCTTACATACTAATTAGAAAGATCACACAGCAAATTCCTGAAGTTTATTCTCAAGAGAAAAAGAATCATGATGGAAATTGTTGTTCTGTACTTTATTCTTTGCAAATAAACACAGGTTTAACGTATCAAACTACTTGTCCAATACTATGCTACAATTCAAACTGAAATTGTGCAATGTTTTACAGTCAATTTACTCTCATGTATACAAACCTCCTGACATCTGATCCACACTTCTGAAGCTCTCAACATTAGAAGGTCTGTTTTATACTCTGGGCATCAGCAGATAGATGTCCAAAAAATCTCATTGCCAAAAGATCTTTTCTTGGGAAAATTCAAGTCAATTTTGGTCTACGTTTTACATAAAAGCTTGCATTTCTGGGCATCTATTTTGTCCAAATTCAAATTCATACCATTTGAAGCTTGACTGCTGCTAATAGTCAAATTGTTTCTTCCAAGGACTGTCTGCATTTCTTTTCATTTTTGGCACTAAGCTTTTAAACAATAAGAAACAAGGAAAACTAGTAGGCTGTCAAATTTAATAACAATAAGCTTCCCTGACATGTTATTATTTGTTTATCTTTTGGAAAAGTTAAATATCAGAGCGACGTATCTTCAAGTATTCAGTGCTTTCCTAACCTACTGCAAGGCGTATTTTACTTGGCAAGAGCTTATCTCAGAAGTGGCAACAAAAAGGACCTAACTTTGTCCAGCTCTGTGTCACCCTGACAATTTGTCATCAATGAAGGTGGATGACCTCTTTCATTTTACATATAATCAGTGCAAATTGCCTTTTCTCAAAAATACAAAATGTGAACGGAAAATTTGTCTCTTTTGAAGCATTTTGTTTCTCTTCTAGTGGGAAATCCACATTTCTACTTTTTTTATTATTACTGACTCTTTAATTAAAACAAAAGATGTTCTTAATTCCTTTAAAATTTTCCAAAGAATACACTATTTTTTTTTCTAAGTAGTTCTACCAAAAGTTATGACAGTAGGCCACAAACAAAAATATATTGCAGCTTCTTCTTTATGCCAGATAAAGAATAAGAACAAGAATTCTTTATTCTCAGAATAAGAAGGCTCAATAAAAGATGTGCTATCTTCATAAAGATTAATAGAAAGGCCTATACAAATGGAGATAAAGTAAACAAAAAAATCACTCTCTCTTGAATTAAAGTAGACCTTGGAGACCATCACAGAGTACCTGGAGATGCATTAGCACATGGAGATGCCTGTGATGATGACAGTAGCCTGTGTCCAAAAGACAAGTGCTTATCTTGTTGTGGTTCCAACTTTTACTGTCTTTGGGATATACATTTCCATAGATTTGACTGGCCTATTCTCCTTTTCAGATATGGAAGGAGAACAAAAAGTTTGAGAAGTTTAGGGTTACTATCATCTCCATTCATGTATGAAACTAAGTACTGTGTACTTTGGATAACAATTCTTGTGAAAAATGCCCTGTCTCTGTTTTTAGCCAAGAAGTTCAAGAGGTGCTACATTTAATAATAAAGGAATGTCTAATTCCAAGGGCTTTGGGCAGGCTGATTTTCTAACAGACTTTACTAGCTTGTTTTTTATTTACTTAAACTCCTAGAAGGCTTTCTGCTAATACTAAATTTAAATAATGTAAATATTCTCTTTTAAAACACCATCAAAATGGATGTTTGAAAATATTTATGCCTAAAACAAGGGGAAAGAACTCTAATACCAGAGCAAATTTAACACAGTCATTCCTGACAATATCACTTTAGGGAAGATCCTCAGATTTTTCAAAGGTTGCTTTCCAGGAAAAGTCCTTTCTGTTCATTTCTTAAATCAGTCTTCCATCACTCTTAGCATAAAGTTCTTTTACTTGACATAATCAGTTTAATTTAAACCTGGTTGAACATGAGATCTGTTTCAGAGATTCAAGAGTGGTTCATAACCTTGTGTAGCTGAAACTGTTAGAAAAATTGGCAGTGTTCTGCACCTCCCTGACAACCGATTAGTGCTACAATGCAGGATTGACAGTAGTGCAGTGGGAAAGAGGTAAGTGGATAAACTCATCTGTTAGGCAGAAGAGAACTGGGTAACTACATAGAAGCTCCAGCCGCTCGGGCTTACTTTCAGCTCCTCTATCAGTTATTGTGTCTGTCATAGGCAAAGGCTGAGCATGCTGTAAAATGACTGCTTCCTTTCATCCCACAAAGTAACCATGCAAATGAAAACTCCCTGACTGGACTCATGTAAATCACTTCAGTTCTTTCCTTTTTCTTCTAATTTTCTGAAAGGAATAATATTGCAGAAGTCACTAACCTATGATCTTCAAAGACACTGGTTGGTGGGTTATAACAATACATAAAAAGGACATGACTCGGTTAACTAAACATAGACACAAGGGTTAGGAGGGAGAAAAAGGAGCCAGTAAACATATCTCATCATTAAAACCCTTTCTCATTTCTTCTCACTTCACTCGCTGTGAATCCCTCATGTAGAGCAAAGAAAAGTTATGGCTAATTGAGACAGATGAATTACACTGAGGGAGCTCTAAGCGTCTCCTCTTCCTAGAAGACTGGATGGGCTGTACTTACACCTATTTTGTGCTCTGGCAAGATGAAAACTATATTAAGATTTTTGTGCCTGCATTTCTCTTTGATTATTTTATTTCAACCTTCACCGTGTATACAGGATTTAAGGGAACATTACAATTCAATGGTTGTGTAGGCTGCCAGTCAGTTCTCCATTGTGTCTTGGACCTTTAACCATGTATAGTTAAAATGGTGGAGCTAATTTTCTTTGACTCTTAAGGGCCCTCTTCACTGAACTAGTAAAGGAGTTGTAAATGGAGTGTAACTGTTATTTGCCCCAACATACAGAAGTATTGGAAGGCACATATAAGGAAAGTAAGGAAACATTATATGCACATATACATCTTAATTAATGCCAAGAAAACTGTGAGAAAATATGTAAAGGGTAATGTGCAAGGTCAAACAGAAAGAGAAATTCTATTAGGTAGTTTAAAAGTGCATATAGAGATTAATTATCTGAGTTTTGGAGAAAAATATTTAGGTTAGACATTTGGAAATCATTTCTATTTCTAAGGTAAAATATGTGCCAAGAGATGTGACTGAGACAGCATCACTATATGTTTTCAGGAGCAGACAAGATGAAAACCATATGTATTTAATGTGGAAGGAAGTCCTGCAAAAGGACGTTCATAAACTGTATGAATTAAGAGATCCTATCCAACTCATTAGACATAAATCTTGAAGGAACTAGTCCTGTAGTCCTTACTCACAGACCCAGATGATTTCAGTGGGACCACGCAGATCAGCCAGGACAAAAAACTCAAGGAACAAAACGTCCTCAAGATTTAGAAAGGTTTGTAAGAAACATAAAAAGACAACAGCAAAACTTAGTAATCAGCCTGAGAAGCTTGGTATTTATCAGAAATGCTTTCAATTGGAGAACGAAATAAACTGATGCACTTTTTCCATGTCTATATGAAAGGCTTTCAGGTATTAAATAAGATTCTGTAAAACCTGCTAAAACATTTGGCAGAAAAATTACTAAAAAGCATCTTCGCCATTTGTCTTCCCTATCACCTACTGCATGTTCACAGAACATTTTTAAGATCCCCTGAATAGCCAGAAACTTTTATCAAGAGTTTCACATTAGTACTGCAATTACAATGCAGCTAATAGTATTGTGACAACTAGGTAAGTTATTTTCTTGTTTCTTTGATTTGATTATTGATTATTGTCTGCAGTTTTTTGTGGTCAGGAATCAACATCTCCAAAAATGTTACTTCCAAAGTCATCTTTTGAATTGACCTCAGCAAAGTGAGGTTCAAGGTGGCTCCTGAAGCATTAAAGAGTGAACAGATTCCCCTGTCACTTTTCTTGGCTCATGTGTCTACGGCAATAACTTTTTGCTCATTTTATCACAGTCTTTCATGTAGGATTTACAATTGAAGATGAATAAACTCAACTTGCCCATTCCCTTCCACCTCTTTTGCAACAGCTCATGATAAACTATCTTAAGCTATGTTGCCATGAAAAAACTCCTGGATATCCAAACTACCAGTCTATTACTGACTGGTCCTGTACCCAGGACTGATCCTTGCAGAACTCCAAATGATAAACTCTACAAGGAAGCAGTACTCATAGCTCCTCTTTCAGTATTTTAAAACTTCAGCAAGTTATGAAAATATCCTTACAACGCTACCATCTATTTCCCTAGTTTGACTGTGGGAATCTTAGGCAGCACTATGCCCAATGATCATTTAGGTTCTGCCCTATCAGATTTGTTGCTTCTGCTTGGCACTTGCAAAACTGGGATCAGCATGTATGTATGCATATTCAAACTAAGTTCTGCGTGCATATAGCAACATGAGTTGGGTGAAAAGAGCACATGGACTTTTAAGAAACTGCCTCAAGTCAGAATACCTGCAGAGAAGGTAAAAATAACAGATATTTCTCAGCATAACAGGTATTTCCTTAAAGAATGTTTTGGGATCCTACAGACAGTACCAATGGGTACTAAACAATTTGTTTTTAGAGACTCAAGTTTCAGCCAGCAGGATACTGCAAGTCTTTACTGACCTACCAAGTACTGAGATGTTCCAGAAAGGCAACACAGACTTCTACGGTACAAAATTAGCATTCAGAGAAAGAGATTTGTTTGTTTATAGACTTTGCCTGGTTTTGAGGTTTTACATGCCTGTCACACTACACAGCTGCAGGAAATTTTACACTTCACTTTTTCTGATTCATGAATTTTAAGGAATCCTTTTGCTTTCTGAAGGAAAAGTATGAAAAATTTAAGTAAAGGTGGATGATTTTAACCCAACCTCTTCTATTTCAAAATCATGCTGTCCTTTTCTTAATGTGTGTATGATATCAGATTTTGAAGCAAGAGCAAAGACTTAAGAATAATAATCTTTGTCTGAGAAGGCATGAAGGATACATAATAAAAAGACTTAAAAAATGAAGTTATTATTGATACAATATAGATCTGAAGGTTTTTGCTTCCCTTTTTCTATTACTTGGCATAGTTAGTGACTTTAGATTTGCCCTTACAATCAAACTTGAAGGCATCAGCAATACTGGTACCAGTACCAACAAGAAGAAATTCTTTGAATTGTGCCTCATAGGCTGCTAACATCTTTAGAGAAAGATTAGGCAAAATCTCATCATGCATAAGGATGGGCCTGTTCCTTTCGCTAGAGCTTTACAACAAAACAGTATCTCACCTAATTGACTGACTAGCTAGCTGACTCTCCAGCTTAACACTGGGGACTGTATACAACAGAAAGTTGGGACAGCACTCCATCCACCTCTGAACTTAGAGAAGACATAATCCCAACTCTGTTTACTGCCAGGCTCATTTGAACATCCACTGCCACTCAAAACTGTTCTTTGAGACCTCTCATCAGAAGTCCTTGAGTGCATAACTTTCAAAGAAATAGATGTCTCCATAGGGCAGACAGAACATGCCCAAGGAATTGAAAATATGGAAGTAGCTGGATGTGTCAAGAGCAAAAGAAAAAAAATCAGGTCAGCTGTGGAGAACTGGCATCATAAGAACCAAACCATATTATTAAGTCCTAAACTCTTACCAATGAAAGAGAAAATGACAATTGAAATATACAGAGGTGAGAATGAGATACAGTCATTTATGAGAAAAACATAACGGAATTAGAAAATAGAACAAAACATACTTTACCCTGTCTGTGTATGGGGAAAGATGAGATGTCTTTTTCTTGTTTCCAAATTGCCTAGTCCTCTATTTCAATATACTTACAGGGAGATTCAAAATCTACTGCATCAATAGATATCTCCAGCTTCTCTAACTTGCAACAGTTATAATTTTTAAACTTGCTAATGTTAGATGAAGTGGGAAAGTCGCTTTAATCACTACAAGAGCATTTTACTATAATTTTTAAGTCAGGAACACACATTCTGTATCACTCTCAGCATGGTCCTGATTGTCTTCTGATGATGACAATATGCTTGTTATCTTGTTTAGTGAAATTAATATTGAATAACACAAAAACTTTTATATGTAACAGCAGAGATCTTATGTCTCTGTAACAGATGCAGTGGCAGAAACTGAAATTATACAGAGACCAAAGATTGATTCAACATCTTTCCAACTTTAAAAGGTTATTGCTGAGAGCAGGGGTCCCCAGTCTATGGCTTACCAAGAATATGCCATCTTCAAAATCTTCCTACCAGAACCTTTCCATAGCCACATAACTGAAAAGATAAAGAGAAGCTACCTTCAGCACAAACCAGATGGCAGAGAAAGCTGTGAGATGCTGCCTGCTGGACTCTCTTTTTTGCTCCATGAGGTTTCATGAGCAAAATGAATTCTGCAACAAGGCTGCAACCGTTCAAGTCAGTGTGAACTGACTCAATTGCCACTTGAAGATCCACCTTCAAGTTGTAAACTCTGCATCATTACCTGAGATCACCTTAGGTAGTACTCCAAACTTTGCAGCAAAAAACAAAGTACTTACTTAAGAGTTGGAAATCAAACTTGAAAGAAAGGTGTAAATCCTGTCCTTGTGATCATTGACAGAGTTATGCTGCCAGATGATGCCAGGGAAGTGCAACATGGTCTAGGTGACCCTGTTTGAGCAGGAGGATTGGACTAGATGATCTCTAGAGGTTCCTTCCAACCTCAAACATTCTGTGATTCCATGAAGTTTATGCTTAGAAGTATCTTAAAAAATAATCCGGGAAAGTCTTATTTTCAAAGTATTTTACTGAACTGGCTAAGAGCATTACACTTACAAAACTCTCGGGAATATGACAGGGTGCTGGCTTCACTTAGGCAAACTACAAGAGTACATTTCTAAAAAACATAAACCAAAGGAAGGACATGGTAGGCTGCTATTCCCTCAGACATTACAACAAAGTTTATTTATGCAGAATCAAAGGAAACGTCAGCACAGAGCTCAGCACTGAAAATGATGACTAAGCCTGACTTCTGACCTCTCTGTTTTTTCTGTCTCTGACCTTTCCACTTAAACAAACTTCAAACTCAGATTATGGTATGGCTGGAGGCCTTCGTTCTGCGAAGGAACTGTGAGCACACTCAGCTCTTTGAGGTGCTGCTGGGATGTGCTAAACAGATTGTATGATCAAATCCAGATTTAGGTAACATCTGTGATAGAAAGATGTCCAAACTGTTAGTCAGTAGCTGCTTAAGAGGAGGATTTGTTATTACAATTATCTCCTTTTTATGTCAGGCTGGTGGTGTCCTGTTTCTTGAACCTGTTAACTGTGTGTTGTCACCTGAGATGCTCTAAGACTTTAAGCAGATATTATGCTGCTAACGCAACTTCTCTGTGCTTTTAAAAGACTGTGAACGCCTTACTTAGAAGGTACAAAAAGTTTTGCTTAGCCAACCTATTTTTAACACTAGAGCTCCACAGAATGCATGCATTCAAAGTTGGAACATAAAATAGCAAACACACTGGCTTAGCTATTATCTTAGTGCCAAGTATGAAGTCACCCTGAGTGAATAACGTTTATCATACCTGCAGGAACAGATAATTCACATCAAGAGTATTTGCCAATAATGGGAAAAGGTATTGACCACAAATAGAGCATGTTAGGCAGGCTGAACTTCCACAGGGAAAATAAATATTTAAAATAAGTATCATATTTGACCAGAAATTAAAATTATTAGCTGCACACACACATCATGCACTAAGTAAAACACATGAATATGAGCCAAACAGTCCATCAGGCATTTCTTTCTAAATACAGTTTTACCAGACTTTTTCTGAAAGTGCGATGTGCAAAAGTATTTAACAATGTTCTTTGGCTACATCAAGGCAAAGATTTTCAGCATACTCCATAGCAGTTTTGCAATGGGACTACTAGCACCTCAAACGTGTGTGATCAAATGCTGTAATCACATAGCTTTGCTCATGCCAACAAGCAGTTAACTCACAACTCCATTCACTTGGGCCCCAGCAGCTCCCCCGGGACTACTCATGGAAATGAAAAGTCAACAAGGTGAATAAAAAGCTCAGAGTTTAGCATTTAATTTTTGCTTGCTTGAGTTAATTCAGTCAAAAATGTAGAAGAACACTTTAGTAAGAAGCAATAGTGAAAAAGTCATTTGTGTATTTAACCAAAATTCCACATTTTTTTCAGCTTAAAAAAATAACATCACTGACTTACACTTACACTGACTTATGTATTCCAGCAGTTCTAAAAGATTACCCTTCCCTGAAGTAAACAAAGTATACTTACCATGTATTCCATGTTGGAAGCAGGTGGGAAGACTTTGCCTCTAACTTGATTATGGTAATCAAGAATAGCAATCATGTCATTCTGTGAAATGTATCGCTTCCGCCTGGCTTTGGGAATTTTTGCAGAGTCCAGATGAGCTGCCAAAGCTGTCTCAATGTCAGTGAAATTATTGTTTGACAGGAGTAGGTCAGTGGAGTTGGGTAATGCTACTGCACTTGTTTCACAGAGAATGGAAAATAAGAAAGCACAACTGATTGCAGGGATTACTGTCATTTTGGGGCCAAAGAAGAAAGGCCACCGAGATGTTCAGCTTTTGGTCAGGACAGTGGAAAACAGATCTGCAGAAAAAAAGATGTCAGGGTTGTGATTCTATACGTCTAGATAGCATGACTGAGTGAGTTGGCAGACTGTCTGTCTACCAGCCCACTTTCAAAAACAGCCCAGTCAGAACACGTGCTACTGAACATACTATGATTAAATCATAACATGCTCTTACTATAAACATGCCAAATGAAATATCACTGTACCATGAATGCCATAATCAAAGCTAGCATTCCTGAAACAGTGGCAGTGCTATCACACAGTATAATGACACTGTATATCATAAATGGGGAGACTGCTAGAAACCTCAGAGTGTTATGTCCTGAAAATGAAAAATACATCCCAGGTTATGCCTTTCTTATATGCCTGGACTGAGTTGATAATGCCACACAAATAAACAAGTAGGCAAAAAAAAAACCACAATAAAACATATAAATCATGAAAACAGGACATCTTAGAAATAATATTAAAATCTTAAGTTCAACAAAATGTGATGAACATCGGATAAAACTGCATGCAAAGCAAGCTTATTGAGCTGAACGGCTTACCTCTGGATAATACCCAAAAAGCACACAGTCTATTGTTCTCCCCGTGTGTATAGCACTCTCCTATGGGGTGTATGAACCTTGGTGAAGGAGTGTCTCTTACTAACAACACCCAAAGAACCGAGCGCTGCTGGTTTTGAAGCTTCTGGCCACAGCAGCTGCTAAGAGCTTTTATATGTTACGGTCTGTATGGTGCAGAACAGGCAGTTTCTCTGAAGGACTCTGCGGTGCCAAAAGGAGAGGGGAGGAGTTCAGCAAAGCGCTCGCGTGGCCATTGGGTGGCATCCCGGGAGCGGAGGTGGTTTGGAAACTCAGTTACGCCCCCAGTTCCTATAGTACAAGAAGGCAGCATGCAAGACGCTCTCTTTCAGTACTTCCTACCTTAGTTCTTCCTGCTTGCTTTTCCTCATTTCATGAGCATCACATTGGCTCTGCTACTGCTATTTCATGTTGCTTTTTGAACATGCAAATAGCAGCATGAAATACAGAGAATTTAAAAAAAAAAAAAAGTTGCTCGTGTTGCAAGCAGTGGGACACATGCAAATACTGCATGTCCCACAGTCAATACTGCAAGCAGCAGAGTGAATGAGCACTGTAGGAGCCGGTGGGAATATGTTACGAGCATCATTCCCACCGACCAGTATCTGGCAGCAACAGGGCACGCTAGGGGCAGCACAGAAGAGCAGCGTTTGCTCCATTCATCGCTGAGAGCAGCAAATGCTCAGGGTACTGCCCTCTCTCCTCCCTGGTCTGCCACCCATTCCCTGCCTTCCTTTTTCTGCCTCCCTGCCTTGTTCACATTCCTGTGGCACATGCGCAAAAAGCAGAAGCACAAAAGCCAAGGAAGGTTGGGACTAGCAAATATGTGAGTTACCTGAACATCTGCTTGTGTGAAGTGCAGGAAGAGCAGGATGGGAAGCTCCTGCCAATGCCTGGGAAACATCTGTTTCACATTAACTAGCCTATAGCTGGAATTACTTAGGCGCAAATCAATCTAGCCACTCACACATCAGAGCTCAGGGCAGAGCACAGAGGCCATGCAGGAAGCTCACAAAGCGAAGTCAGCAATCCTACTCTGGGAATGGGGCATAGGAACAATGCCATGTCAGGCTGCTCCTCACCAGGGCTAGGCGACCTGGGGCAATGTGCAAGAAGAGGCCCCTAAAAATGCAATAGAAATATTTTATGATGTCCAAAATCAGACAGGAGAGAGAAATACGACCAATTTCATTTTGCACCAAACTTTATCAAATTCTCAAATGTTCAATAGATTCAGAGGTGCTATTAGAGAAGCAATAAGGGAATTAAGTATTAAGGAAGTGAAGTCCAGTAGTTGGAGCATGAGGCTGGGAGCCAACACTCACGGTCTCCTTTTGGCTCTGCTGCTCACTCACTGTGTGGCCTAACCCAAGCCATTTAATCTCTGTGTGCAATCTGTACAGTGGTATAATAGTCTCTTACAGACATGTTCTAAGGCTCAAATAATTAGTGTTTGATAATGTACTTTGTGATGAAAGGTGTTAAATAGGTATAAAATATCATCACTAATTTTATTACTGTATTCCAGGTTGTCCAGGACCAATGCCTACGCTGTAGCTACAGGTAATTCTTTACATGTTTATACAAGAATTTTTAAAACCTCATTTGTCTTTGCAGGAGTAGATGTCGGATGATTCATCTCATCCAATTTTCTTTCTTCAGAAATGAAATACATTTTTATTTACGTTAATGTTAAAAACTGTCATCCCATTGTTCGAATACAATGGGAACGATTCTCAGCTCTTTTGAATTGCCACAGGACCCTGATTTCATCTGAGCAGCAGTAATTTATCAAGAGGAAGAGTCCAATTTAACATCTCAGAAAGTTCAGAGGGCAAATTTTACTACTTAGTCGCACTTTAGATTGCTATCATTATTTCCTCAGAGTCATCCAGTGACAAGACTTAAGGGCTGTTATGACACAGGGCTTTACAGTATTAGCCACAGAAGAATTAGGATATATGAGTAAATGCTGTAAAATAAGTCATAATGTTCACAGCTGTACAATTGAGCTGAGTTTCCCTAAGAACAGACCAACTCATTAGATTTCTTTTATTTCCATCACTTGTGGGTTTTGCCTATTTATTTGTTTCCATGTCTAACAGGCAGTCAGTGCAACTACTTGTTTAAGTGTAGGGAGGAAAAAAAAAAAGATTTTGAGCAATCAATCCCAGAAAGCACACTAACAAAAAGAATATTGCAACTACGAAAGGTCTTAGGGCATGAGAGTGCCTTGACCCACTCCTGATGTGGTAATAAGTTCTCAAATAAGAAGCAGTGGTAGATAACAAAGGAGTGATAGTAGATCTCAAATGTGATAACTAAGGGACCTTAGACAATCCTACACATGTGTGCATTTGGTTTTATTCTGAAGGAAGTGAGTCAATGACTTGAAATGCAGTGAGAGTTACCAAACAGGGCCGAAGAAGCCATACTAAGTAAAGTCTTCATTAAAGTCCATGCCAAGGAAAGGAGTGGATAAAATAAGCAAGAATGAAGGAAAAACCATCAATGACGTTTGCAAGCTTATAACGAGAAAAATGAAAAAATGAGTGGAACCATCTGCAATATGCAGAAAAAAAATTATTTCTAGGCTTTTCAACAGACTTAGAAAAGTTAAATAGAAAATGACACTCAGGTCAGTGACAAAATATCATTACCGGACAAAAAGAGGGATTAGTGAGACCATAGAATGAGTCAAAATGAGTAAACCTAGTAAAGAACAGAATGTGCCAGCTAGGAGAGCCACAACATGGTTGCTTAACAGTCTGAAAATAAGATGAGGAAATCTTCCTGAAATTAATGATTCATTACCTATGAAGAAAAACTGTAGCTTTTTCCTGTTCTCCAGGAATAGTTAAAAGCAAAAAGTATCATGTATCCAAATTTCTGCCCTGTATTTCCAGTTCAAGAAATCTGTCAAGAGTCCGATGATACATTGAGAAGCGAAGTAGCATATCTATAGCCACCCAAGAATTATTTGTAGAGCAACAACTTGAGTTGAGCTCTGCCAAGTTCTACACTCCAAATCTACCTCTACCTCTATTCATCCCGAGAAAGAAGAGTTTCATCATCTATCTCAGCAACAACAACAACAAAAAAGACCTTTTTGTCACATAGGATAAGGGGAGAGTAGGAAATGCAAAATCTTTCCTCAAAATGGCTTCAGTAATATTCAGTAATATCTAATGTCTCTGTGGTGTTATGATGACAGCGATGTTATTAAATACAGTCATGTCACAGAGATGAACTTGTCAGTCTGAAGAAACACAAGCCATCTTTGTAATTTCAGTTTAAGATTATAAATCCTAAATATATGTGTCCAGAGCACTATCTAAACTCCAGAGAAATTAACAACAGTTGATTCGAGGCAGGGAAACCTGGAAACTGATTCCACTCCCCAAGGCTGACAGCTTTCTATCACCCAACATGGCCTTCTAGTTCATCCTGACTCCGTGGTTATCTGAGAAATCTTCATGGGAGATATGACACATGACTCAAAGGAAATCTATGACCATTTGGAGTACAGCAGGTGACCAAAACAGGACATCTCATATAGTACCAGAATTTACCTTTACTGTTGGTTTTTATGAGTAGCTTTTTCAACAGCTCTGATTGTATTGTCCACATCTCCCTTGATTACACAGGGGCCCTAAGCACGTAGCTTATATACAGTTACTAATTTTGGTGTCTTTCTCTTTAATTAAGGTGTCTTTCTCTTTAATTACTTCCTTTATAAGTAGTAGCTCAAAATCAAAGTCTTTTCCAAAGAAGATAAAGTACAATATGGGCAACTGCATTCTCATCGTGAAACATTTTTTCAGACAACTCGATGCCCACGTTTATGCACCAATTTGAACTTCTGAACAGTTTTATTATCTAAATTCTATTTAGTACCAGCTTTAATATACTGTGGAGCCTATGGCAGAGAATTGGGTGGGTGGCAGCAGTAAGAAAGTAGGCATATGGAAGGATCATGAAACAATTTCCTCAGGTTTGTTTATTGTTACTGGAAATGTTTCAACAGCATAGAAAGAATTAGTAGAAAATGAGGAACAATTATTTATAATGGGAGGAAATGCTAATTAGATGTAGCAAGAACTCTACTTTGCCAAAGATTTCTGCTGAGCAGAGTGCATGCTGAAGTTTGGGTCCAGGCTCAATATAACATTTCTTAGAAATGAGGTAATTAGCACACTTTGAGGCATTGATAAAATCATATTTATTCTGACTAACACATCAGCAGGACCATGCTGTAGAGAAGAGAAGCCAAAGGGTTAAGCATTTACTAGTTTAAGTGTACTTGTCATATTAAGCATACATTTTCCAGATGTGTTTTTAGTTATTGTGTCACATTTCACTACTCTGGGCATTGCTATGATGTTCTTTTAGGAGTCTTATCATAAGCAGCATAATGAAAACAAATGAAAGCATCAGTGCTTAACTTCTTTGGATAGATAAATTATAAAGCAAAACCTCCCAAACCATTAATGTAGTGTCTGCAGTGCTTGTCTTGTGGGCTTACCATGACCAAAGCTAGGCATTTTTTCTGCTTTTTCTCATATCTGCCTGAAAATGTCTCTTTATATGGTCCTTTAAGTACTTTTATAATTGAAGATGCAGTTGAAAAAACAGTGTATAGCACTACTAACCATTTTTCATACCAAGCACATAGGTTTATGTTTCATTCCTACTGGACTGACAAAACCTTTTTAGCACTATAAAGAATACTGAAGTGAAAAAGGATATTTGGATAGATGCTCTATGTCTGTCAGCTGCAAAATGAGGTTCTGATTCCAGTGCTATTTCATTACTCAACACTCTTAATATTTCTTCTTTTTTTTTAATGAAAAGATGTACAGCAACTTGGCATCAGCTTTGCAGAATGGGTGTGTATGTTCCTTAGTATTTTTCCTGACCTTTAAAGGATTCATCTTTCTGCATGTGCAACTTTTGTAAGCAAAAGAACCTGTAAAAGGGTGTTTGACCTGAAAATACCCCCAAATTAGTTTTGCTCAAGGAAACTATATTTAAACCTGAAAAAAGTGTCTAAATATTTATTCTGAAGGCAGTATGATCTAGTGGTTTTGTGATTCTCAGCAGTGTAGTTCTTTGCAACTTCAGGCACAAGTCTAAATCTGTGACTCTACATGTCCTTCTGCCTTTTTTCTACCTCATCAATTGTACTAAGTAGGTAACCTTTTAAGCCTAAATATAGCATTGTGGGGGCATTGTGATTTATTTTTTGTTTTTACCTTTTTATTGTGCTAGAGGCCTGCTAAGATACTCTTTCTTAATCTGCTAAGATACTTTATCTGCTGAGATTCTCTTTCCTCTACTCTTTCTCTCTTTCATAACCTCTTTGCTTTTATGTTTGCTAGCCTGCTTAACATTATGAAGATGATATCCTAATGATGTAAAGTGCCCACTAATCATTATCTAAGAACTGTCACAGTACCAGAAATGAAGAAAGAGTTTCTCAAAACAAGACAGATAGTAAGTTATTAACTTGCTAGTAGTTAATAAGCTAATATTTCAATGCCATAAAATTTCCCTAGAAATGCCACAGAAAACCTGAGCAAGAATTTTGTTTCTTTATAAGGATGGACAGCTCAACTTAAAAGTTGCAAAAGTAAGCAAAAGGGTTTGGAGGGTTCATTTTTGACACGGTTGGGTGAGAGGTATGATAAGCATGTACAGAAAAGTGAAATAGTGTAAAGCAGTTTTCAGACTGCACTATAGATATTTTAGGAAAACAAATCTCCTAGAGTACATTTTAAAAGATATCAATTTTCCATGAAAACTCAGAAGATGAAACTTTTTGAAACACTGAACTACAGATTGGAGACTGTTGAGTTAAACATGCAATTTTGAGGTTATACGTAATTCCTCATTCAAAGTTAAATTGTAATAAGAATCAGAGACCTAAATTAGAGAATGATATTGTTAGGAGAATGTGACTCTAACTTAAATAAAAACTACTAAAATATGCCAGATTGCAGCTAACAGGCACAACAGTTTGCAAACTGGTTTCCAGGCTCTTCTTCTAGATCTTCTGGGAACTTCTGGGATCTTTAGACACTTCTGGGAACCAACTTCAGGGTACTAGATGCAGAAGGATAGTAGGAGAAGGATAGTAACTACTCAAAGCTTTTCTTCTGCCAACTCTAGCAATTTTTAAGGCCCAGCTATTCCTATGTCTTCTGGTGCTTAGATCTATGTCTTCAGCTGCCTCTTTATTGTCAGGCAATCAAGTCAATGGGTGTCAGGCACCCATTCAGCTATGTCTTAGAAGAGACCTATGGAGCATCAGTTGAGGGCGCAGCTTCCAGGTGCAGCAATCTGTGCAGAAGGTTGTGTAGAAGTGGGCTGTGCAGGACTGATAACAAGCATAGAGCACAATCCCCATTATCATCTGGAACAGTAATTGATGAGACAACATAGGCCTGTGATGAACCAGCTCATCACATTAAGGAGCTGTGGAATGAAGCGTCCAGACTGCACAGCATCAGGGGAGGTGAAAGCAAGATTAACAAGATCTTCACAGAAAGCTTGTATCGATGACTACCTGTACTTCAGCTGCAGAGAAGAAGCATCAGTAAAACTGCCTTGACTGATAAATAAAACTAAACATCAGTGTCTACTTTATAGTAGTATATATGAAGCATATAGCTTCTGTGAGGATTCTCTTCCTTCACTATGTATAAGACAAGAGCTTAACTTTCATTTCAGTAACTACAAGGCTGATGGCCTCCAGTTCCTTCTTCATCTTTCATATCCATGGAGATGATCTCGCCATATTACTACATTGACATTCTTACATTTACAGAATCACAGAAAGTTTGAGGTTGGAAGAGACCTCTAGAGATCATCTAGTCCAACCCTCCCTGCTCAAGCAGGGACACCTAAAGCATGTGGTACAGGGTGGAATCCAGGCAGATCTGGAAGATCTCGAGAGAAGGAAACTCCACAACCTCTCTCTCACAACTCTTCACAACCATTACTTTGAGGGTAACAGAGCTCAGGAACAGTCTGCCCAAAGAGATCGTGGAGTCTCCTTCTCTGGAGATCGTCAAAACATGCCTGGATGCTGTAGTCCCTTAATCATCTTTGTCGCTCTCTGCTCGACCCTCTCTAGAAGCTCCACATCCCTCTTGTACTGCGGAGCCCAGAACTGCACCCAATACTCCAGATGTGGCCTCACCAGAGCTGAGCAGAGGGGCAGGATCACCTCCCTCCACCTGCTGGCAACGCTTCTCCTCATGCAGCCAGGATCCCATTGGCCTTCTTGGCCATGAGGGCACATTACTGCTCATGGTTAACTTGTTATCTATCAGGACTCCCAAAAACGCAGAGCTACTTTCCAGCAGGTCAGCCCCTAATCTGTAGTGGCATCTGAGGTTATTCCTCCCCTGGAATTCAGCAAGGACCCTGCACTTGTCCTTGCTGAATCTCAGGAGGTTCCTCTCTGCCCAACTCTCCATCCTGTCTAGGTCTCTCTGAATGGCAGCACAGCTCTCTGGAGTGTTGCCACTCCAACCTACTTTGGTATCATCTGCAAACTTGCTCAGGGTGCACTCTGTTCCCTCGTCCAAGTCACTGATGAACAAGTTGAACAGCACTGGCCCCGGTACTGGCAGCACACCACTGGCCACAGGCCTCCTTCTAGACTAAGATTTCTGAACTGCTTTTACAGTCTTCCTGTGATGGTACAGACTCACCCTCAGAAAAGAAGGGAGAGGAAGGTCCTTAACTCTACCTTTAAGAAAAACATTCATTGCTGTTGAGTTGTTACTGACACTCACCATAATTGTTTGTTTTGCTAGTGGAAGGTCAGAGATATTGACTTTGCCTGACTTTGAACTTCTTTTCAGCCCTATGATATATGACACTAGAACTCAGGGGAAAGAACAGTCTATCTACAGCAGCCTTTTTCCATTTTAGGAAGAACATGTTAACTCTCTCTGGACTTCGTTCAAGGTACTCTGATTTCTAATACAATTTCATGTGGAGGTTCCCACAATTTTTGAAGAGCATGCACTACACTTTAGATGGAGTAAAATTATTTTTAGCAATATGATAATTTTGTCTCTAAGTAGTTAAAAAACATAAAAAATGATTCTACATTAAACTATGCTATACTACATTTGTTAGTTGCAGCAAGCAGCTACAGATGCCTTATCAAGCAAGAGTTATATTCCATGAAGCTGCCGTCTAATGGGCTTTCACGGCACAAAGGAAAAAGAAAATCTGTTTTGTTTCATTTGACTTAAGTGACTTCAGTTACTCTGAAAGTGGGACAGTCTCATTTCTAAGAAAGGATTAGCCATCAGAAAGATTTTCGAGTTTCTGTCCATTTATGAGGTGATATTGTCCCTGCTTCAGTCATTCTCGCCTAAGAAGAAGATAGGCCTAAGACCAAAACCCTTGTGCAGTCACAGCCATTTTAGATAGGGCATTCTCCTCAATAGATGCCTGAACTATAGACATCTGCAGTTCATGCTATATGTTCTTTTCCCTGTTTTTATATATGCCTCACTATGGTTCAGCAGTAATTGTGAAGAGAAAAATATAAAAGCATTCAGTACTTTAATATCAGAAAAAAACATAGCTCTCATATTCTCTTTTCCCTCTTTCTTGTTACGTCTGGTCTTCTGCTCAAAAAAAGTGAGCTCAGAAAAAAAGTCCACCCTTTATGACATGAATACACAGAGAAACTCAGTAGCATCAGACATATGTTTGGTGTTGGTTACCTCTGCACTTTTTGCTTTACGTGACTTTGTTCCTAATACTGACATTTTTGATGCGGAAATCACTTTGGCATCTGGTTAAATGAACTTTTCTCATTTTGTTCTTGTTTTCCATAAAAACTGAAACATGCAGCCTCATGACCAAATATGGTTCACAAAGTGTTCTCTTCATAGATAAACCATGCTTTCAATAGGAAAGTGAAAAGAATAAGCAATGTGAAGTGTTGCAACTGAGCTGAGAGTGCTTTCGTTTTGGTCAAGATATGAGGGACTCAACTTAGGAGGTTTGCAGCATGTTGGTGTAAATATTCATTAGGGAAAACAAGAGTAAATGACATTTTTCAGTTTTCAGTGAGCCAATAACTGGAAGGACTCTGGGAAAACCATACCTTATAATGCAGACAGGATGGGTAAAAGACATTTCTTACTACAGAACTGAAATTATGACACCGATTTTATTAAGTCTGCTCCTGAATTAAAATCTACATTGAAACTGGGCAGAGAGTTTTTTGTTATTTTTATTTATTGTTATTCATTAAAACTAATTTCATAGTACTTATTCCTTGGGACTAAAGGATTTTCAAAATATTACAACTATTTATATCACCTGAATTAAAAATATTATCACTGGAAATGTAACTCCTTTGCTGCCTCATTTTGAGATCTCTTCTGTCATCAGTAGCTTTCCTGTAAACACATCTGCATTCAATTTTGGAAAAACTGGCGAAGACTAAAGCAGACACCTTTAACTCGTGTCAATCTTCTATGTCCCGTTAGATTATTTACACTTTTATGAATCCAGGCAATACAATGGCCTCTTTGACCTCAAGCAATGATCTTTAACAAAGATCTCTGGTAATACAACTAGACAAAATATTTTAAGAAAGAGGAATGGTGGTGTTGCGTTTGTTTTTACAGCAGGTTTGCCAAGTGATGCAAATGCAAATTGGAATTCCACATTCTGTATTAACATGAGACAGAGCACAATATTATTCTTTGATGCCCCTCTAAATGTTTTTGTCCATCTGTATACAATAATGCTGATCTTTTGCTAAGAAAATGGTGTTACAGTCTTGATCAAGTTTCAAGTCCATAAATCTAATCAATTCTGATGATAAAATGCTTTAATTTAGTAAATCAAAGTCAAAGATTTTGACTTTCATATTGTGTTGATTAGACTGATTTCACAGAATCATTTTGAGCCGTTACATTAAAAAAGTTCAGCTACAGTAGAGGCCAGCTCCACTGCTCATATGTAATCAATTAAATTCTACTAATTAAAACAGATTTTCTTTTTGCCTCTGTTTGCATCTTCTGTGTTCATAGTTACTGTGTGCATCCTTTTAATGAATTTGCTAACATTAACAATTTTGTACTGCATAACAATGATGATTATACAGTATTTTACAAGTTATATGCAGGAATAGCACATTCTCTCAGCACTGAAATGAGGTCAGTCTTATTCCAATGTTCCTCTCGTTGGGATTTTTGGCCCCTGAAATCAGGCACTTATTTAAACTGGTTGTGAAGCCCTAGGCTCTTAAGAGTCAAAACTGCATGTGTTAAAGTAAGCAGTAATATAAAATGGCATGGAAGGCTTCATCTGGTCTACCTAAGTAATGCTGGAAATACAGACAGTCATTTTAAATCCCTATAGTAGTTCAGTCACCATATAATAACAACTTTCATTTGTACCTCAGGCTACTCCTTGAACTGTCTTGATTACAACAGCCATATCCCTTTAACAAGGGATCGTTCTATAGTTGCTGCATCTTAGAGAACAACTTTTCCTTCATCAGAGAAAAGACAGAACAAGTATTTCTTGAACGCTGGAAAAAATAATTGGTAGTTGTTCATGCAGAAGCTAAAGAATCAGTGATCTGAGGCACTTCTTTCTCACTTCTCTGGAGATATTCAGAACTCGCTTGGACGCAGTCCTGTGTCACGTGCTCTAGATGACCCTGCGTGTGACCCTTTAGATGATCTCTAAAGATCTCTTCCAACCTTAAGGATTCTATGATTTTATGATTCTATGACTTTGTGCGCCTGAACAAAGCTGAGGCCACAGGGACCTTTATGATCCCACAATGTCCCAGTGCACCTGCAAGACTAGCTGAAATTATAATTTAATTTGTACCTGTAATGCAAAGTTACTGACTTCTCACCAACTTTCATCCTCAACGTATGTCTAAAACTGTAAAGAAACACTGAAGTTAGGATGATATGACCTATCCCAACATGTGTTAAGAACTGTAATCTTTATTTCAACAGAAGGCTTCAGGAAAGAGCACAGGATCAAAAAACCCCATCTTAAACATCTTTCATGCCTCAGACAGAACAACTTAACTAATTCTACAAAATATACAAAGGGAAATCTTTGATAAGGACTCCGGGTTTGTGTCTTTTTTCTTTGCAATTCTAGTGTTCGCCATTAAGTAAAAAATACATACAAATACACACTTCTCCAGTATATTCTGTAACAGATTATTAACTACCAAGATGTGGCCAGCATCCAGTTTTCATAGCCTAGTAAATTCAAAGGTTTAAAGAAAAAGAAGAAAAAAAGAGAGAGAGAGAGAGAAATAGAATGCAATACGGTATTCAAACCCGCATACAAATAGTGTCTTCCTAGTATAGGCCTGAATCTGTATCAGCCAGGATCAGATCTTATCCCTCCTCCTACACTGTAGAGCAGATCCTCTACCAAGGTAATATATCACAGTTTCAAATAATTTTCCACATGATATAGGACTGCTGTCCCCCAGCAGTACTCACAAATCTTTCTCCTGAATCTAGTTACTACCTCAGCATAACTTCTGATAGCAGCATTCTTGCTCTGGGCACAGGGAAGTCTCTTTAGTAATGACATAATGTGGGATACACTGAAGAGAGATTTTGGCATGGTTTCATTCCAGATATTTGGGGGATATGTAGATATGGTATAGGTCAGAGAAGAAAGAAGATTATTTATTCCCTTTTTCACTTTCAAATTAACTTCCTTTCTCTCTCTCAACATTTCAGAGTGGTAATTTTTAAAGGTATTCATCAGTTCTGATAGAACGGAAGCAACAGTCACTGAGGAATCACTTTATACCCCTGCAACAGCAGATTTGTTACGTAAATCTCTCAGAAGAGTCACCCCAAAATTCTAAGACTGTTTAATGCAATGCAGTAAGTGCTGGTGCTCAGAATGGCCTACTTGTTCATAAAGTAAATGCACACAACTGTCCAGAAATCCTTGCCAGATTTACATTTTGCCAAGAGAGATGCACTTCAACAGATCATCATTTATGTTAGCAGCTGGACAAATGAAAGTGGTATGACGCATGAACTGGCTTAAGGAAAATCACCAGTCTTTTACTAAGTTTAACTGGAAATATCACTTGTCAGAGCATCCTAAAGTGTTTCTAACTAGGTAATGTATTAAAGAGATATTAGCAAGATGAAGAAGAGATAAGTAACATTTATGTCACACCAGATTTTGTATTGAAAATGTTTTCTTCTCTTCTTTCATGTTATCATCTTCTCTTTGAATTGGATGAAACTTAAGTCATTCAACAAGTTGATTACTTTAATGTATTTCAGTGCTGGTGTTATTACACCTGGGTTGGAAACAGCAAGTGAGAAACAGGTCTTTCTTTGATGTTTTAGAAGCTGAAAAAGAAATTGAGAAGATGGTTCAAACACATACTGCAATGAGCCTGGCACATGCACTAAATTTCTTTTTATTTTCATTAAAATCTGGAAAAAAAAAAGTTATCTCAAACTCAGTACTCAGGACTACATTCAGATATATGTTATCTCATCTTAAATTGACTAAATCTTTTGAACAAATAGCTTTAAAAATATTAACATTACTCAGTGACAACGAGAAGCAAGTTTACTATGTCCTGACTACTCCATCCACAAGAGGGAACTTGGTGGCAAAAGTAAAATCTGAAGTGAAGATTTCCAAAGCTGGATATGACAGTGACATAAATGTAATTAAATTTTCTTTATGACTGCCAAGATTCCTTATTTTAAATGGCCAGCTAAAACCTTTACTATAAAAGAAACATTTCCAGTTAACATCTGTGCATTTTTAGCTCATTCATTTATTTATTGTTTATTTACTTAAGTAAACTCTTTACAAAATTGCCAAATCCTAATGAAGTAATATCTCAGCTTTGCACAAAAGAAACTGCAGGATGCCTCTACCTTTTTGAGAGTTCACACATAAAGTGATGCTTTTGCAGAGCGTATAGGCACCAGGTGATTAATAGTAGGAGCCATGAAAAGCCAACACTGCAAAATCTCTGACCTTTAAGCAACACATCTTTTTAACTTATTCTGTCGTACCCTTAGAACTCAGCCCGTAATTTTCAAATAATATATGAATCTTTTGAATGAACTTGGGTCCTCTCCCTGGGAATCTTTCTGTAACGTGCCTTCAAGTGTGGTTTTCACCAAAGTTTGCTGCTTTCACCATTTTTCAGTGAAATTTTTCTAACATTATCACATCTTGAAACTGTAAAGACAATTCAGACTTTGTGAAATCTTTCGAAAACCAATTAAGACAAGATCCACAATTCCTGGCAATTATGTTAGTAGTGTTCCTTTATTGATATTTCGCTTTAGAGGAAAATATACTTATGCAGGACCTAATGGTTTAAGTCCTTAAATAGAAGAAAGAAACATATAGTCTTGGCAAGATGTCATATTTGTAATAATAGAAATTTGTAATTTGTAACTTCTATTCATCAGAAATCTTCAGTTTACACAGCATAGCAGGAAATATGGTAAAAATGCTACCATCCCCAACTTGTAAGCTATAGCTTTACTGCAAAAGACAGAATAAGATCTGATACTTATTAAGTATTTTCTGGAGCAAGCAGAAATCGTTTCTAAACAGAATAATTGTTTCTAACTGGCACTGAGCCTTGACTCTTGAATTAATACTGCTCTTCTTCCAGCATGATCCCTGGTAATGAGACTTCATTAGGTGAAATGAAATATCCAGAAGCTACTGGATAGATTCAGACTTGCAGACTTGCAGTGGCAATTATCTATCTATCTATCTATCTATCTATCTATCTATCTATCTATTTTTATTTATATTTTTGTAGGAAAGCTAGAACATGCCCTTATGATTTCCAGGGTAATGTGACAAAAGAACTTCTCAAGATCTCCAATTTGGGAAGGAAAAGACAGAACAGAATGTGCAGCTCCATCTTTCATTTTACGCTGGCTCTGCAAAAATATGGAATAAAATGTAGCGAAATGCTATTTTTGTCAATAAACCAAGTAGAAATGATTCAAAGTACAAACACAAGAATCAGACCTGTGAGTAAGACACCATTTTTAAATTCCAAGAAAGATAATATTTTAAGTGAAGCATAATTGCTTGTTTGTTATTTGTCATCTGCACTGCATGAAAAACTTTCCTGAGGACTAGGCCAAAAACATGGAGTGAAATCATCCCAGAACTAACCTCACCATCACTATCTTTTACAAACTTCCAATGCAGATAAAAAAAATAATGCTCTAAATAGTATCTTAGGGAAGGATGAATGAGAAGTAATTTAGGGTACCAGTATAGGGCACTTGTATCACCTAATTTTACTACTCACTTTATATATCCACACTGAAAGACTAGAAGGAGATTCACGTCGTTAGTCTCATGATACTCTGCCCTAGCTTCCCTTGCTAGTCAATGGAGAGAGAACAGCTCCTCAGAGTAGGGATTTATCACTTATTTTTGATAGGAATTTATCACCTCCTGATTTCAGAGTTAAGAAGTCAGAAAAAGAAGTGTGAATGAATAGTGGTCACTAGAGGAATTTAGTACCTTTTTGTATTGAGGACATTTTGTGTAAAGATTATGTCCATATTAAAGACAAACAGTTCTTTATTGATATGTTTGCCCTCACTGTTCATAGACTGGATCATTGTTTAAACCCTGGATACTAGAAGCATTAAAAAAAAAGGCCTATACCATACTGTAGGTTATAAGAAAGCCTATGGCAAATTTTATCCTACTTCCAAATCTTGAGAGCACTTTGGAGACTTGTAACTAGAAAGCACTTGAATGATTTGGCCATCTGGTGGGAATCTTATGGAATTATAGGCTAAAGAGGACAAAAGTGGGAAACAAAACAGTTCCAAATGTTTTACTCTTTAAATCACTAATGTTCCTGAAAAATCCCTGCTTTAAAAAGAAATAAATAAAACTGAATATTAATAACAATTGTTCTGTTGTGAACTGCAGTCTAGCACAAGCTGGAAAGATAATTTCATTCATGTTTGGTATCAACAGGAAAGGCAACTGAAAATATTTGGATTGAAAAAATTTTCTGAGTCTTCAAAGGTAGAATTTGGGTTTTGATCTGTATTTACATTAACTAAATTTGTGGATAAGGAAGATAAAGGAATCAGATATCTAGTCCAAGGTTGTCTCAAGGCCTGACTGATTTCCAGATGTCCAGTTAAGGGATCATGCAGCATTTTCTCTTCACTTAAATTCTTTTTTAAAGATTTTTTTTAGTAAGGAAATGGAAGTTGAAATATTTTGAGTTGTACTTGGAAATTTGGTAGTAAGATCGGCTCTAGGGTAACCGAGGCTTATGCATGTTCAGTTTGGATCCATGTTGGCAGGGGCACAGGCATTTTCATCATATGCTGCAGTAGATACTGCAGAACCACTCTTCATGAGTTATCTTAAAATCTAGTGCAGGCATCACCATGCAGCGTGGCTCACAGAGAGATGTGGGAGCAACTACAAAACTAACCCGGGACATGCCACTAGATCGGATCGCCTGGATTTCTCCTTTAAATCAAATTCTGTGAAAGTTCCTACCAGAGGTCCAAGAAATGCCAGACTTCACAAAATGCAAGCATGGCATTCTCTTTGCTTTGATGTGGGCCATATCTTTCTTTTTCAGTTCTAGGCCTTTATGCTACCACCTTCACAACACAGTCAGAGCTCAACAGCATAGATGGAGCATGTGTGCTGCATGGCAGGCTCTTCTGAAAGGAAATAAAAACTCCAGGAACTTGTATGGCTACACTTTCCCTTATTTTTCATCATTTTAATCAACAAATGTAAGATGGAATTTTATAGACTACCCTTTACTGGGGTTCTTTGTTTTTCACAAGGAATTTAACTCTTCTGTACTCCCCTGTACTATAGACCAGTCTAAATATTCTACCAACTTTTTAATCATGTTTAGTGCATGGTCCATCCCCAATGTGGGCATCATGTTTGCTGCCTGGAATGAGTGTTTCTGTGTGCTGGCTGGCAGCCCTGTGATGATAAGGGCTGGAGTCAGTGAGGAAAGGGTGTGTGTCTTCATTTACCGTGGCTCTGGCTACGGTCAAGGCTGGTCAAGGAAGACCAGCAGCAATACCCATCCTACTTCACCTCTAAAATCCCTAAATGTCCTGCACTGACCCACACATTTGTCCTCTGTGAGAAAATCCTTTTGGATGTACACAGTGCAGTGTTCCCCATCTCTAACTGACCACTGCACTACACATTCTCCACACTGATTTTCCATCTTGCAACTTCTTCTCACTAAGTGGTGCTTTTAGCAAAGAAGGGGCTCTCTCACTGGCGTGCAGCTTTAGCAGTTAGCACGGTATGGGAGAGATTTAGAAACTGACATTAAATCTGATCCAGCAAAGTGCTTTGTGTTCTCTGCTCCTAGGGGGCCCAGCTGGGTCAAGTTATTTGAATGGTAGCTAAGGAGGCAAACTTAAATGGAAGTTAATAATTTAATATTTAGCTCTCAGACACTTCTGAAGTTCTCGGTCTTAGAGTCAGACTAGTTATTATTGTATATGTTTGTACATTAGCTGTTTGTACAACGTGGGGTCAACAAGTCAACTACATCTCTTTGAACAGCATCCTATAGTAAACTCTGTAAGGGATCTTTCATCTTTCTTGCTTTTCTTTATACAAATTTTCTGTACTGCTTCAAAATGAGAACACATATTGGATATTTTCTCTCTAACATTTGGCTGTCTGTCAGAGTGAGAGCAATGTTAGGTGTAAATCACAAGAGTGCTTGTTCCAACTTAAATATTATTTTTGTACTAGGTCTTAGACTATTCCCTCATATATCAGCTGTTCCCATGCAGACCAGTACAAGAACATCTGTTTAAAAAACAATCTGTTTATTTTAGTATATCTCCAAACATTGTGCTTATGAAAGCATACGACAAATTTGGGAAAGGGAGAAGCCTTCTTATTTCTTTGAGTTCACACGTTTGATTTCTTATTTTGAAGAAAAAGGTCTCTTTAATCAGCACACACTGCCATTTTGTTCATTTGTCGTTGCAGTTGACAGTTGACATATGTTGGTTGATAGTTCATTTCTGCTCTCATTTAAGGATGAGAACATGCCACTTCTAAATATTCTAAATATTCCCAGCCCCAGAAACAGTAGGCACCTAACTAACCATTATGTCTAATTAGGTGATATGTTAGGCTTTATACTTTCCAATTATTATTATACAAGGAAGCAAGTTGCTTGTATTTTCTTTTCAAGTAGAATTTAGATTTGATTTGAAATGTCAAATAAATGTCTATATAAATTCAGCTTAAAACATATTTTAAAAAATACTATGTTCTTCAGTGTTCTACCTGCTGCTGACATATCCATAGTTTAACAGTGGATGCATTGTATGAGTAGTTAGTGCAGTAACAGATAGAATTCAGTAGCTACTTATTGCTGCTTTAGAAAACAAATCGTTTCACAAATCTATGAATCTTTTTATGTGACTTTTTATACACTTTTTATGTGTAATTTAAAAAAAAACATTATTTAGTAAATATACAAAGTCTGTTGGGTATATCTACTTCCACCATGCAGGAAAGGGAATGAAACGACACATAATTTAGCATCTAAACAGCAGACATGTAGCGCCCTTCACACATGAGACTGTTCGGGCCTGATTACTAACAGCAACAGCTAATGCTGTTTTCTGCAGCTGTAACTTAGATCTCTGATTTCTTGGTCAAAAGAAACATGGCATCCATTGCGTTATTTTATCAAGTATTTCCAAAATGCTCAGGCTGAGTCAATAGACCAGGGAATGTTAGACGGTTGTTCCTGTTTCTCCTGTGTCTACAAGCATAAAAATAGATTACAGAAATATTGCTGATATAACAAAGCTTAAATTACTTTTCAGGAAATGTTTTGGAACACAATCAATTCTCTTATATTACAAGAACAAATATTTTGTCTTCTGTATATATTTATTTGCTATTTCAAACGCATTCTTATTTCTTCACAGTGGAAATGGTATTGCTGTGTCCAAACTGGTTACCATGGCTGCCCTTTTAGAACACAGATTATTAAGCCAAATGCCACCTAGGAAACACAAATCATTTCAAAATATGAAGCATGTACTGCAGCACCAAGTTTACTCATACATGTGGTCTCATACGCTCTAAGAAGTTGCTTATACTTGTTGTTCTGCATGTCAAGGGCTTTTCCTGCTCTCCAGGACTTGCAGGAAGCTGGTCATTGCCACGCTTTGGGTTTAGGACCAGAAAAGAGCACATTGTGGGTTGCGAGAGGGAATATTATTGAACTGAAAAGCACAAGAGTGCTGGTTTGAAGAGAAGAAATAAATCTGAGTTAGGCATGGGAATAAAGTCATGGAACTGAGGGTTTTTTCCTTTTTTTTACCACATTCAGGTCACTTGAAAGCCTTTTCTTAATGGCTTTGTCTTAATATGTTCTCTAGCAATGGAAAGAAAAACAACAACAGTTGAATGCCCAAAGACTCAGAAATACTAGATCACTTGGTTAATATGCTAAAAAACATGAATCACATATCAGTCCAAAATAAACTATTTTTATTGAAAATGTATTTTCAGAACACATCTTTTGGTTTGACTTTATAAAAATACACATTACCCCCCTTTGTGGAAGAAATATTTTTCCAGAAGGAATCCTCCCTAAACAAACAGGGATCGTTTAAGGCAACTCCTGTGACTCAGGGCCACATGTTACATGCCGTTTCTTGGGACAGGGAGCTAAATGGGTTCTTCTGGAAGATACCTGCAAATGTAGCACAAAAGCTGAAAATGTGACTTGGAATTTCTTATCGATAATGCACAAACTGCACATGATGGGAAGTGCTTGTAGGTTTTGATCATTGTTACATTAAAGCTGGACAGTTTCTATAGATAAAGATTATGTACATGCATATATGCACACTCAATCTACTTATCTCAATCTACTTGTTTTTTTCCTTTTTTTGGTAAGCCACTGCACTGAATTAGCATAAGGATCAAGTACTTCCTGGCCTGTCAGTGTACATCTTCTGACAGAACATGCATAGTCAAAGTACTGAATGTTTTGACTATTCAGTCACTGTCTTGGAAGGACAAAGTCACCTGGAAAAAAATGCTCATCCTGTCTTCTAGCCCTGGAAAGTCAAACAAGTAGTTCTATGGGCTACACTGGCCTGCCCTAACACCTTGGAGGAGGTCTGAGTGACTCCTTTGCTAGCCAAGGCAAGTTGAGTTCCATCGGTGGTAGTAACGCCAGAACTTACAACAATGCCATCATGACAAAAGTCAGAAAAGCTGCCAAAATGACATAAGCTGCCACACTGATGCCTGAGAACCATAATTTTTTCAAAAAGACAATAAAAAAGACAATAAATTTCCTGTATTTAGAATTAGGGAGTTTTAGGTGAGTGCACCTGGATGAGGTATACAGTAAAGGCAGAATCATTTCAACATGTTTGAGGTGGGAAAAAAATTGAGAAATGGAGTGCTGAATCTGTATTTACAGGTCAAAAAAAAAGTAAGAATGGATAGAGTAGATGGGAAAGATACTTAGTAGAAGGGAACAACGGGAGAAAAAAAAGAAGAAAAGCTGAAGGAAGGAAAAGGAAATTTCCAAGGGTATATAGTTAGAGCCTTTTTTGAGTAGAAATTGTGGCATACCAAAGGTCTTTAATTTAAAGGGGACATGAATTGAGAGATTCGTGAAAATTATACACAAGATGTTATTAAAGTTATGCAACTTGATTAAAGATATACAATTTGAACATATACAACCTGAAGATATACAAAATGCAGGGAACAATTATCATATGCAAGTGGAAAATAAGTATAAAGGGACTATCAGAACCATACCAGTTACACATAAAGAGTAGCTAAATTGTTCAGAAAAGACAGGAAGAAAGGTGAAAGAGACGAAGCAACACTTGGATTTGCTGATCCGATAGATTGAAAAAAAATTACTAATGCCATCCTAATAGAATTTTAGAGGCAAACACTAAGCGTGGATGTGGAGATGAATCACTACAAAACTGTTACAAAGAAATGGCTCTATGTGCTATACAAATGTGAGAGGCTTTACTTTCCCACATAGGGAAAGCTATTAATAATGATAAGACCTTAAAAATATGATAGTTTAAACACAGACACTAAGACAACTAAGAATCACATTACAGACCTAGCCTGAAGACATATAGAATAGTTGAATAAGAAAATAACCTTGCAAGGGGGGGTTCATTAAATGATTCATGCTAAATTAAATTAAATGATAAACAAAAAATCCCAAAGAGTCTCTATCCCAATAGCACAAATTTGATAAACAAAAGGAAATTCTAGTTAATGAAATCATCTGGACTGAACTCAAGACATATATAGAAGGAGGTTCAAAAATATCTAGCTCACTCCCATTTAAAAAAAAAGGAAAAGAAGTGCAAGGAAGGGCTTCAGACCTAACTAGATGAATAAACAAAAAGGAACATTATGTGTAAGCAGAGACCTGCAAAAATGGGAAAAAAAGAACTGAGCAGACAAGAGATATCTCTCAGAAGTCAAAAGTCTAGGGATAAAATGAGAATAGCCAAAAGTCAAACTGAGTTAGACATTTAAAGGATATTAAAACAAATAGGAAAGAAAGGCATTTCAGGAATATAAATGAAAACAGAATTAAAACAAACAAACAAACAAAACAGCCCAGGAAGTCCAGAGTTGAAATTAAAGATAACCTAGGTATGGCCCCCATACTAAATGAATAATTTGCCTTTCAGCTTTGAACAAGAGCAATTATTTCAATATGAAAGGGAAGAGCTAATACTTATGCTTGGGTAGAGAAGATGATATAAAGAAGTCCTATGAGAAATAAGGAGCTAAAATGAAATTGCTGAACCACTGGAGAAGGTAAGGATGTACCTAAAAGGTATACAATATTGGTATTAATGAGCTATTAAATAGCTACTGAAAATAAATATTTACTAGTATTTAAAATATTTTAGATAATGGAGAATGTGTACAGACCTTCTCAAAGACTATATATTGGATAAGATCGATTCATTCATGCGCTCTCTCAAAAAAAGCATGTGAGAACACATTGAAAAAAATGGATTGTTTTGAGGACAAGACAAACTGGGGGAAAAAAAAAGATTAAATACAATAGTTCAAAGTGATAGCATTTGGGGATTAATAACAAACTTTTCAGTAATAAGGTACTGAAAATAGTAGAAAGGAGGAACTCCAATCAGACATGGGAATGGAGTTACATGGGAATACAGTGCTCCACAGACAGTAGGGAAATACTAATGTTATGTGTAGTACGTTTTTAGTAGAATGATACAAACAATTTTCATCATCTACATTCACAAAAAAAAATACAAAAATAATCTATCCTGAGAAGGGAAAATTTGTCTTGTTTATGACTAGAAAAATTAGTGGTAGAAATTTTATTATGGTTACAAAATCATACAATAGTGTTATCTATTTCAGCCTGTCATCTGGTTATCATTCGAGTTTATCAGTGAAAATCTCTCCTTTTTTTTTACTTTCCTAGGTCCTACCCTCATACCTAAACAACTGAATAAGTGTTTTTTCTTAAATACAATCAGTTTTTATTTTACATAGGACTTTCTGAATGAGCAAGTAACTTTGAGTTGTCATTTCTACCGAACTGCAAAGACCTTGCCCTTAAATCATGAAGATGCTTCTGGAAATCCCATCATTACGCCTACAATGCCTAATTTCACTGTAATGGTTGACAGTTCATTTCTTTTCTTGAGGATAGCTGTTGTCTTGGAAAGTGAAAATCTTAGGCAGAATTCTTTGCCTCGTCTATGGAGTGTTTTTACTATCAGGTTTCAAACCAGACTTTGAGTGTAGTGGTATTCAGTAACAACAGAAATCCAGTGGAGAGAGCAAAGATGGATTCTTTCCAAAACTGAATATGACTAATCTGAATTTACTGGAAAGCACACTATGAAGGGGAAGTTTTTTAGCCTAGATGAGAAGCTGTCTTTTTTAAGAGGCTTCTGTACAGAATAGAATTATGAAGAACATTCACTGATTTTATAAGAATGCTTCTTAAACAATACATTTACATTAGTTTTACGATAAGACTCTAAAGACTTTTTTTCCTGTTTAAAATAATATAAATTCTGTCTACTTCTTGAATCACTGCTAGATTAATTCCATGTCCAAGGCATTTTTGTGACTCTCCTTTTTATTCACAGAAGCTTCTGGATTATCCATCTACTGGCTCCACTTATTGGCTTCCAAAATCCATAGGTCTTCCTTATTTTTTACAGAAATTAAATATGCAAGGATTAAAAGCTATCTGCAAGCTTCTGTCCCCAAAGAGTTGAGCTGTTGAAAGAGAATGACTTACACTAAGGTAAGCCTAGCTCCCCTTCTGCTCAATTAAAGAGGAAAAAAATGCTATCCTGTAGCCTTCATATCTTTCCTGAAGATGTTTTAAGTCTTATAATAATGTACTTGTCTGTCTGAATAATTTTTCCATTACCCATAAAAAAAAAAAAGCATCACAACAGGTTAAGATAAAGCAATATTGTCTGTTAATGCTTATCATCTAGTAACAAAAGAAACCTCATGTAAATAAGCATGATGTTAAAGACTTTTACTCTAAGTAGTGGGAAGGGCACAAAGCCTATATTTGCAAGCCAGAAAAAATGGAGAAAGTACAAATGAGAGGATGAGAAATCTCGTAATTGCTTCCTTCCAATCTGTCTTTTCTGACACAAGCTTTCCAGATTTTTGTTGATTTTTGTAATAATTATTCGTCTGAGAAGGCAATAAAAATTATGCAAAACCATCAGAGCAAAGTTCTGTAGTATAACACATTTCACCACTTCTCAAAGGATTGAACTGTAAGTCTACATCTTAAACCGAAAAGTGATGTTTCAAAACCCAGAGCCAAATTCTGCCACTTCTTAACTACTAATTTATAAAGTTCTCCAAAAATGCAGTAATGCAAGCTGATAAATCTCTTATGTCATCATACTCTAAACCCATGTTAAGAATTATTGAAGCTAAATGTTACATAGCTCATATTACTTAAGTAAGTGTTACCCAGAGCAGCTTTGTGAAACCGCAGTAGAAGTGAACCTCTGAGGCCTCACCCATCTTTCTTTCAATCTCCTGCCCTTGCAAAACAGCTTGATTATTGGAATATCCTGCTAACAGCAAGGATAAAGGCACTTGTGCGAAGCGGTTGCTAGTAATTACTACAAATTAATATTAATTTAATAAATGCTATGCTATTTAGATTGTGAAACACAACTGCAATAATTGTGTAATTTACAGTTAAGATGTTGTGGATCATTGCACTTCTTTTTCTCATTGCTCCCTGCATAGTATTTACTGTATTTACTATTGCCATTGTAAGGTACAAAACAGGGTGTAGACCTAACTAGCTGTCTTGATTTGAGGTTACCGACAGCTTTTTTAGCTGACATGAAGTTGGAAGAATCCTGTTAAAAATCAGCTGGCCTGTTTTCTTACCATTTACACTACTTATGCAATACCTATTCTTCTTAGGCTCTCCCATACTTGTTCTACAAATCTTTTTCTACTCTTGCTTCCGACTCTATGCAGAATTTGTTGGCAGCATCTGAGGTAGCTAACTAGAGACAGAGTCATATTCAGAAAAAATAACAAATGACTTGGACTTTCACCCCACGGCTGTAGTAGAGGGAATTTGCACTGGATCTTTCCTAGGGTAGATGTACATGGAACAAAGCTTTCTGTTTATGTTTTTAAATGTCCGCTGCACTGAGCTTGTAGGAAGAAATAAATTGAACTGTAACAACCATACTGTTTCACAGTTCATGCGTACCTTTTACCTGACAATCTCAAAGGTTGTATATGCATGAATTATTTAACCTTTCCCTGTAATAAATAAATATTCACTTAGAAATAAAGTACTTTAAAAAATAACAGTCAATAATATCATTGTACTGATTTTATTCAATATTTTTTAGCACAACTCTGCCAAAATGATAAATTCATCCCCAAGGTTTAGAGGGGCTTGGGGATTTTCCTTGCTTTTTGGTGTTTTTTTTTTTTTTTAATGTGTAAGGGCATTTATTACATGGTACTTGATTTAAATAAGATTGAAATAACAATAACCTGATAGAAAGAATCTACCAGATGATAAGATGATATTCAGTTTTGAATAACAAGAGTTCAATTCAATCCCTAACTGTTTTAGGATAGCAGGGAGCACCTGTGTCCAGGAGGATCACATTTTTCATCTTTTATAAACAGAAGGCTAAAAAGACTTCTTTTGGATCTAGCTTTGTGCAACACTGGTCAGTTTGCTTTCAAATCCATGCTCTCTTTGGTGCTACATCTTAAATACATTGAAGTCTAGTGTATAATTCAGCTGCCTGCAATTGAGTTATATTCTGACCTAGAAGACATTACAGCTACTTAGTTGACCTCCAAATCTGTATTTCTGTAGATGGCATTGGGATTTTTACTTAAGTAACCATAAGCAAATAAGCTATATGTGATTAATTGAGCTGTAAGATCCAAATTCTCTTCTGTCCTGACTCTCCAAGTCCTGTTCTTATTTTAGTGGAATGTTATCACTTCATCCACAAACCATATTTAATCATGGGAGTAAGGATAACTGTTCTCCCCAAGTAATGTTGTTTAAAAATTTATTATTTAGTATGGATTTCCATCAAATATTAACCTACGTTTTCACTTTTCTTCTATGAAAAAGTCCTCTGAAAATAAAAGATCTGAATTATGGATCATATCTTTAGGGTCTGGGGATTTTGTGTCAGGTACTGATAAATGTTCATGGTACATATTGTCATTCTCAATCTAGATTATAGCATCTGAACTTCCTTTTCTGTGTGTGAACCTCCCTCCCTTCCCACTGTGCTTCAGCGTGCCACAAGAATAGTGTTTTTATGGTACCTGTTTGGAAATATCATGCATAGTGTTTGGTTGATTATGAGTTTGCAGTCTCACAACCAGATCCTTGGGTGGGAGTGTGATTAAAACAGTGAGAAATTATATTTCCCCATGTCTGCAAATATCATTGCATTACCAAAGACTCAGGACTCCACTAATCATGCAGAGAAATAAATAAATAAATAATGAAAAAGAGTTAGCCAAAACAAATTGAAAGCACTAATGTAACTGATACACCTTTTACCTCTGGTTTGCGGTCATATATTTACCCACATAGAGTTTATTAAACTCATAAAACCATATTCCAGGGACAAGTATGGGCCAGAACCAGGAAGGTGCTTATTCCTTCAAAAATTTTTGCACTTTTTAGGACTAAGCCCAATGACTTTACTTTTATTATATATTAGTGCTGATCATTCATTGATTAATTTATTTTTTCCATGATGTGTTTCAAGACTTTTTTTTAAAATGTGGAATTCATAACACTCTGCCCTATACTTGTAATCTAAGTAACAGGGCTTCTTCCCCATATGGTTATTTGCTGCATATTTCCAGATAATATAAATGCACTCACCATCCGTCTTAGTAACAATATCTGTCTAATCATTAATAATAATGAATATAATAATTATTAATAAAAATAATATCCTTTAGTTGTCTTGGTCAGTTTGATTAATTCTATGCTAATATATTAAAGAAGACTGGGGCACAGGCCTGATTACTGACCAAAAGTCCTCCACACAGATTAGCTGCTTGTGGCACAGTCTGGCTGGTGTCAGGTAGATCCCATGCAGACAAAGCCCAGACGTGCTTTAGCAGGCAGCACAAAGCCAGGACCGCTGCCAGCTGGAGCACAGAGGAGGCCACCCTATTTGCGGGGAGAATGGGCTAGACACATGGATGGCAGCTGTGCAAGGCAGCTTGTCTTTTGCATTGGAAAATGGACCTTGGCTCATTTTATTGTCTGTTAGAGAGGGACACTATTAAGCACTTCCGTCTCCCCCACTTGGACTACATAACTCATTAAAAGAAAGTGCTTTTAGGGGCACTTGTGAGAATTTCTTTTTAAAAAGTCTAAAATATTGAGTATTTTTCCAGCTCCTTCCTAACACCTCCAGAAGATTAGAGAATAAGAGTTTAATATTAGAAAAGCAGTTTTCAGCAAAATAAGAAAGCTCAGAGTAACTCAGAATTTCAGGACTCTCTATAATTCTGCCTAGGGTATTAAAACTTACATTTTTT
>VWPW01024043.1:928-12199 GCA_013389825.1 Crypturellus undulatus
AATCATAACTGAATACAATCATTTTGGGAGGTTCTCTATTTTCATTTCTATTTGTGTTTGCACAGCTTCAATTTGTTTTCCTTCTCAAGCCAGTAATAATTACAGATTGTCTTTTAAATTTCTTGGGATTTCTATATATTAAGGAGCCCTCTGCTCCAATAACAATTGAGGCTTCTACAATTTCTGTGCCAGTCGCACTGGAGCTTGGCCATTGCTTCATTCTTGTTTCCTGTGCTGAAGTATTTTGCTAATCTCTTTTCAAGGACACAAGTCAGAGTACGGCCCCCAGTCCTCCTCCTCTGGAACATCTCATCTACTGCACTGGGGAAGGAGCCGCAGTCTGAGTTATTCCTGGCTTTCCCACTTTCAAATTCTGCACTTTCTTATTGTGCTTATTCATTCCTCTCTGCTGATATATATTACACAAGAAAGACCTAAAGGCCACAGACACAAACAGCATGAACACAGTTTCTATCCAGTGGCATGACCTCACGTAGCTGTGCACTCTACTAGTGAGCTCCACTGTCTCACTTGCCAAAAAGCACATTAAAGAAGCAAAGTATGGATAATTACTCTTGAGGTAATGCTTGCCAGCAGGATACTGAGACTGAACATTCTCTCAAGTTGGCGGATTACAGGGTTGTTGACAGGCTCCTAACCTGGCGGGCGTCCCCGCAGAGACAACGTAGGTCTCGGTGTTAGGAGTCTCGACCCACTCTTTCCGCACTATTTTTTCATGCCCGGTGCGTCCTGCCACGTGTGGCCAGTATGTGTCAGCAGGCAGGCCGGGGAGCGGACAAGTTCCGCTGTCAGTCACGAAACTTTCCCTCCTGGGTGCGCAGGTATGCATACCAGTAAGGGGTCACAGCTGTGAGTCTGAGGGTCCTGCTGTCCTCATCTTCTTCCTCCCTCTCAGGTGTTTGACCTTCAAACTAGTTTAGAGGATGTCTGCGATTAAGTTGGCTACAAGCCCGGTCAAGCAGTCACCTTCAACTGCTTTTGAAGTAGTTCGGCTGTGAACCTGGCTGAGCAATCGCCTCCATGCTCCTTAGCTCAGGCGGGCAAACCTCTTCTTTCTCAAGGTATGGATTCTGTTTCGCACAATAGTTTTATGATTCTACAGATCATACAAATTTTCACCTCCTATACATGCCATCCTATGATCTGTAGAGGTCAATCTATTGTAGCGAAGGACCCAAAAAAGATAACGTTTTCACCGCAGTTTCAACCCTACCTCGTGTCAGCATCATTATACAAGGGATACAGCACGTAATACAGACAAACATAATGAATAGACGTAATGGCCCTAATAACAGTTTCTGTCCTCACTTAAAGCATTACATTTCTCCATCCCTCACTTTAAAAGACGGATTAAATCCACAGGTTGGATCTCCTTTCCCCACCTGGATTTATCCAGGATATGCTGCATAACCTGCAGCGCCCTTTCCTGCTCTTTGGTCACGGACCCTCCAATGGTTCTCGACAGCCTGGCTTCTACCCTGCAGATTTCTCTGCCCGTAGATAGAGCTTCTAATGTTACTGGTTGCGCGCAATACTTCCTCTCCCGTCCTTCCTGTCGAGCTTGCTCCACCACACGAGCTCCCCCGACCGAGATCGTGACCAAAGCAGGCGAGAACATGACCGTCCCACCCACCGACCGCAGCTCACTTCCTTTGGGGCTCACGCCCTGCAAGTCCCAGTCCGGATCTTCTGGCAACCTCCTGGCTACCTTGCACATCCTCCCCTGTCTCTTTCCCAGTCTGTAACATCGGGGATGGTGGTAAAGGCACTAGTGTTTCTCCTCCAGGGTCTTCTGTAGGGTCCGGCGGGGCAGTTGGTTCAGACAGGGATGGAACCACAGGCCGTGTGGCCACTTCCGCAGCCGCTTGCAACTTAAAATGCTCCAGAGTGTCTACCAGCAAGTGCCAGGTGGTCAGCGCCCCAGTGGCTGTTAAATCGCCCTTAGAGGCAGAGTCAAAAAGCACTTTGCCTGCAGCCTCCCACTCTTTTGGATCGCAAGCAGCCTGCACATCCCCCCACAAGCCTTTCCCTTTGCACCACAATAATAATGTTCTTAAAGCAGTTTTATCATACTTGATCCCTTTTTTAAACAGTATGCAATCCCAAATGTTCACTATAGCTTTTTTCTCTGTAGCCGGATTTGCTCCCATCTTTTTTTTTTTTTTCGTGACTAGCTCACCTAGTCACAATCCAGCTGCGATGCAACTGCCCTGGGCTCTTTGGCTCTCCCCGCCGGAATTCTATGGCTCTTCTCGCCGGCACCTCAGCTACCAGGTTCTGTCCCCGTCAATCTTCACTCGGCCCGTATTTACACTATTTGCCTATTCTCTCTGCACCAGATCAATAGCTTGCAGAGGGTCTGTTCATCATATTTGATTCCTCTCTTAGAGAGAATATGCAGGAGGAGCTTAACAATTGCACTTTCTTCCTTAGTCACTGACTGCCCCATATCCTGCCCCGGCTGCTCACCTCCACCAGGTTCACGTTGCGACGAATTTCACCTCTTGTGGATTGCCGCCCAGTCCACCCCAGACCTCGGTCCTGCCGAGCCGTTCTCCAGCCAGGTGCTCCCATCGGGGTGTCCCACTCATATGTGCCGAAGTCGCATCACGTCGGGGTCACCAGCTGCGGGAGGCCAGACACAACTCCTGAAGACTTCAATATGAGTCAAGCAGAAATCACTTTATTCCACTTTACAGTGCTCTATTTATCTAGTACATTTCCAGAAACCCTCTAGCCACATGTGTGCGTACATTGTGATTGGTTACATGCTACTGTCCATGCATCTTCTACCGCACTTGGTTCCTTGTGGATAACGGGGCATGCATTTACACGATTGGTCTATGCACAAGTCTTTCTTTCACACTGACAAGCTTGATTACAGCTCCCTCTCGCCCGACTTTCTCATGCCTGCAATTCAGGGACTTTCCATGATCTCATTCTTTCAATTCAGGGACTTTCCACTATCTTCTTAGTTCAGCTCTTCGTATTCGTTTCCCATCGGAAAGCCTCCGTGCCTTAGATATCCTCCCACACTTCTATTCACTTTTTTTGCTTTTAATTATATACATAATCATACAAGTCAACATAGAAATTATGAGCAGTTTGAATCATATGCCGTAGCTGTCTATGGCCAGCTCAAAGAATGATTCTTAGATAAAATTTGTAACCTCTCAGTAATAATAGCCATTGAAATTTTATACTAGTAACTATAGTATCACAAGGGCATTTCTAACCTTTAAGTTAATCTTTATTGCTGATCATGTTCAGTGTTCTCATTAACATATTTTTGGACAGCAAGATTTGTGTTTCTAGTTCTAGTTTCTCCTGCTTGTTTCCTAGACTGTGCACTTTATATTCACAGTGAAAGCATTATGCTTCATTCTGTGAATTAAACAGTATGTGCAGTAAAATAAACATTTTTGAGCATGCCGTAAATAATAATATAATTTGTGGCTCTAGGGTTTCCCTGGAGATAATCAGGTTTTGGCCGATCCCTTTCACATGGCTAGCACTGTTGTTTCTCAGTCTTCAGCAGTGCCAACAACAGCATCTACAACAATGACTACTAGTTCTTCAGGAGGTAAGAGAGACTGTGTTTGAGAGGAACTGATAAACATATGTACTTAAGCATTCTGTGCCTGGGGGACTTTAAATCAGTTCACCTAGGGGTTGTGAACTGATTTAAGTAAGTGAATCAGATGAGAGCAGTAAAATGAAAAGCATTATCTTGCCAGAAAGAAATTTACTTGTGTGGGTGTGTCTGTAATGCTGCCTCTCTGATTTCCAACACTGCTGTGATCCTGCATTGCTTTTGTGATTCAGTATTTCAGGTTAAACTTCAAACCGCACATAATGATGTTTTTGGTAAAACTCTCATCCCTGACACACCCCACTCTCTGGCTTCTTACTGTTGTGGTTCAGTGTGCTGACTTGTTGAGTGTGAATACTAATGCAGTGATAATTTGTGAGGAGGGTGAAAGCATATCATAAAGGCAATGAGGTATAATGCCCAAGGGATCCATTTGGGAAATACTCTACAGTGCACCTTTTTAGAGTGGAATAATGCCTGCCCTCTGGGAACTTAGCATAATACATGGATAAGAAAAGCCTTACTTAATCTATGTCAGAAAGAATTGCCAAAACTTAAATCCTAATAGAGACTAAAATGTATTCCATGAGTAGAGAATGTGCTATTTCAATGCAGCAAAAAATGCCCTTAATTTAAGGCCTATTAATGATTAAGGCCTGATTAATGCCCTTAATCACTCTAAAAGGTGATTTCTAATCAAGTAAGAAATTTCAGGGGCCAAGACTGAATTGAGACTGATCTAATAAAGGAAGAAATGCCAGCAACAGAGTTCTGAAGATAGATGTACATGTACAGATTACATTACCCAATGAAGAGGACAACAAAGGATATTGTAGGAGATAGAGCATCCACTGATGCAAACTAACACATTTTTACTGAAGGGATATGAATCCTTTATTTCATCCCAGCTGAGAATGTGACACTGAGAGATAATTTAATGATCTCACATCCACACTAAATTCTACAAATAGACTACTTCTTTGATGTTCCCTATTTAGATCAATATAGGACATTAAGAAAGGCCTGATTTTTCTTTCTCTCTCTTTTTTTTTTAGACACACAGAGACGAGATATTTGTTTATTCAATTTCTGTGCAAAGATGGGTGCTAGGTGGTAACTACACAAAGTTAGCATGCCTTCTCTTACCCCCATTCAGTATTTATTTATGCACTTTCTGGAAATACTTTACACAAATCTCTTCATTGGTTACATTCTGATTGTGTCACATATCAGTTTTGTGCTTGTGCTATAATGCCTTGGAAAATTACCATAGAGGGTAATTGATTGCACTATCAATTCTTGAATTTGATGAGGTTCCTGCTAGCCCATTTCTCCAGCCTGTCCAGCTCCCTCTGAATGGCAGCCTTGCCTTTCAGCATAATGCTCATCCTTCCTGCCACCCCCTCCCTCCCCAATTTGGTGTTGTGACCACAAGGTGGGAAAGGGAAGGTTGGATACCAGCGTAGATTGACACTCAAGGCAGGTGAGCTATGATTACTATGATTGCTGGAAAGGTGCAGCATGATATCATACCTGAGTGGCCCCAGAGTGTGAAACTATACACTGAACAAATTTCCATCAGGGCGAGGCATGCATATTCCTTTTTGTCAAAAACGTCTAGCTGCTTCCTGAAGAGTAATTTTTCCAGGTTATCACAGCTGAGCTAAGGAAATAGTTCTAGTAGATTTAAGGGGCCCTCAGGAACAACGAGGAACACCTTAGGAACACCTGGGTGTCCAACCCGTGCGTCCAACCCATACTTCCAGCAGCCTCCCATGGGTGACCCCTCCACGTGGTTCGTAGGGCTCCCTGTGCAGTTTGGAGTGTAAAAGTCCCTTATTAAATCTCTCCTGTTTAATCCCTTATGAACTTTGAGTGTCTTTCTCTGCCAGTATCTGACCCCCTTCTCGCTTTACAATCACACATGGGGAACTTGAATCACATTGATATCTGCTGGAGGAACAATGCAGCGAGGCATAAGCAGTCCAGGTGGTTTCTGGAGTACCTTGATGATAAGTTCCTGACACAAATGATTGAGGAGATAATGAGGGAGATACTCTGCTGGACCCAATTCTTACAAACAAGGAAGGGCTGGTTGGGGAATGTGGAGGTTGGGAGTAGCCTTGGTTGCAGTGACCATGAGATGGTGGAGCTCAGGATCCTGAGAGGAGAGAGCAAAGCAAAGAACACAATCACAACTCTGGACTTCAGGAGGGCAGAGTTCAGGGATCTGTTTGGAAGAATCTCATGGGAGAGAGTATTGGGGAGAAGAGAGGTCCAGGAGAGATGGCTGATTGTCAAGGATCACCTCTTTCCAACTCAGGAATGGGTCCATCCTGACAGTACTGATCCCAGTATTGATCTCTGAGAGATGCCACTAGTTACTGGCTCCCAGCTGGAATTTGCGCCATTGATCACAGCTCTTTGAGCCTGGCAGTCCTGCCAATTGTCCACCCACCTTATCATTCACTTGTCCATCCCATATACCACTAATTTGGTGATTGAAAGACTGTGTCAAAGCCCTTGCTAAAGTCAAGGTATACAACATCTGCTGCCCTCCCTCTATCCACAGAACCAGTCACTGCATCATAAAAAGTAATGAGGTTGGTCAGGCATGATTTGCCCTTGATTAACCCACGTTGGCTGTTGGCAATCACCTTCTTGTCCTTTGTGTGTTTAGGAATGACTTCTAAGAGGATTTTCTCCATAACCTTTAGTCTGCAAATGATACTATGATACTGAGGATTGGAAAAGCTTGAGTTAGTTTGAAAGGAAGTTTGCAATGAATTTAAATGAGAATGTAAGCTCTTTTTCAAAAGAAATCACATACCTTCTTTACTTTCTAACTTGACATTGAAAATGTTGCATTTTATCTACATTTATATGGTAGATCTTTATTTCCATAGAAGTCTTAGTAACTTTCTTTTTAAAAATAAACATCTCTGCTTTTCAGAATATCCACTTATCCACTGATATCTTATGAAATCAGTCTCAGTTTCAGCAGATGAGACAAATTATTCAGCAAAATTCTTTGTTGCCAGCATTGCTACAACAGATAGGATGGGAAAATCCTCAACTATTACAGGTGGGTTTTCCTCTCCAGCACAAAATTTCTATTTTGTTTAAAATCAATGTCTTAATCGTAAGTGTAGAGGGTATCAAGAAGAGGAAGAGTTACTACAAGAAGTCTTAATCAGAAAGTTGTATTTCTTCTGGTTAGATAGATTTAATCACTCTGAATGCTTTTAGCTTTTTCTCTTGACTATTCAGTTCACCAAAAATTACAGCTGTTAGTTGCCTATTGGCAGAAGCAAACATTATTTCAGTGTGTGTTCCGAATGGGCTCGGGATTCGGCAATAATCACGCCAGAACATGGTGACTACATCAAGCATTTATTCAGGTGAAAGCACATAAAAGAAGCAAAGTATGGATAACTACTCACGAGGTGATACCTGCCGGCAGGATACTGGACCCAAACATCCTCTCGAGCTGGCAGATCTGAGAGAGAGAGTTGCTGACCGGCTCCCGCGGAGACAGCACAGGCCTCAGAGTTAGGAGTTTCTCCTTCCCCCTCCTCTCTCCTCACCAACTCCTTCCCCCTCCTCTCTCCTCACCATCCTCTTTATGCCCGGTGCATCCTGGCACATAGGGTCAGTATGACCCAGGAGGCAGGCCAGGGGGGCGGACAAACTCCGCCTTCAGTTGTGCAACTCTCCCCGCTGGGTGTGTAGGCGTGCATGCCAGTCGGGGGTCCCAGCCCTCAATTCGAGGGTCCTGCCTTCCTCCTCTTCTTCCTCATTTCCGGGTATTTGACCTCCAAAGATAGTTTGGAGGACGTCTGCAGTTAAGTTGGCTACAAGCCCGGTTGAGCGGCCGGCTTCAACAGGTTTTCGGAGGGGGCTGCCTGTGAACCGGGCTGAGCAGCTGCATTCATGCTCCTTATCGCTCAGCCTAGGCAGGCAAACATCTTCTTTCTCAAGGTCTAGCCTCTGCTTCCCACAGGAGATTTTTTTATGACTCTACGGATCATATAAATTTTCATCTCCAATACAGTGTGTTGCTTCTTTGCATTCACCCATGTATCGCAACAAATCAGCCAACACCAGGAGCATTTTATTCATCTGGTGTATATCTGATGGCAGCAGATTTGCCAAACATTCCTTTTCAAGGAGATGTCAAGGTTTATCATTACATCGATGACATCATGATATCAGGTGGTGATATAACCCTGGTACAGCAAAACCTAGATTGGTGTGCCTCACTGAAAGGGGATGGGCTATTAATCCTGACAAAATTCAAGGACCATCAGCAGAAGTAATATTCCTGGGAGTACTATGAACTGGACTGGATAGGAAAATGCCCACCAAAGTGCTGGATATGATTCACCTTTACCTGATGCCCCAAGATGTGGAGCAACTACAATCATTCCTTTGCTTGTTGGTGAACATTTATTTCTCATTTAGTTATGCTGATGCATTCTTTGCAAATACTGGTCCAGAAGGCCACCATCTATTGTTTGAAGGCAGAACATTAGATAGCTTTTGATTTGTGTAAGGAGGCAATCCTGCAACACCCATACTTAGGAGCACCTCGGAGGGACCTACCCTTTGAACTAGAAGTGGCCATACATCACGCCCCAGCATCCTGGGGTCTTTGGCAACATGTAGGGGAAAAACAAAAAGAATCTGTAGGTTGCTGGTCACATTCCTTGAAAGGTGAAGAGACTCAGTACACTCTCCTGGAGTGCCAAGTTTTGACACTAGTATAGGCCCTTCAAGATAAGGTACATATAACTGGGTCAGCCCCTGTCAGAGTGCATACACCTATACCCCTGCAAGCTTGGGTAGGGGACTTGTGACTCATGCCTAACCTTATTCTCAGATACTGAGGCCTTGAGTCTCACTAGCTGCCTTGTATGAACACCCACTATGATAGGGCAATACTACCATGCTATAGTCAAAATTGGATAATCAGTAAACCTAACCTCTGTCCTAATTGCAGCTTTCAATGAAGAGCAAGGATCAGTATGTAGAAGAGTGTTACAATATTGATTGGCCATCAACTACCTATTACTATGAAATAATTACGGATGTGTGGAATTCGAAGGCATTTATTGTTTCAATATCTCTGGAAATATCACAAATTGAACGACACATAACTGATTTTCACAATTTGGCCATCTCTCTAAAGCAGAGTACTGGTGTGACTTGGTTGTTTGGCTGATTGACATCTTTATCTGTTTGGGTTGGGAATATAAACAATACTTGGCATTAACTTTTACTCTGATATATCTTTATGTAGGTATCTCCTGTGTCATCCAGTGTGCTAGTTTATGTTGGCGAATCACATCAAAACCATGGATCTATCAGCTGGAAAAGTAAAAATCGGTCATGGGGAGGAGTGTAGTGGGTAAACAGCAGAAGATAGGCAAGGACATGAGAGCAAGTTGACTAATCAGTTATTCCAGCTGCCAAAACACTTGGTGTGCAGAACCCATAAGTAATGGCAGGTCGTGGTCCTGAGACTTGTGCCACATAGGTGTCAATCTGGACTTGGGTACACCTAAAGAATTATCGCTTTCCTTGTTATCTCGTTACCCGCATGTGCAATACCCCATATTGTAACCTATTAACACCCCCCCTCCCCGCCCCCCAAACCTTGCCATGGGCCAGTGCTCTATCATTCCCGGAACAGTCAGGTTGCTTCCCCACAAGGTCTACAAGGTTCCTGGGGTTCCCCTTGCAGTTCAGGGATTTCAAGGTCATAAACAACTAATAACCGTACTCCAGAGTGGTGTCTTCTACCTCTGCATATTCCAAGTATCAGTTACCGCAGTTAGCATGTGGATACTGATTCATTTCTCCATAGTCTACTAGGGAATCCAGGGGCCTGGGAAGCCTGAGGCCAAGCCTTACCAGTGAAAACTGAGACAGAGAAGACATTGAGTACCTCAGCCTTTTCCATGTCCCTTGTCACTAGGTATTCTGCCCTACTGAGCAAGGGGTCTATGCTCTCCTTAGCCTTCCTTTTGCTGTCAATGTGCTTGTAGAAACCTCTCGTTGCCTTCACATGTCTTGGTAGTTTCAACACCAGCTGAGCTTTGGCTTTCCTGACTTCATTCCTACATGCATGAGGAATGTCTTTGTATTCCTCCCAAGGAGTCCGTCTAGTGATTCTAACTGGAAGACTTTTGTACATTGAGGAGCTCTTAATCCACATAACTTGAGTAGGCATAGTCCTGTACTGTGCTGTTCTGCCCATATAATTTTGCCTTCAGACATGTACAATCTTAAAGACCAAAATGCTTCCAAACCTCTACAGGTGGGATCTGTGCAGCGCGCCTGTGAGAGAATTGCTCAAGAAAGGGGAAATTAGAGAAAAAAAAATAGGGCCTAAGAGAAGTTATGGCATTACAGAGGCTTGCTTGAGGTGAGAGACAGTTACCACTTCCAGGATGGTTGGTATATGTTGAATCTACTTCTCCATGATTCCCTTGGCAACACAATCTGCCCTTCTAGCATACACTAATAAGAGTAAACGAAGAGTGGAGCAGAATGGAGACACCATAGACAAACTTTGTTGGATTCCCTGTGGAGGTGGTAATCTGATGGTGCCGTGCAGTTGATGAGTGAACGGAGGGTGGAGCAGAGTGAAGACACAGCAGCCAAACTGTTGTACTCCCTGCAGAGGTGGCAATCTGGTCGTACTATGCAGCTCATAAGCCACATAGTACAACAAGATGTGTGGTGCTGGGCCAACAATGGTAGCAGATCAGTCCCTTCCGATTAACTTTGCTCAAACTTCTCCTCCTTCTAATCTCATTATAATACCAATACACAACCCCATCCCAAAAGTTACCTGCCTCTAAGGAACAACAACTCCTCACTGAGCATGCTCTCTAGATTTTCAGTTAACTCGAGAAACTTTTTAAACCAATCTCCAGAGGTCCCTTCCAACCTCAACCATTCTGTTATTCTTCTCGAGACTGAGAGTCCTCTCCCATCTTCTGGGGTGAGTGATGATTGCGCATTTGCATACTAGGCACTAGCTGAAAACCCCACACTGTAGTAGAGAATTTCCTATACTGACATATGAAACCTGCTTTGTAAATGTTGCATTTGAATAAATCATTCTATTCGTGAACTTGGATACTTGTTTTGAAGGAGATCGGACCTAAAGTCGACAGACTCTTTGTGAATCTGGTACTGACAGAGTTGGGCCTATAGTTACCACAGTATTTGGTATCCTGTGGAAGAATGGCCTGTAAAAGGGGAAACTTAGAGAAAACCTAGGGCCTAACAGAAGTTTTGGCCTTACAGAAGCTTGCTTGGGGTGATACACATCCAGAATGGCTGATGTGCGGAAACTACCTTGCCGCGCAACACAATCTGCCCTCCTAGCACACCCTGATAAGAGCAAACAAAGAGTGGATAGTCCGATGGTGCCATGGTGCCGTGCAGACATGAGTGAATGGAGGGTGGAGCGGAGTGAAGACACCGCAGCCAAACTCTATTGTACTCCCTGCAGAGGTGGTACCCTGATGGCACCATACAGCTGATGATAGTGTGATGACTGGTGCTGGGACAACAATGGTCGCAGATCAGTCCCTTCTGATAAGCTTTGCTCAAACCAATTCACAACCCCATCCCACTAAGCA
>VWPW01024043.1:12776-25617 GCA_013389825.1 Crypturellus undulatus
GATCATACTATTTGGGAACTCGATTCGCTCCTAGGAAGGCAATCGGACCTACGGTCCTCAGACTGTTCGTGAATCCGAAATTGCCAGAGTCGAGCTTATAGTTGATCATACTATTTGGGAACTCGATTCGCTCCTAGGAAGGCGATCGGACCTACGGTCCTCAGACTGTTCGTGAATCCGAAATTGCCAGAGTCGAGCTTATAGTTGATCATACTATTTGGGAACTCGATTCGCTGCCACCACTACGGCTTTCAAACTGCAACATTTTCCTTGACATATCCCTATTAAGAGATGAGTCCAGCTGCCTTCAGTTCCTCTAAGCTTTGAGGATCAGCTGGAATGCAAGGGGATTCATCTCTTAGCAAATTTGTCCCTGCCACCCCCCCGCTCCCCTAATCAAAGCGGAACAACACCATTCCCTGATTGGAGGTCCATCTGATGCTATATAACTCATGGTTCCTAGCATCTGAAGGGACATATGATTATCTGCTTTTTCCTTCTTGTGTTAGTACCAATTAAATATAATTTTAATCAATATCTTAAGGAGTCTGTCTTTCTTACTGGGATCCATAATGAACACTGGCACCGATGCATTACATCGTCCCTGTTTCTGCCTTCTGCATATTTCCTTTTTGTGTTTGTGCTCCTTGTTCATCCATGGTGACATTTTGCTGTGTTAGCTTGACTTCCTGCACATTGGAATTTACTGTTCTTGTGGTCTGGGGAGGCTGTCCATGAATATTAGTGAGTTGTACATAGCAATTGAGCATCAAAGATTCAAGATACCACCTTTCACCTTGGGAAGCTGATCTCCCTATCCGACAGAATTTAATATTAATATTCACATTATTATACTGCATTTTTTGGATCAAGTGTTCCTTATTTTACTGCATACATTAATATGTTAAAGAAAATTGAAATTGAAATTTTTCATATGTGTTTCTAAACTGTTTCCTGCACAAATTAAAGCATTCAATAAGACTTAGTTGTAATACGGCTTCATTCCTCTTAAAGAGTTTACTATATCTTCTGATGGTCATAGAATCAGAATCATTATGGTTGGAAATGACCTTCAACATCATCAAGTCCAACCATAAACCCTTCAATACCGTACCTGCTAAACCGTGTCCTACGTGCCTCATCTACATATTTCTTGAACACCGCCAGGGATGGTGACTCCACCACGTCCCTGGGTAGCCTGTTCCAATGCTTGACTACTCTTTGTGTGTAGAAATTTTTCCTAATATCTAACCTGAACCTCCCCTGGCACAACTTGAGGTCATTTCCTCTTGTCCTATTTTTTGGTAGTTATTCTGGTGAAGAGATTAACCCCCCTGCCTCACTACAACCTCCTTTCAGGGAGTTGTAGAGAGCGATAAGGTATCCCCTGAGCCTCCGTACAAGTGGAGTAAGAGGTCACTGACCATTTCCTCCTGAATTATGGGGGGGGGGGGGGGCTACTATGCTCACCATAGGTATCTTTCAGGTCAGGGGATAATAACATATTGCTGTCATTGCCGTTCAAACCTAATATGACACTCTCTGAAATGTATTTCTTTAATTTTCATTTAAACATCTGAATCTGACAAAAAAAATGCCACCCAAATATGCATAGTGTGATTTCATAAAATCAATTGATCATTTCAGAATAATAATGGGACAAAAAACAGCAAGTTGGCAGGGCTCCATGTTCACCATTTAATAGTCATGCCTGTGTTTATTTGTATCCTCACACTGCATTCCTTTTTTACTGGCAACCTCACAACCCCTGGGCAACCTGTTCTACTGCTCATCCATCCTCAGAATATTAAAAAAAAAAATGCCAAGAACTGGACACAATATTCCAGGGCTGAGTAGAGGGGGAGGATCGCGTCCCTCAACATGCTGGCAACACTCCTCCTGATGCAGGTCAGGATCCCATTGGCCTTCTTGGCCACAAGGCCACATTGCTGACTCATGGTTAACTTGTTGTCAACCAGGACTCCCAAATCCCTCTCCACAGAGCTGCTTTCCAGCAGGTCAGCCCCTAATCTGTACTGGTGCCTGGGGTTATTCCTCCCCAGGTGCAGGACCCTGCACTTGTTCTTATTGAACCTCATGAGGTTTCTCTCTGCCCAACTCTCCAACCCGTCTAGGTCCCCCTGAATGGCAGCACAGCCCTCGGGAGTGTCGGCCACTCCATCCAGTTTGGTATCGTTCACAAACTTGCTGAGGATGCACTCTGTCCAAGTCATTGATGAACAAATTGAACAGGACTGGACCCAGTACTGTCCCCTGGGGGACACCACCGGCCACAGGCCTCCAACTAGACTTGGCCCCATTTATCACCACCCTCTGAGCTCTGCCATCCAGCCAGTTCTCAATCCATCTCACTGTCCACTCATCTAACCCACAGTTCCTGAGCTTCCCTATGAGGATGTTATGGGAGACTGTCGAAAGCCTTGCTGAAGTCAAGGTAGACAACATCCACTTCTCTACCCTCATCCAGTCAGCCAGTCATCCCATTGTAGAAGGCTATCAGGTTGGTCACGCCTTCCCCTTGGTGATTCCATGCTGACTACTCCTGATCACCTTATTTTCCTTGACATGCCTAGAGATGGTTTCCTGGATGAGCTGCTCCATCACCATTCCAGGGACGGAGGTGAGGCTGACCAGCCTGTAGTTTCCCGGGTCCTCCCTGTTGCCCTTTTTGAAGACTGGAATGACGTTGGCTTTCTTCCAGTCCTCCGGCACCTCCCCCCAACTCTCCATGACCTCTCGAAGATGAGGGAGAGCGGCTGAGCAATAACCCCCACCAGTTCCCTCAGCCCTCTTGGGTGCATCCCAATCAGGCCCATAGATTTATGGGTGTCCAGTTTGCCTAAATAATCTCTAGCACAATCCTCTTCAACCTGGGGAAAGTCTTCCTCTCTCCAGATTCTCTCTCTTATATCTGAGCTCTATAGTTCATGGGGACTAGCCTTTACAGTAAAGACAGAAGCAAAAAAGGCATTTAGTAACTGCCTTCTCTGCATCCTCCATCACCAACAATAATATGCAAGTATTCTATAACACTGATGCCATAGCCAGACAATTTTATATGTGATATGAACAATGTGATCACCAAACAGCCAAAAATGCAGGTAGTGTTATCCAAGTCATCCAAACAACAAAAGCTGCCAGGAAAAGATAAGCACAGGGGATCGAAATTTTGCAGTTTGCACAGCAGTGTCTGGGCTCTACTTAGAAATTCTGAGAACCTTGTTGAATGTTGTAGGGAATTTCTGGGGGCCCTCTGAGGGACTAGGGGGTACTTGCTGCTGACAGGTAAGGAAACCTAAGTAAGGAGAGCTAGAGGAGGCCTTAACCTCTCCTGGGAAGCTCTAGCAAGATGTAGCTGCTGCTAAGAAGCAGGGGGTGTTAGGGCCTTTGTCCCAGCTGACCCTTGATTATGGTCTGTAAAGCACCCTGTTAGTGCTAGTTACCTTTGTGTCTGTGTGCATTAGCTTTGCTGCTAATGCAGGTTTAACACCCATCTGTCAGGTCTTCTGTTAGGGTAGCAGCCCCAGCTTACATGTCTATTTATCATATTTCATTGTGAATCACCTCACTTTTTCATTTGTAGATACTAGTCACTGATTTCAGCAAATTATGATGAAATACTGGATCTGTTTTGTTTTCTATATATTAAATGCTATATTGAAACCTGCTCAAATGTGTGCTACAAGTGAGCCATTTTGAAGGATATTAGTTTCACGGGTAAATATGGACTTTTTTATTTTCTTTTTTCTCCACAGAATAGTTGAGGTTCAAAGGGACCTCTGGAGATCAACTAGTCCAAACCCCCTGATCAAGGATGGTCATCTAGAGCACATTGCCCAAGACCCTCTCCAGACTGCTTTTGAATATCTCCAAGAATGGAGACTCCAAAATGTCTCTGGGCAACTTGTTCCACTGCTCATCTGTGGGAGCATTGAAGGAGCAGAGGCTTACGGTTTAGAACCAGAAGCCAGAAGCCATTTTATTGAGTATCAGACCAAACTTATATATTCTCTGAGTATGTGAACATGTACTGTCCACGCGCTCCCTCCCCCTGCCTCCAGCCAATTCCTTGACTCTATTGCTATCTGAGTCCAATCCTGCTACCAGACAACAGGTAACCAACCAGAGACCAGCGCGTCCAGCCTGTGTTTTAGGTTTCTCTATCTGCTAATCTGTTATTCCTAACTTTCACAGTTCCCACAGTTTCCCACATCTCCCCCTTTTTTGCTTTCTAGCACCAAGCATAGTTAGGGACCAAAAACGCAATAGCCAAGGAGTTTGCTTTTGCAACGCTGTAAAAACTCCCAACAGTTCAGCAAGTTCTTCTTCTTTGCGCCGACAGTGGTGCTGGCATCGCAGTGATCACCTTGATAGCAGTGAGTCCATAGAGGATTAGTCCTCCAATGACTGCTGGAACTTCCTCGGGATCTTCCCTCTCCGCAGCCATCGGTGTCGATAATGCTGGCTTTATCCATCACTCTGGTACCCAACGGTTTTGTACTGCAACATGAATACAAGCATACCCTCACCCCCAGGTTATTAGAGGTACTGGGCCTTCCCATTTTTGCGTGTGTAAGTCTTTATACATTGCTTTTGCCTGTCCCTCACTTTGTGGCCCTTTCCTTGTTTGATGATGGTGTTCTATTGGGATCAACCCATGTTCTTCCTGATTTAGAAAATTTAATACATACAGTGCCTTATTTAAACGAGCCTGGGGGGTGTACTCTTCACTGCCTCTTTTTGTTTTTCTAGCACTGTTTTCAGAGAGCCATGAGCACGTTCTACTATAGCTTGGCCTGTGGGGGACTGTGGAATTCCTGTAATGTGTTGGACCCCCCATGTCTGGAAAAACATCGCTAACGCGCGAGGACTGTTCACTGGCCCATTATCAGTTTTTATCTGAGTTGGCACCCCAAGCATCGCAAAAGCGCTTAACAAATGTCTCTGCATCTTTCACTCCTTCTCCGCAGTGAGCAGTAGCGACTATCGCACCTGAAAAGGTGTCCACAGATACATGGATGTACTTTAACCTCCCAAACTCTGGTATGTGTGTTACATCCATCTGCCACAGCTGGCCTGATTGCCACCCTCGTGGGTTTGTCCCCACTACAGGCGGGATCTGCTGCATTTGGCAGTCCGGGCAGGCTGATATGATGTCCCGTGCCTGACTCATGGTTAGTCCAAACATGCGCTTCAATGCGCAAGCATTCTGGTGGAAGAACTGATGTGACATTTCTGCTTGTTTCATTAAGTCAGGCAGGACTGCAGCAGCCGTCAATCAGTCAGCTATGCGATTTCCTTCTGCTATAGGACCAGGCAGTGCCGTGTGCGATCGGACATAGGTGATGAAATAATACAGTTTCATTCACTCCTCGAGTGCCCTCTGTAATCACTGCAAGAGGGAGAAGAGGTGAGGATTTGCGACCTGCTTCAGATGGGCTTGTTCTATTCGAGCTACCACCCCTGCTACACAGGCTGAGTCAGTTATCACATTCAGTTCTTTCTCGAAGTTCTCGAACACCCACATTACTGAAGCCAATTCTACTACCTGTGGAGATCCTTCCACTACTTCCACATGTGCTTTCCAATCTCCGTCCGTTGTTTTCCAGACCACAACTGCCTTTCCAGTGAATCCTGACCCATCTGAGAACATGGTCAGTGCATCCACTCTTGGGATCAGACTGAACAATGTTTTTTCTATCAAGTCTATGACATTGACTAAGGCAAAAAATGGGTGACGAGGCAAGTGGATGTCGAGCTTGCCTGGATAGTTGGCTAGGGCAGCTTGGAATACCAGACTGTACTGCATCAGCCAGTTTAATATTTCCAGTGTAGATGGAATAAGAATTTGCCTCAACTCCAAATGGCCAACGCCAGAAATAATCCAATGCTGAACATGATTAACTTTCCTATACCTCTGAGGAATAATAACGGGAATTTGCTAACACTGCAAATTGTTTAAAATATTCACTTAGTGAAAGCCTCTAATCTAAAAGAGCAATCACTGTATGTTAAATGAACACCAATCAAGTGTAAAAACAGCAGTTATGTTGGTTTGATAGGTATATAAAGGAGAAAAATCTCACCACCCTGCAATTAATTCTAAATCACATAAAAAGTGTAACTTTTATGCTTACTTCTCATTAATATACAAAACATATATGGCATGTTAAAACATTTAATTAGCACTTACATAACAGGCTAAACGTTAAATATAAAATTATTGTTAAAATACTTGTTGATACCTTTATTAAGCTTGTGAACCAACCCCTCAATGTGCAGCGCTCAGGTCATCCTAGCAATTAGGTGCTTTCAACTACCATTTAGTGGTTGTTGAGACAGGTCCCATGTTCTAGAGGAGAGCAATCATATATTGTCCAGTTTGACTATCTTCAAAACTATAGCTCTCACAACACTGGAAGAAGTTCCCAAGTTAGCCAGGAGAGAAAGGACAGTAGAAAGAGATGTTATTGAGCAAGGTCTTTATCTCTCATCCCCTTGAGGTCATCATTTGTTTAACTTTTATTTAAAAAAAAATTGGCCAATAAAAGTATTTTGGTATCAACAAAGACCAGGGTGAGAGAGCTTCATGAGAGAGAGCAGAGTCAATCTGTGGTGAAAGGCAATGGATAGAAGATGATGAGAAAATCAGCAGTAAATAGCACATCCAAAGGAAACAGTAGATGGGCTTGTGACAGAAGAAAGCCAGGGAGGAGGAAGGGAATCAGAGGACAAGACCTCTCCAGAATTGTCAGGAGAGAGAGAGTGAGCAAGTGACTAGACACCACAAGAGGAGTTTAAAACAGTAGACCCAGGGGTGGGTTTAGGAAAAACTTGTAGTCAAGATGAATGCTTAATAGGGCTCCCAGAGGGTAGGAAAATAATAGTTGATGTACATCATTGGGACCAGCTATGCCGCCTGATGACAGAAGGAAACTACAAAATACTGTTACCCTTTGTTTAGTCTAAATCATCTGCCAATATGCACAAACACCATGTGAAAAGCAAAACCTGAACACATTGCTACATCTTCCTGAAAATGCCATCTGCTACCCAAGCTAACATTACCATCCTCCTCCATCACAAGGAGTTCTGAAAGAATAAATTAAATTTTCTAGACAAGATAACATAACAACACAGCCTAGTACCAACCACAGTCAACAAACTCTGCTTTCTTCACAGAAACTCTCAGCTACTGCATGCAAGTTTACAGAAAACACACAGCTGTGAAAGGGGATTGTAAAAAGAGCCGACATGGCTTGTTAGTCTTGTAGGTTTGGGAATGGTTTCTGACTTAATGATGTCAGAGATTAAGAACAAGTGGAGAGACTGCCAAGAGTCAGCAAAGGTGACGATAAAGACACTAGCATGCTAGACAGGCCATTGCAGGAAATGAGACCTGTTACTGTGCTTCTCCTCTTGCAGAAGAAAGGAAGAGGGGAAAGACATCTGACCAGTTTACTGACATCTGTGGGGAAAGTGCATAGGTGCCCGGTTAAGGTGAAGGTCCAACAAGGGAGTGCCTTCTCATGGCTCCAGACACAAATGCACAGTTGTTATGTGCCTGAGCGGGCTAGAAAGGTCTCCTTTTCCTCAGAAGTGTTTAACAGCCCCCAAACAGTAAGGCAGATCTGTCCATCCTCAAGTGAAGGGTCTGTGCTCACTAACTTGGTCCATGTGCTCAAAGCTTAACATCCAGTCAGCATGCGGCACCTGCCCTGATCAAAGCATGATCTGTTCAGTAGTATCATAACCAGGAACAACCAATAAGGATTTTTTAGGGGGTTTTGATGAAAACTATATAGTTTCTAGGGGAAAAAGTATTGGGGGGAGGGCGGTACACGCTTGCCGCACTGGAGAAAATGCCCAGGGAAGAGCACTTGTCTGAGGATCTCATGTCTCTGCTCTTCCTGGCTGGGCACTGAGGAGAGTTTACCCTTTCCTGTCTCCGTCTTGTTCCTCTTTTGTTTTTATTTTCCCCCTAAAGTAACTATTCTCCATTAGAGTGAATGTAGAGTCAATGTATCAGCTACAAACTCCACTAATAAACCTTTGTGCATGTGAACTTGTCTCAGCATCCTTTGTGCAACACATTGATATAAAGAGAATGTGAGAATTTAAATAATTGGAATACTTCAATTAGTAGCAACAGCTGCTTGAGTATCCTGGATCCTCTATGATTGTTCCTCTCTGCCTATCTCTCCAGCCTGTTGAAGTCCCTCTGAATGGCAGCACAGCTCTCTGGTATATCAACCACTACTCCTAGTTTTGTATCACCAGAAAACTTGCTGAAGGTGCACTCTGTCCCTTCAACCATGTCACTGATAACTAAGTTGAACAGGACTGGACACAGTATTGACCTCAGGTGTACACTGCTAGATATAGGCAGAGTCCAACTAGACTGTGCCACTGGCCACAACCCTCTGAGCTCTGCCGTTCAGCCAGTTCTCAGTCCACCTCACTGTCTGCTCATCTAGCGTTAAGAAAATTTCCACTATACTCTAGTTTTGCAGAGAAAAAAACATCTAAGGTCACAGTGCTCTGCAAGCAGAGCATCTTATCTGACCTTGTCTTAGCCCTGTTTTTCATACAAAGTTGAAGATCTGCAAAGAAGCCAGTTTAATCCAGTCAGCAGTACAAAAGTTGTTCAAAGGTTGTTCAACACCAGAAAAGGTGCAAAATCAGCTAAGGAATCATTATAAGCCTGTCACGGAACTAGCTGTTCAAATATCCTGGATCCTCTATAAAGAGGTCCATGAAATGGAGACAGGGGAAAATTACAATTATTTTTAAGCTCTTATTTATTGCTGGACTGTAATTAAGGCTTAGGAATTTTGCATGTGGACTTGTACAAGTCTTGCCACTCAACTTTTTCAGGAGGACTTGGCAGTATCACTGTCCTAAAAAAAAAAAAAAAAAAACACAAGCAAACAAAAAAAAAATAAATTGGATAATTGGATGTGCTGGAAACCTGCTGTTGAAGAAGCAAACAAGAATCCTCACTATTCATAGACAGTTAAGGACATCTGCAAAACTTTGCACAGAACAGTACAACTCAACAGTGGAACAGCTGCACAGAGAGGTTATTTAGGAACCATGAATTTAAATGTTTGGATTAGAGACACATTAAAACCACAGACTTTTGATCAAGATTCAAACATGCTCCAAGTGGAGTTTTCAGTTTGACCCACCAGAATTGGACAACATTCAGATCCTGACTTCTACAAAGCTTATGGAAAATTTGAAACTGAGAGTTCAGTTCAGACCTAGCTTCAGTTCAAAAATATTAGATCGCCCTCATTGGAATGCAGGAGGAAATCTGCTCTTATGTTTGTGGGGGGGTGGATTCCATGTTATTCTTTTAATTGCAAAGGTTTCCTTGCATAGGTGATACAGCATGAACAGCTTCTTTTTATTGTTTATTTTTAGCAAGTCGCCATTGGAGAAGCAGTGTGATCTAGTGGACAGGAACAGGAGCAAATGGGGAGAGAACAAAAATGGATTTGTCATGCCTTGGCACTGGAGGAAAAAAAAAAAGTACTTGTGACATTTCACTTTATCCTCTGTTTTGAGGTCTGTAAGGAAAAGCATTATGTAAGCATGGCTGCTAAAGGGAAGAAAAGCTTCTAGTCCAAATTTGGGGGTATTTTGCACCACAAAACTAACAGATTCCATTTACAGGAGCTGTTTTTGTAAATAAATGTTTAATCCAGATGTTTTAAAGTTTATTTGTTTAAAAGGAAAATACAAGAGGCAATAGAAAAACATACCTTGCAACTGTACCAAGACGGCTCAGACATCCCTTCTTTGTGAAGGCAGCTTTCTTTTCAAGCTGCATATTTACCTGTAAGAAACCAAATCCTTACTGTTTTTTGCATTAGATTATTATGTAATAGATCACATTTTATCAATCACATAGTTAAGATCCTAGAGAGCGCTAAATAGAAGACAATATTCTCTTGACATAACATGTACAGGACTCATTGCTTTACAAGCCTTCTAGCTATTTACAGGTTTTATTGGATCAGAACTAACACATCACTTAGCATACATTTAGTAGAATCTCTTCATTGACTTGAGTCCAAAATGACTCCAGAAAAGCTAGAAGAATCATTTGCCCCTGTAATGTAACATGGCTTCCTTTAGTTGCTGAGAAAAGCTAAAATTTCACTCCAACATTTTTAAAAAAAAAGCTACGGTAATGAGGCATAGATAGCAATTACATTTTTTTCTCTTTAAACAGTAGTGAGAGCACAAAAGAACAACTACAGAGAGGCACATTTCACAAATTTGGAAGAAGTTATTCATGTACTGTTGGCTAGACTAAGCTAAGCTCTTCATTAATAGAAGTACATACTCAATAAAAAATTCATGAATCAAGCTGCGCTGATTCATGAATCAAACATTTGTGTTTATATCAATTATTCAAAGAGTCAAGTTATTTGAGAAGTAGAAGAAAAGCATATCTCTTAACTCCAACAGCTGACTTCATTTTTTTTCCTAAGCTCACTGAAATGAATCAATTTGTATTCTTAACGGACTATTTTATATGCATGTCAAACTTGTTTTATGAATGATATTAAAATAAAAGGGAGGACATAACTTTTAGGAAGCATTTCCTATTAGGGTAATAAAATACCCAAAGTATTTTTCATGAAAAAAAAGTCAGATCTCACAGAATCACAGAGAAGTTGGAGATCATCTGGACATCATTTATTCCACTCACACATACCCATACCCACATCCACACATAAGCAGGGTCAGCTGAGAGCAGTTTGCCCAAGACTTGATAGACTTGGACCATGTTCTGCTATAGATCTGTATGAGTTAGGGAAGGTCTTTCTGACCCAGCTGTAAACCCAGTGGGGGAGTGGGAAGGGGAGAACACTTCTGTTCCTCACACCACTATTAAGTGAATAAATACCCATAAAAAGGGTCACATAACTATTCCTAAGGCTCCATTATCAGAGTATCGGAGTAGGCAGTCTAGAACTCCACACATGCACTCACTCCTTTTCATTGTTTAAAAGAGAACAAACCCATCAGTGCAACAGTTCATGATCCCCCTCTTCTTCCCCATCAGTAATTTAAAAGTCGGGAAATATTGAGTGCTGAAGGCAATGGATTAGCATTTTGCTATTTATTTCCTTCTGCCAAGTTCTGAAAAAGTCCTCTGTATAAATTAAACAATGAAAAAAATGTTATTTTCAATTCTGTATCATTACAGTCAACAGAATCATAACAATGCATCTAAAATGCATGTCCACAATGTATCAGATATACATTTTTTTGGGAGGAGGAAAGACTTTCTAGACTTATTAAAAAGATAACGTTCCCATATTTTTATTAACAAGTTAGCAAAACAAAATCCAATGGGTTACAATATTTACATATTATTTGAAAAATAAAGTAGTGATAAAAGCATTTCAGAATCATTTACTTAAATTTTTGGTAACTGTTACAAACACCCAATCGAGGTATGAAACTGTTTAAGCACATTTGAAATAAAGTCAATTAGAAACAAATGCAGACACAAAGTGCGTATTTATACTTGTCCCTCCAACGTATTTTTTGCATGATGCTCTCTCCCTTCCTCCAAAACAAAACAAAAAACAAACAAACAACACCCTTCCCCCAGTAAAACTCCTCCAAATCCTGCAAACACATACGTGATGAATCTTTAAAAGCAAAACACCATGCTTCAAGTAGGACTTATTCCACAAATGCAAATTTTACCATTAATTTTATATGAATCTGATGAATCTCTGCAACACTATTTCCTCATTAGCTTCCTGGTGTGTGTCATCCCCTCCCCTCAAAAGAGAGAGATAAAGAGAAAAAGAAGAGAGAGACATGTATTTCTAAAATTAGGTTTTAGTCAAATACTTCCTACTTTTTTGGGGAAATAAACATTTTTTTTTCCACAATCAGAACATACCATGGGAACAAAACATGTCTTCCTTGTTCCGGCAAAATTACTGCTGAGTGTGGTAGGCTTTCCACCCAAGAAAAAGTGCAGGGTCAACCACTAGGTATGTAGGTTCCTATTCATTCTATACTGTTCCCCTTATGCTAAAAGCTAAGGAATAAATGAAAAAAATAGCAACTCCCACCTTGATTCAAGTAAGAATAGTTCTCCAGGCTCAATGCAGTACGTAACTATTTCACCTCTGCTTGCAAAAGGATACAAGAACAGACATAATTTTCTCTCACCATATCAAAACAAAAAGAGTCAGTGTGTGCACACACATATATACACATATACCACAGGGGTGGGGGGGGGGGAAGCACACAGCAGCAATATTAACAGAAAATTACTGTTGCAAGACATAAATTTTAATATAACAAGCAACAGAACGGTTATGAAGACTGTTTTTTTCCCCCAAAGCTGCATAGATATGCCATAAGTTTGGTTATCTACTTAAAAAAAGATATTTCTGCATGTTTAGCATATAGAAAAATGTGGGAACATATCTAAGGAATGGAGGCTTTCTGATGGGAAGCAACTACAAAGAACTGAACTAAGAAGATAGTGGAAACTCCCTGATCTGAAGGAATGCGATCCTGAAAAGTCCCTGAACTGCAAGCATGAGAAAGTTGGGTGAGAGGGAGCTGTAATTAAGCTTGTCATTGAGAAAGAAGGACTTGTGCACAGACCAATGGTGTGAATGCATGCCTGTTATCCACAACCAACCAAGTGCGGTAGAAGATGCGTGCACAGTAGCATGTAACCAATTGTAGTGTGTGCGCACGTGTGGCTAAAGAGCTTGTGGAAATGTACTAGGCATATAGAGCACTGTAGAGGAACTTGTGCAGGACT
>VWPW01024045.1:0-91242 GCA_013389825.1 Crypturellus undulatus
TGGGCAGCAGCTCTAAGACGCAGGCGGGCGGCGCGGAGCAGGGCAGGCCTGATGGCTGCGGCCCCGTCCGTGCTGCGCCGGGCGCCTCCCCGCCGGCTCCCTGCGCAGCCGGCGCCAGGCACAGTGCACGGCTGCAGCTACCAGCAGGCACAGAGCTGACACACGCGGCCGCCAGCACAGGCTGGGGCTGGGCCCAGCTGCAGCAGAGCCTCAACCCAGACCGGAACGCAGGCTCAGGACAGGCCCCAAGGTCACTGCACAAAACTTCAAGAGCAGCTGCCCCACAGCACGTGGTTAGAAACCTCTGCTCCATTAGCAGGACAGTGTTAGGAAAGACCCCTTCCTCCAGAGGAGATGTTCCAACTTTGGCACTGCAACAGCCCCCAGAGGCCACGCACAACTATGCCGAGGCCTCGGGGGGGACACAGCGCTGCAGAAGGCGTTCAGCACTCGGCCGCCTTCCTCGGCAGCACCCCGAGCCCCGCGGGCAGCAAGGGCCCTCTGGGTCTGCAGGCCCGAGGCAGCACCAGCTGCCGCGGCTTCACTCGTGCTCATCAAAACGGGACTCCTAAAACCAGCATCAACTGATACCCCACTGCCCCCCGCGCCCTTCAGCCTTCCCAGGCTCCTGCCTTGTTCCCTAGCTGCCTCCCAGTCATTCCAGCACAATGCAAAGCCCTGTGCTCCGAGTAAAGAAAAAAACACATTAGAGGATATTCAGTAACCCAAGTTCCCCGAGTTTAGAGTATTTTTGCACCACAGGTTGACTAGTCGAACTTGCTGAACCGCTGTTTAACAGGAGAATTCCCACCTGTTCCAATGGCTTTAGAAATGTTTAGGCTTTGGCGGGTAGCAAAAACCAGCACTCCGTGGGCAGCAGGTTGTTCTTACTCAGCAAAACCAAGGAGTGGCCTTGCTAATTCCAATAGAGTGAGGGTGTCGCTCCTGCCCATGACCCACACATCTGCAGCCTCTTCATCACCCATCGTCGCCCCCATCCTGCCTCCCACCTACGAGCTCTGCTATCTTCAGGCCCTGGGCTTGGATACCCAGGTACCTTTTGGGTATCTCCTTAGGAAAACAACAGCAGCTGCAGCTTGAACAGGCACCACATCCCTTCCTCCTGGGCCGGATGAGCTGCAGATGTTGTGACCAGCACAGAAAAAACTAAGGGTAAATCTTCAGATCAGTAAAACTGTGCAGGGAGCTCTATAAAAGCCATTATTTAAGTCCTCCAACAGAAAAGGTAATTTTTTTTCTAACTTCTATGATGGTAGTGCTTGAAGATGCTCTGCTCACCAAACTCCGCATATTATTCATTTTTCTCCCCTCACCTCTAACGCTCACCATGTTTCCAGATGTCCAAACCTGCTATCTCTGACCCTCTCCGGATGCGGCCACGTTACAGACGACTGCATCTTGCTGCTTCTCAAAAACTGCCCCAACCTCGAGACACTCAAACTGGAAAACTGCGTGCGGATCACTGACCTGACCCTGGAAGCCGTGACCCTCCACGGGAGGGCCCTGCGGACGCTGCACGTGGATTTCTGCCGCAACATAACACGGGCTGGGCTGCAGAGGGTCAGAGAGAAACGTCCTTCGGTAACACTGAGTGCGGAGAGAAGCGCTAACATGATTCCAGACACTAAGCCAGAAAAGAAGTTCATGCTTGAAAAAGCATCAAGAAAAACGGTTCAGCTCTAACCGGAACGAGGTGCCGCGGGTCGGGCAGTGCGGCTCCTCTCTTCCCGTCCCCTCCTCCGGGGCTGCACCCTGTGCTAGGCCCAAACTCACGGCCACGGCAGCCTCTAGGGGCTTCCCTGGAAAAAAACCCAATAGGGGCTTCCCTGGAAAAAAACCCAAACTGCGCATCCGTCTCCACCACGGCAGCCTGGGGACCTCCTGTCCCGCTTAGTGAAACTGGAAAATTCTGCATTTCTGCCACAAGGTGGTAGAGCTGCTTAAGGCTACAAAACCGACTCTGATACCTTTGTGGAGGAGTGGACGGAAGCACCAGCACCTTGGGCAAGTCCACGCTCAAGCCCAGCTCAGGGAAAGCCTGACTGACTCCTGCACGTGGAGACCCAGCACACGGGGGCAGCCCCTGCGAGGGGGGACGGCCACGGCCCCTGACATCCTTCTAGCAACCGCTCCTTCCTCGGGAATCACAACTGGCAGCTGATCTGTCCGGCTTCTTTATTAAGCGGGGTCAGTGTCACATAAGTCAGTGTGCACAAACCACTCTTGGACCCTCTGCATTCTGACAGGCTACACGTGAACTTATGTTTAAAAAAATGGCATTAAAGCAGCTAGCTGACAGAAATCACCTACCTGAAAATGGAGAACTTTACAACCTGTAAGTGATGCAACTTTAAATGCTGAATTAGGAAAATGCGATAGCAAAAAGATCTGTATTAACACCCGTTTGTCACTGAAGAGTAAAGCACCAGCCTGGATTTTCCTGCAGGCTGCTCTGCCCCACAGAAATGAAACTCATCTTCTCAGGAAGGGCTGCTCCGGTGCGGCCTGCACCAAAATGCCACGCCAAGGGGTGGAACTACTTTCTCTGCTGTTTAAGATTTACCGTGATGCAGCACACAGAGACTTGGTCGTAGTGCTGCGCAGCTCCTACCAGCAAGAAGAGGTGCCAGGGCCCTTACCCGATTCCACACACCTGGCCTGAAGGAAGGTGAACGTTTCTGTGTCTGTTTACTGTATTACACTGGCCCTTTGGATGTCTTACGTGGGCAGTCTAAGCGCTTGCAGCAGCGCAGAGGAAGGGCTGCCTCAACAGCTTGCTGGCACCACAGGGGCCCTTTTAAGGAGCACCATCTCACCCTGCACCTCACCTACGTGGAGCGCATCCTCAAACCCGGCCTTCCATCATTCCCATTTTGTGCAGCTAGCGACGTGTTGGATACGTCCAGAGCGTCACTCCCGGAGAGCACCAGGAAACCCAAACCTGCTCTTTCATGGGGGCTCTGCACCCAACCTCACACTTACCAAAGGTCTCCTCTCCCATTCAACACAATTCATCGAAGAACTTGAAACCTACGGCTGGGACGGGTGCGTGGATCTGGCGGTTTTGTTCTCCTGCAGGGGCAGGTATCAGCAAGGCTTCGCCGCGGAGCACAGCCTCACACAGACCACGCTGACAAGCTCTAGGAAGCCCAAACAACCCAATCCCAGCTTAATTCACAATGAAGGCTGTGGCAGAAAGATATGGTTTTAAATAAAAGCCTACAGAATGTAGGGATACCCAAGTATTTAAATTCAGAAATATTAACCTTTGCAAAACACTGTGCTGTCCCACTGAGCGAGCATTTCTGTTCCATTCCACAACAGCTACTCGGTTTTTCACCACCACAATCTAAATGCATATGCCAGAGTAAATCTGGCTTTTGTTTACATGAGGTGCTGTGTATTTGTTGATAAATACACAAACTGGAACTTGCGTCACTGGAATTTAAATATATCAAGACTACTAGAGTTTAAAATAATTTTTTAGCTTTGTTGCATTTTTACAGCTGTGAATGCATCCACATGTACAGCTCTGCAGACTTAGATTTTGTTAATTACTTGTCTGCATTTTAGCCTCTCTTGTATAACTGGAAGATTACAGGAGCTAACATTGCCTATAAGCAACACAATTAGCGACTTCTTAAGCTTCCTACTGAACAAATTACTTAAGGTTGCCATGAATATCCAACATGACTTTCTTTTTTCTTAGAGAATGATGTGACTGTAGTACCTCTCTTAAAAGATATATGGAAAAAACGCTATTCAAATAAAGCAAATTTCTACCTTTCATTGGCATCTAAACTGTAGAAACAAGTTCAGAATTTGAGTTCAGTTATTTACAAATAATGGGTGTGATTTTCCAGTTTCTCACTGTATTAGTTTTATAGTACTACTGCACCCTTTATTAAAGTTATATGGAGAAGCATTGCTTTAGGTATCATAACGCAGAACTCTAACTTAGCTTTGATGCCTCAGGTAGACTTGAAATAAATTTTTATTTCAGCTGATGTGTCATTTTTCCTTCACGTTTGAGCAGAAGGAAGAGGAATATGGTATCAAAAACCCACCTGAAGCCAATTCTTATTGCAAAAGTAGAATTGCAGAACTGCATTTCCAATTATTTTCTCTAAGAAGATACGTTTCAATCTCAGCAGAAATATTCATATAAACTATATTACTAGGGCTTATTATTTCCGCTGCAAGAATGGATTAACTAGCTATGTACTCCTGAAATGCGGTGCAACAAAAATGGAAAGAGGGTTTTACGGCTTTCCACATTCATGAATATACTTACTCCTCCTTTCCATCCTGGCTTATTGCTCCACAGATATCCTTTGGTATTCTTGTAATTTGGCTGAGCTACAAAACAAATCACAGTATTACCAAATCTTAGTGAAACAGACCTAAAATTCTAGAATAATATCCTGTCAGTATGAGTATCCATAAGAAACACTTACCCAAGGGAGACATAAATAATTTATTATTACTTATTATAGTTTATTAGCATGACACCAAACTGTGAGGGTATTTTCCTCATTTTCCTAGAATTTAAGTAGTGCCATTATGCACTAAAAACCAAGGAACTGTCCCTGAAGAAAAGAGGCAAAGAGCTGTCCTAAAGTAGCACCTGTAAGTTGGAAAGGAGACAGCTACACTAAATAAACCGACTGCAATGGGGAAATTGTAATGCTTACACAAACCTCACCTTGAATATACTATTTGTGCCTGGAGCAAAAAGACAGGTTTCACATATTGCTGCTCCTAAGGAAGGTGTGAATTCTACAGCCGTCTGACCCGCACCGATGCCAGCTCTAAGCGCTCTGTGACAACATCTTCCTCCAGGAAGGTTAGCTCTAACACCTCACAGGTTTTCAAGTAGCTACAAAATATGAACGTGGACCCAACTCTGCTGCTGCAACCCCTGAAAGGCAGAGGGTTCATCCAGCCAAAGCGCTGGGCTCATCTCTGGCCTGGCTGCTCCTCTTGGCCCCCGCGGCGCCTGCCTTCCTGTTCCAACGGGCTGGCTCGTGCTCTGGGAGCCCTGAGGCTCCCACTTCCAAGCAACAGGTTCCAGTGTAAAAACAGGCCAGAAAGTGGCTGGAAACACCAAAGGAAGTAAGAAAACAAAGTATCTAATCCCTGGGGAGAAATAGGACAAGGAATATAACAGAAGCATTAAACAAAAGCAATGTTTAACCACAGGTGCAGGCTTTTGGGATCACAGGGCTTTCCACCTAACACCTACCCAGAACAGTACTTTCCTGGCAGAAATGTTTCAAGCTGTTTTTCTCCGGGTTACACTTCCAGTTTAACACACTGGCCTTGCACAGGGTCTGAAATGGCTCTGGATAAACACGCTGCCTCCTACGCATCCCTACCTCCAACGCGCACTGCTGTCACCGATACCCGCTGCCACGTACCGTACCTACGTCCCAGCCAAGGCGGAAGGGAGGTGGAAGGGGACAGAGCTGCGATGCTGGAGGCACCGTGTCCTCCTCTCTGAGGCTGTCTGCCTGGCGCAGCAGCTCTGCCGCTCGAGGGTTGCTACAAGAGATCAGCTGGTTGCATTCGCTCCCTTTAAACCACCGCACACAGGGCCTAGGACTGAGGGATGCAGACACTTCCCTGCACTNAACACGCTGTCTCCTACACGTCCCTACCTCCAACGCGCACCACTGTCACCGATACCCACTGCCTCTGCCACGTACCTACGTCCCAGCCAAGGCGGAAGGGAGGTGGAAGGGGACAGAGCTGCGATGCTGGAGGCACCGTGTCCTCCTCTCTGAGGCTGTCTGCCTGGCGCAGCAGCTCTGCCGCTCGAGGGTTGCTACAAGAGATCAGCTGGTTGCATTCGCTCCCTTTAAACCACCGCACACAGGGCCTAGGACTGAGGGATGCAGACACTTCCCTGCACTGGCGGAGATTTGCATCTATCAAATATCCGTAAATGACATAAATGCTAGAGCTTTTGCAGATGGTCTCCGACAGCAGGGCAGAATGAGCGCTGAGAATTCTGTCTGCAGGTCTGTGTAAGCAGCATTACACAAGAGACATGATTCCAGTCTCACATGCCTGAGCAACAAAATAAAAAAAAAAAAAGCCCATGAGCAGAGTGAAGGGAATGTGGGCACAATATCATTATGGTGAAAACAAAGAGAAGGGCAAAATAAAAAGAACTAAGCATTTGATAGATTTAATCATGCTAAGACAACAAAATTCAAAGAAGCAGCAGAACAAGAAAGAAGTCTCAGTTAAAGAAGCTAAGCACAATCCTTTAATCAACATTAATATTTACCAGTATCAACATCTTATTACACATTACTGTAAGCTGCCTCCAAAAATAAACTCACTCTGCACAAACCAAACTGCACAGCCCATATTTTTCTCAGGAACAGCTCATTTTTCATCTGTGCCTGAGTGAAGCAGACTGACAAATTAGTAGCACCAGCTCAGACACACCCCTGAAGCCCCAAAAATGCAGCTTTTTAAACAGCAGTCTGGCCTTTTATTGGTAACCTTGTATTTTTCAGGTATAACAAATAAGATCTTTGATGAGGATGGGCATATGTTCCCTGCCCTCCATGTCCCACCATGTCCAGCCTCCCCGGCCAAGCTGCTGCCCGCGCTGCAGCCCAGCTCCACCCTGCTCCGAGCAGCACTGCTCAGGCCAGGCTTGTCATCCGGCCACTAAGGGCTTCTACTCCCCAGCACTTCCCAGGGACACAGAACAGGAGATGTCTTTATATAACACACCACAGTGCTAACCAAGTATGAACATTACTGCAAAAAGCACACGCTGCTCATTACAATACAATTACAGCTCTACGAAAGCTGACCCAACACATGCAATTCACCCAAAACAGCACCATGAAGTAAAAGTGCTTCCAAGACCCACAGCCTGCCCTACCTGTCGCTTTCATACGTTCTCACTGTCAGCAACAGCTGCTGTAGAGAAAAATGCTTAAAGGAAAAGCAAAATGGAATCAAGTACAATCTTTACTTTTAAGTTGATAAATAATAAATTAAATTATTGATAAATAATAGTTTACCTGAAAGAGGCGATACCTGAAACATACTCTGGGTGCAGGGCAGTGCTATACTTCATGTTAACTGAAGAGAAATGTTTTTAAATGTCCTGTCTAAACACTGCAATATTAAGATTTCCTGAGACATATAGCGTAGAAGTGTGAAGACCAGGTAAACCATAAATAGTCCACAAATGCATACAAGCAACCAATTCTTGAATTTGCTTTATTTTCTCTGCATAAGGAACCCTGCACAGGCAATTCAAATTAAAACAAAATAAATATGTGAATATTCATGTAAAACTGTCCTTGCTAATGAACAATTATACACAATGTACAACTCTTCATGTTCACTGAGAGGGCTTACAAATGTACTATTCCCAACAAAAATGCACCAAAATGTCTCCATGCAAACTTATCAAAAGTGACCAAAAAAGGAAAAAAACCTTACTGATCATACTTTTTTTTGTTTCCTTTTTCTTTTTCTTTTTTTTTTTTTGTACAATCACAAAAAAAATAAAAACATCTAATTTTTGTTACATTTAGAGTAACTAAAGTGTGGCCACCGTTTATTAACATCTGTTTTTATGCTCCTAAGACATCTATGGTTACCATAAAATTGTGTCAACAATGAATTGGACTTAGGGCACTATTTGTAGTAAAAGGAAGATGCTTTTGTTCACAGAGTGTTAATAATCTGTGTCTGAGCCCTCTGCATTGTCCACATTTCTTGAGAGCATGTAATTGTCCATATCTATAGACCTGCAATTATTGATTGCATAGCGCAAACGCTCTGCCATGATTAGTTGACTGGAGTAGGGTGGGAGCCTCAGTTGAAAGAAACAAGTCTGTGAGGTAGGCAAGCTGTCGTAAGGCTGCAGAAACGGATAAAAGGTGGGACACCGTTAAGATGATGAAGAAAAAACAAATGCAGCATACTCTTATTTCATTTTCCCCTCCTTCCCGGTCTCTGCCATTCCTTTTAGCTTAACTGTCAGGAAACAAACCCTTTGAAGAAGCAGTATAACTCCTTTCATCCCTAAGAAAGTGGAAAGCCACTGCTACGCTGCCCTTCTGCCTGCAAATCATTCCACCCACCAGAGAAATGCAACCATTTGAGCAGCAGATCATGACACTATTTAAGAGTTCCGTGGAAGATACTAAGCAACACTCAAACTACGCTCCATACCGTGTCTTAACACAAGACAGTTTGACACAGCTAATAAAAGATGCCAGTCAAATAATCTTTACTTTGTATTTGCCTTAATCTTTCATTCATATAGTTCACAGTGAACCTACTTTTACTGCACGAAACCCCAAGGTAACTCAAAAGGAATATATCCTGTAGGTAAAGTAGTACCCTGCAAACTCGGTGGTTTTAAGATTTTAGGGTTCACTAATGGTTTACATGCTGTCACTTACTGAAAACTTAGAAAAAAAAACGAGTTAAGATTATCAAATAAAGGAGGGAATTGAAACAGAAAATGACTACAGGCAAGTTATAATTGAAGAGGTTCTATTTCCTGTGCGAAGACTCACATGAACTTCTAATCATATAATTATATGATTAACCTTAATCATATAATTAACCCACCAAATGCATTAAGATGTGATTTGTGCAGTGTTATTCCTACCCAATAAAAAAACCTTGCTTTTAAGAGCTAGGGGCTTATCCTATCATATGTTTTGTACATAAATTAGCTATTGAGGGAAACATGGCTCCGATTGCCAAAGCACAGATTAAACTAGACAACAAAAAACAAACGGGAACAACTTACCCGATCAACCTTCATTATTTGGAATCGCTGAGAGATATCAGCTGTGTTGGCTGGCAATCGAGATCTTCCCGACACAAACCTCATGAAAAGGACTCTCTCTTCATTTGAGAATTCTTCCAGGGTATGCCAGAACCACTGAACTAGCTGATGCTGCTCATCAACCTCCCTGTAGCGCACAACTTTCTTCAGGACTTCAACTGATATTTCTGGCATTCCACAGACCATTTGCTCCAACTGCTTGGCAGTCAGAAGAGACAGCAAGGGAACTGGAACAATCCAAGACATTCCTTCTCTTACAGCAGCCACCTATTGCCCCAAAATAGAAGAAATATTTTAAGTGCAATTATTTTAGCTCTGCCATCCACATGCAAAGCGGGCATACCTGCTGGTAAGTACAAGGAGAGAATTATAGAAAAGTTCTTAAATACAACCTCCCACACACACCCTTCTCTCAAAATCCCGAGGAATACCACAGGTATTTTTGCACATTAAAAGAAAAGGCTTTGATAACGAGTAGAAGGATTTTAAAAGGTACACGTTAGCATGTCAAATGATGATGGCTAAGCCACAAAACTGTGCAGTGACCCTGGATCTGAACTGAAACATCTGATACCAGTGAGTAAGTTACTGTTCTAATGACGAGGACAGTATCACCTATTTCTTGGAAGAGTGAAAAATACTTTTTCTAGCATTTGTATACTGCTTTCACGTGCTTCACTATTTGACAAAATACATTAACTCAGGCAAACAGGTAATCAGTACTTTTCAATGCATTTCATGTTCTATTTGTAGTTCCTATGCAGAAGCCAAAGAGAAATAATTTCAAGTCAAACAAACATTAGCAAATATGTACTCAAACTAGACTGTAAGTTGATCTAATGCCTAAAGACAGTGCACAGCACACATGGTTGCAGGTTGGTTTCCCAGGTAGGGCAGCCAGTTGCACTAGGGGCTATTCTAGTGAAAGAGGTTCTGATTTCCCATGTTCTTCTGGCAACTGAGCAACTACCCAAAAAATGGGATTGATTTAAAAGAAAACCAAAAGCATTTGTGGAGAAAAATGGGGAGGCAGGCAACATGCAGAAAACCAAGCTTCTCTTTTTCCCTAATACACTGTAATGGAAACATAAATCAAAAATATTGCTCATGCTATTAATAAGTACAGTCATGATGAATTCTTACCTGACGGTCCATTTCATGGAGTCTGTACTCGATTGCCCTCTCCACGTATTCTTTCCTGTTTGAAAAGGTAAGTGGGATACTGTTCCCTCCAGGGATTATGGGAACCATTTTACCATCAGCACTTTGGCCTACAAAGGAATCTAAAGGAATCATCTGTAATGCAAAACAGAAAGATTATGTTCATCGTAAGTCACTCAAGTTATTTAAATTTATTATTTTATTATTAGTCCCCAGGTATAGCCCTAACAAAATCACAAACTGCTTGTATGTATCAAAGTGAATGATTCATTTAATTATATAATAAAATAAATGCTGGAGTTAAAACCACTCTGATACAAGTAACAGCTTTCAGAATAAACCAGGAAGTTTCAACGTTACCTCATGGAAATTTTCTTCAGTAATCCCACTGTCTTCAATGTGAAGAATGCTGTTGAGGGTCTGCACATAGAGCAGATCTACCTCCTCCAAATCCTCCAAAATGAGTGGGATACAACAAAGTTGCTTCCAGACCATTGGAGCCAAATGAAGATCTAATGGCTTTTTTGTACGAATAGCTACACCCATGAGAATGCCTAAGAACTTAAACTGCATCAGATGTTCATCTAAACATGCTGAAGGGTTAAAGAGAAACCTAAAAGAACAAAAGAAACATTGTCAAGCTCCCAGTAGCATTTCTGTGCTACTTCATCTTGTTAGAAGCAAAAGCCAAAACACTTTGAAGTGCACCACAATAACTGTCAACACAATTATCAGCACAGAGTGTCCAAATGAGAAGATTACTAGCTCTCCAAATTAGGAAGGCTGTGATGTGCTCAGGGCTAGTTTTGCCCAATGATATCAGTGATGTTACTCTAAATTCTCTCAAATTTATAAAATAATATTAAAATAAAACTCTATTTATTAAAATAAATTACCTCAAAGTAACATCATAACTTGAAGAAAAAATATACAAGGAACAACCATTAAGTTCTCACCACTTGGTATAAAGTAGTTAGTACGAGACTCTCTCACTCATTAACTTTTGCAATAAGATGAGGTCCTGACATAGTCCTTACCTATCCCTATTGTAGCCCACTTCAGCTGTAGCATTTGGGGAAGGAATAAGCAGGTCTACTATTCCAGTTTCCAGTTCCTTAAAAAGCAACAACAAAAAGCCTTCTTAGGCCCTGGGATAATAATTGCAATATTATGACATTATAGCATTACAAAGTAGAATGAGCTATGATAGCAATGAATACTTTTTAAAAATTCACTTGAATATTTAAGAAAAAGCAACACGGTAAATGTATTTTCTACTAATAACAAATATGGTTATTTCACTACCTGTGTGTCAGATTATAATCATTATTTTACTGTGTCTACTTTGTGATACACTCCTGGAGCCTCTTTCAGAAATGAGCAGATGCCTTATTATTATATGAGTATCATCTAGGAAAAAATCCATAAATTAAGCCTGAAGTCCTTATCAAATCAACCCCAACCTAGTCTTATAGTTACTCCATTAATAAATTCCGTTAATAAATGGAGTTCTTCGGTTTCTCCCATCTGAAGTCCTTATCAAATCAACCCCAACCTAGTCTTATAGTTACTCCATTAATAAATTCCGTTAATAAATGGAGTTCTTCGGTTTCTCCCATCTTGCATCCTAACTGTAACTTCAATTGCAGCTCCAGTGTTATCCATAACTACTACCACATTCTGGATTAAGCAGATACACTAATTATCATCTTTTGATGGCATTATTCCTCATTCTTTGGAATCTGGGACTCCTGGCAGTTGTGGAAACAACCAAAGCTCTTCAGCAGTACTGTCTGAATCCTATCCTGACTACAACCTCAGCTAACCCCACACCTTAAAAATAACTCTTAGCAGTCCACGTTAGCACAGGCCTGTTTTATCCTGCTCCTGCAAGCCTTTTCCGATTCCTCTGGAAACCGAATTCTTCACACAATGATGAGCTCAAAAGCAGCCCTTAAGTGGGTGCCATTAAGAGCACCAAGATCTCCCCTGTATTTACTGACCTCCTCCCTGGCCCAGAACCCAAGATGCGACATATATCTTTGCACTGCAAAGATTCAAGCAATCCAGTGCAACTTCTCTTACAGAAAATGCTGGCCGGGCATAATAAGGCCCACACAATACTTCATAGCATGGCATTTCTTTGTCACAGTCTGAGGAAGACTTTTTCTCAAACACATTTGTAAGTACTCAGTTCTTACACTGTGGCTAAGTACTGAGGGATAGAAAGAGTTTGTTACATTGCATAAAGAAAAACTGAAAACACAAGCAAACACTGGAAAAACGGCAAACTCATGCATTTTGAACTTTCGTACCTGACACATTTCTGTAATAGTGTCATCAAACACTCCTCCTGCATCATCAGCTCCTTCTCCAACCAGTTTCACTTTCCAGGCACGGGAAGGTAGGCGAAGGTCTGATGCATTCAGCTTTACCACTTGTCTTGCTATCTGTACAAAAATGGGCTTGCATTTCCGACCTCTTCAAAAAAAAAAAAAAAAAAGGCCATACAATGTAACTCACAGCAGTGTCACCAATGACAGTAGATTAATAAAGGGGTACAGAGAGTACACAGTGTGCCAAAATTACGCAATCTATGAACAGTAGCATTTTTTTTATGCTTAATACTATGCCATTAAAAAAAACACTGACCTGGTTGATATTCTCTTTACAGTAATCTGAGGCCCATAGTTCTTTCCCTGAACCATCGTTTTTCCTATGGAGCGCACCATGGGCAGCGTGTACACCCGCGGCGCCAGCAATGGCCTGAGCTGTCCTTGCACTATTCCCCATGTTCCAGCATTGTAGTGAGATGTACTATTCTGCAATAGAGTTGGATGAGATTGAGCTTTAAGATAATAAAGAATATTGGTTCCATTCTTTACAAAATTAATTCACAATTAATTACTATCATTTCAATGTTTTATGAAGCAATTTCATCTATTTCCTTGATAGCTTTAAAGCTACTAAATTTGGAAACGAATCCTGACACATCAGTATTCGGATAAGTGAAAATATGTAACAATATTTTTCAGAAAGATTAGTTTAATCAGGATTTATATATTTTATTTATTACAAAAATCAGACAGATCATATTACTAAGATCTGTCCTGATCTGTAATGGAACTCTTCAGTGACATGGCACTACAAAACAAAGTTTTGTACACTACAAAGTTGTCTTTTCAGAATGGATTTTACCTGGTTATTGGGACTGAGGTTTAGCAATCTCCACGAAGAGTACATGAGGTCTGAAAAATGGTACAAGAGCCTCAGCCTTGCCCTTACTGTGTGGATGCTCACTTCTTTCAGTGCCCCGTACTGTGGTGGAATGGCATCAGGCAAACCGAGCTGTAAAGGCACTGAAACACCTATCACAGAAGAACAATATTAGCTCATAAAAGGTAGCAAACTAGGGTAATAACACAACCTGTACAGACATATAACCAAGCAAGCTTCATCCCAAGCATCTGGAAGTTACCTGGAGCTCTTGGTGGCACAGGAGGAGCTGTCCAGGCAGCACTGTGGCAGCGTCCTGCTGAAATCTGTCGAATATTCTTTCCTTGCAGGACTGTTATTAGTGTTGGTTCTCTGACATGGTTGGTATGGCCCAGTCCAAGCTTGTAATTTACAATACATGTAAAAGGCACAAAGAAAAATGCAAAAGAGAATATGATGCTTCTAAAATTCTTTAAGTAAAACTTCAGAGCAAATGGTAAGAAGATTTGTTAAGAGTTATTTCTGTAGCATATGCTTAATGGTAGCAACAGGTCTGGATGGAAGAGACTATAAAATAGCTAGAGATTTTGAGGGGTTTTGATCGATCTTGTAAATGCGTTTGCAGGCCAACTGATCTACGCTGTGAAGGCATTTAAACTTTTTTTTTTTTTTTTTTTTTTTAACACTTCATAAAAACACGAACTTTTTAAACCAAAGGGGAAACCATACAAAACAGATCTTCAACACTGAGTTTTCTTTACATCTTCTACACTAACAGCTTTTTCTCTTCCGCAAATACAAACTAATTACCTTTACAAAAAGGGCCTTAATTTCAGGAATTCTTCTGAAAAACCCTTCTCATCAACTCAGTCCTAAAATACTAGATCACCAAGTCTGTCTACTTTGGAACATCAACAGTCAGTACACTAAGATGCTCTTTCTTAGTGTTGCAGCATGCAAAAATTCAAAGTCCCTCAAAAAATTGATTTATATATCAGGCAGGGGAAGGAGATTAACTTTTAAGGGCAGTGATAAAATCAGTGTTCAAAAGAACATTTACCAACATTTTTTTCTTCTGAATGTCTGTTTAAAAGATTGATTCATCTTTCTTTATTAAAAGATTCCAAAGAGTTTACAAATCTGACTACCATCCACCATAAATTTTACTATGTTTAGAAACAGATGATATCTCTGGTAAAATTTTGTAAATCTTTTTCAAAAGCTTTACCTGCAATGCTATTGGGCAGAATATTTTTGATATTTTCTCAAACTATTGCCATGTAAGAGCACAGGAAATCAAACAGATCATAGGAAAAAAGAAGTCATTATGGTTAAGAAAGGATATGGACAGTGACACCACCTTTCTTTTCCATGAAATGTGTTCCAAGCACATTTATAGAGCATAATTTGTTTTACAAATGTTAAAAATTAACAGAAAAATGTACATACCTGTCCTTCAGAGTTGCTACCCCAAGCATATACATCCCCTGTAGACGACAAAGCTAGCGTATGCTCTGCTCCTACAGCTATGTCTTCAATGAAGATTCCTGACAGTACTGGAACTTGCTGGGGTCTGTTGTGATTTCGAGCTCGTCCTTCTGGCAAACCTATGAGGCGATCTACAATTGCAAGGAAATATCTATATATGTAAAGATGTGTTCCCTTTAAAAAGTTAATTTTTACTTGCAGGTTGAAGGCAGAAAGACACAAAACTCTAGCATACATTACTTACAAAACTTTGCAACCCTTGTTAGTGTTGTTAAACTGTTACCTTCACTTTAAAACTTAAACAAGATCAAATTATATTAAAACAAGACAACTAGATCTAAATCTGTGGTTTTACAATGTAAACTAATTAACAGACTAGAGAACAGCAAACATATTTAACTCAGTACTCTGGGAAATTCACCTACCCAGACTTTTAGACAGGTTTGTTAAGTTTGCAGATGGATTCATGACTTGTGACATACACTTTATGAGACAAACATTCAAGCCCAGTGCTTCTGAGCTCGTGAAATTCAATCCAAATTTAAGAAAATATTTAGAAACTAAAGAATAAATTGAAAGGTTATCATGAGATCAAACTAGATGCAGTTATAAACTTGTATTTATATTAGAATTGCGGTGTTGAAATCCCAAAATTCATATAATTCCTCTAAAAAATAGTATTAATTCATTATTATAGATATATCTTATTAATCTTCCATTCATTTTCAATACATAAAAAGCTATAGCTGGAAAGATTCAATTAATAGATTGTCTTACCTTGTCCAAAAGTATATACATGACCATCTTTTGTCAATGCAACAGAAAATTGGGTTCCACAGGCAACTTTTTTTATTCCAATTCCGCACAGAATATCCACTTTCTAAGGGAATCAGTGAAGTGGAAAAGAGTAAAATTATGGGCATGTAAAAGAAAGAAAAAATACTTTCTTATTCAACTCTTGCTTCTGAAAAGGGACTTGTCATTCCCATGATGTAACACATATATTATAGTGTTACTTTAATTAAGGCTTGTAACTGAACACAGGAAGCCAATGCACAGTTTTTTTCTGCAATGAAAAGAATAGCTTATTCTACATGCAATTATTCCAAATGCCTGTTATCTATGTGGAGGGGTGGACTGGAGGAGAGAGAGCTGTGTAAACAGCTTCCCAAATTCCAAAATAACAAACCTCTCTGATTTAAGATAGCCTTAATATTTTCACTTTTTCATTGTCACAGGCATAAGGTCAGTACCATTTACCTGAAATCCTTGAAGTGTCAGGCGCAGCCTAACAAACCACCAGAAATATTTATGCTACTCTGTGTTGGCTACAGTATAGTAATTGGAATTAATAATTTAACTTCAGAAAACTACAATCTGAATGTAGCATAGCACCTTTTACAGCATTAAGAATTTATGCAAAAGATAATTTCTTTATGAATTCTAACCTGTGGTGAGGATTTTGCTGTGGAATTTCCCAAACCAAGTTTACCATAATCTCCATCCCCAAAAGCCCACACCATTGAGCCGTCTGTTGACACAGCCACAGTATGATTGAGACCACAGGCCACCTGATAGAGACAGAAAGACTTTTATGACTTTTTACTAACCTTTTGCTAACTACAAACTTATCTTAGAGAAGTACAATTGTATTTTAAACATTAGAATTATTTGAACCACATCAGAACTTCTATAATTTAATATTGTATCCTAAAGACATTTGGAAGAACATTAGCCTTTTACATATTTGCATCTTCTCAGTTCCTAAAGAAAAGATTTATACTACATATGCTCATGGTTTAAGGATACAAAATACATCATTAATCCAGGTTTTAAAATGCCCAAATACCAAAAGATGGAACAAGCAAAAAAAAAAAAAAAAAAAAAAAATTCTGCAGCATTAAAAAAAGAAGTTATAGAGTGAAATTCTGCCATTGTATTCAAAATAGAAGCCAAAGTTCAAATCACTTAAACTGATGTTGTTATATTTCAAAACCCAATATGCTGAAAACATCAGTTTTAAACAAAGATATATTGCTAGCTTTAGATAAGCCATACTTGTCCAATCTGGTAACCCTCCAGCGCTGTCACTCTTTCTGGAAGTTTCTTGTTTGAAGTATTTCCTAGCCCCAATCGACCGTAATCACCATTTCCAAATGTAAAGAGTTTGCCATCTGCTGTCACCACAGCTGAGTGCTTAAAGCCACATGACATCTGGAAGCAAAATACATGCAGTTTGTAGTTGGTACAAAAAGTATATTAGCTATTATATATTCAGGCTTTTCCTTTGCTGAACTACAGTATAAAATACAGAAATTTTAGTATTAATGATTTCCTCCAACAACCTACCTCTCATTTTCCTCACGTTAATGTTAGGAGGAGGCCAGATTAGTATTTGGGTGAGGAAAGACTTTTAGTCTCTTTTCTTATTTATTTCTACTAACTAATGTTGCCTGCAAGTAGACATGCACTATAGATTGATTTTGCTCTTTTCTTTGATAAAGAAAATTTCCATTTGTTAATGTTTAACACAGTCTAAGTAGTTAAGAAGCGGGCTGGGTAATTAACTAGATCAAAGATATCTGACAAATAATGGCAAATTAATTGTATCTATGTTTGACAAACTTTAATCACCTCTCCCATCCATGCTTTCAAATCTGCAGTCCTCTCAAGCACCAACATCAAGCACATCAGACAACAAGTTCTGTGATAATAATACTCTTCAGATGGAAACTATCCACTTGGTTTATAATGCTTGAGAGCTACCAAAAGTTTTGTGTTTTTGTTTGCTTTAAGAATTCACACTAGTAAGACTGGCAATGGTTTGGGAACTTTTCTGTCGCTATTTGTACCAGTCACCCAAGACAATAATATTTCTAGTGCTAAGGTACCGTGCCTATAAATTATACAAGTTAAAAAAAAAAAGGTATGTTTGGGACCTGCACCACTTCTTCTCCTTGCAGAGCCTCTATTTGTCTAGGTCTGCGCTGTCTGTCGNGTGCTAAGGAACTGTGGCTATAAGTTATACAAGTTAAAAAAAAGGTATATATTTGGGACCTGCACCACTTCTTCTCCTTGCAGAGCCTCTATTTGTCTAGGTCTGCGCTGTCTGTCGCTGTTGCCATGTCCCAGTTTGCCATAATCTCCATCTCCCCAGCTAAAGACTTCCCCACTTTCGGTTAAAGCCATTGAATGTCCATCAGATCCACAGGAGGTCACCAGCTGTGTTACCACAAAGCCTTTTAAAAAAAAGGGAACAAAGAAAATTTAGAACAAACTACAAAATGAAATTCTAACATTCCTTTTATCCAAGCATCCTTGATGGTAGCAAATTAAGTCTGGGGAAGTGAATCAACTAAGAATACAGTTTTCTTGTGACAGAAATTTCTTTGCTTTTAAGAAAAATGCCATCTTCTCATGCATAACCTATGCTGCTGGTCTGCCACTAATTTGGTTTCTAGTATTTCTAATTTGGGCAGGTACTTTTCCCCAAAGTAATATTAAAAGTAGGGAATTTTAAAATATCACTACTTAAAGTCTTGAGGAAAAATAATCACACCTAACATTTAATCAAGTTTTTAATTAGAGTACAAAAATTTAAAATGTAAATCTGGAAAAAGCGTGATCACAATAACTATATTAAGTACTAAAATGCTTATTTCTGTTCAATCAGAATTTGACTCACTTCAAAGCCAACAGTTTTACCTTGTAGTGCTGAAATGACCGTTAAAACATGAAGATCATCAGAATTTCCTTGTCCCAGTCTCCCATAGCTCCCTTCTCCGCAAGCCAAAACTGTGCCATTAGCTTGAATGACGAAAGTACAATTCTGACCACAAACAACCTGGTTAAGACGCACAGGAGTTTAAATTGTTTTAGACAGAGCAACGCTGCATTAGAATGTGCAATTATTATTAAATTATATCAGTGAAGATCACAGACTGCTTTCTCACATGGCAAATTCTTTGGGGAGAACCTTGTTTACTATCATCCCACATTTGAAAAATTTCTATTACCTAATCACATCACAATAAAATTATTTAAGTTTTCTTGCTAATAGTTTTGTGAGTGACATTACAATATATTCTCACAATATACTTGTACCAAAGACTTAAGTTTCGACCTTACATCTTGAATGACAATGTTATTTGACACGATAAAAATTCATGAATGTATTATGCTAGAGTTGCCCAAGTGTTTTCAAATTAAGTCATATCAAATAGTTTTGTTTTACCACATTTCAACAGTTTCTTAATGTGAATTTACAAAATAATGTAAAAACTTTCTCTTGAGTGAAAATGCATGATTGTAATGTATTTTATATCAAATTTTAACAAACTGAGAAGAGGTCTAGGGAAATATGTTGACAAGCAAAACAAATGATACACAGTACCTCATAAGAAAGAAAAAAAAAATCTTCAAGCGGTTACCTGCTGAGCTTGAGAGAATGAAGGTGCTGCTACTGGTATCATAACATTTCTACCTGCTTCTGCTAACTGTCCGTGCCTTCCTGCTCCCCACAGGTACACATCACATTTACCTCCTAAGTGCCAATCCTATAGAATAGCATGAAAAATGCTTTAGAACAAGTTTACAATGAATAACAAACAAACAAACAAAAATATTTTACTAACCTCTGGCCTTGATGTTGCCCAAGACATAATCTGCTCATCCATACCATTGATCCATTTACTATTATCCTACAAACCAAAAGGTACAGTTATATTCAGTGCAAGAGCTTCATATTATTTTGCTGTTTTTTATTAAAATTTCCTTTGAAATAAGAACAATATTGACATTCAAATTATTTTAACATGAAAAACAAGATGTACAGTCTCACATACTTGTATTTTGTCATTTCCTTAATATTACTAGCTACCAACTTATCCATGACTCAGAGTGCCTATGAAAGCAATGACAAAGAACTGCCATTAAGCACTGCAATGGAAGACTACCCAAGTGGATACACCTTCCAAAGAAAGAACATGGTGCTGGAGAGAACCATGACTTAAAAACAAATATAAACTCTGTCTGACCATATCAGACCAATAACTTGCATCTTGCACTACTTATATGCTGGCTCCATAAGTTTTAAAACAAACAAACAAATAAAAAACCCAGTAGCACTGTGTCCTTGAATTATGCAGAAGGATGGAGGGAAAGCAAACTTTCTATTCCCCACAGTAGCCATCAAAAGTATTTTAAAATTAATATTACATTCTGGAAAAAAGCGTGATGAAAAGGCCATGATGAAATTATCTTTTCCCTTTTACTGATGTTGATGAGTTTTTAACATTGTAAATGGAAATACTTGCTTTTGATGTTACAAGTTTGCAGATAAAAAAAAAATCAGAGAAGTCGAAAATTTCTATTTTGGTTTACATATCATAGCAACTAACATAAACAATTGGCACTACCAACAGAGCTCAAAGGAGTGTGCCAGAAAATTACTCTAAAAGTTGGCATAGTAAAGTGCAACATTTATTTCTATTATTACATAAGAAAATTACTGTTAAAGAGTACAGACTTTTGCATGCAAATGGTTTTCACTTTGCACTTCTGACTAATTACACACACACAGGTGAACAATCTTTACAGTATATTCTAAATCAACTAGTTAAAAAATAAACTTCAGCACTTCTAGTGCTTATGCTGAATGAGGACAAATCTTTCCTGCTCAGGGATGCAGTATATGCATCACAGCATACACTCAATACTAACACGCTTCCTTGCGGATATTTAATGAAGCAAATATTACCATTAGGAGGGTAAGCTCGTCTTCTGGAACAGGCTCCAGGTCTGGAACAGTAAACGATTCTGGAAATTGTGCTCCTTTGGCCAGGGCTTCAGCAGCTTTTATGGTGGTGGAGAAACACTCTAGCCAGGCCCACTCGGTGGGACTCCAGGCTGCGGGATCGGGGAGGCAGCTCTGGTGATGCGGTGGGACCGGGGGGCTGCACAAGAGCTGATCCAGGTGAAGGCCCACAGCAAGGGAGGCCAAGCACTGCATGTAAGGACTGTGAACAAGCTGGTCTCCACACACAACGTGGGGCTAAAGGCAAGGGAAGTGGGAGAAAGAAATCGAACACACACAGTTAGAAATACAATAGCCATCAATTCAGAAATCCCACCAAAGCTGCTCTTGTAGAAAAATACCTTTTCCCCTTATTCAAAACTATTCTAATATTTTAGAATATCCTCAAACTAGCAGAACATCAGTTTTGAGAATACTGAGAGACAACTTCAAACAGGATGTACAGTCTAGAACTTCAGAAAAACCTTCTGTGTTCTGTGTCAAAAGGCTGAAATCAGTGAAGAATTGAGTTACCTTAATGTCAGGCGTGAATTTTAAGGATGCTCCTCTTACCTTTTCGTACGCATACTGCTCTTGAAGCATTATTGGCAAACGTTCCAAGAAAGCTCGCATGCAAGGAGCCATGTTTAATCCTAGAACTCCTTGTTGTTTCAGTGCCGTCCTACATGTGGCAAGAACGTGATTGGAAGATATCCACTCTGAGGTACAGTTCACTACCAACACATCCTGTTTAACAGCAGTCACAAGACATGTTAGAAATTAACATTTCATAAACCAGAATTATTCAGCTTCAATGATTTATCACCATAATTTTAATTTATCAATTAAATTCCCATAGAGGCCACAAAATGCAGAAGCTTGAAATATTGTTGTCTATTCATGAATAATCTGCTGGTAATGCTACAGCAGCTAGCTCCATTTTCTACTTCCTCATGTGTAACTCTCATGTTCCCAAGACAGTATGATTATCACTCCAAAGAAGAAAGTAAACAAATATTAATAAGCAGAGTCCATTTCAGTGAATACTGGAAAACTTTAGCTGGGGATTTGCCTTGTAATATTTTGGAGCTAAATTCAGAGGACACTTTCAAAGAATCATGTAATATTTAGAAGTAAATGCAGCCTGACTCTACTAGCAGAAACCATAACCTGTATCATATTTACATCCTTTCACAGAAATGCCATCTTTGGGGATGTAAGTCAGCAGAGATTTTGTTTGTTTGTTTGTTTTATCCCTTGAGGATCTGGGGGACTCATGCAGGCTTATAAATATTGCCCAATTGAATTTACAGAACTACTGTTGAGATGCTAGTGGTTCTAGACACAGCAAAACCTTAAAAACTTAATTCTACCACTCCTTCAGATTAAATAAAATCACTGAGGTGTCTAACTTACTGGAGAAAAGGAATAATTTCTTCAAAGGGCACAAAGGACAAAAACAACCGTGTCCTTTTCCTATTTCCCCAGCCCACTTACTACTGCTGCTGTTGAACAGAAAAGTAGATGTCATGAACATGCAGCATCATTTATAAGGATTTCCCCCTGCCCCAAGAGCTTTTCTCAGAAGAAAAATCTGAAATTTAAGATGTAAAACTTAAAAAACAAACAAACAAACAAAACCTGCTGCGTCAGGCAAGAGTGAAGCAATGCATCCTGCAAAAACAGACTGACTTAGATTCTGAATTACTCTGGGTGCTTTGTAAACAAGCATTCTTTGTTAATAAAAGCGAATACACAAAGATGACTGCTGATGCTTTGTTTTTCTTTTCTAGGAAGATATTGACAAAATGCATTTGTTTTGATAAGATAATTCTCAATTATAGAAAAATTTAAAAGGAATGCTATTTTGACACATAATATCACCTTTGATCTGTTAGAGCATGCTGCTACTCCAACTTCAGGTATCCACACTGCAGTCTGAATAGCTCCAGAGCCTATTACAACACTTTGCAGTACTGAACCATCCTAAGGAAGAAGTGATTTCAGTCAGTGTGTTTATAAAACGACTTTTCTTTTTAAAAACACAAAATTACATAAAGATGATATACTATATAAGGATGATACACTCCCAAGCTGCACAATAACTGTTTGAAAATGTCTATATTAAAAGTTAAATTTTATTTAGAATTTTTACTTAAACCTAAACAAATACGGTTCACATCTATCAAGAGAGAGTAATTCTCCAAGGTTTAACTGAAATGATCAAGACTACCCAATGAATTAACAGTAGAAACATACTTAACACACCTATTTAAGCATTTTGTATGTGTAATTTTCTACAATTATTTTAAATCATACTTTCTCTAACATTTGTAACATACTGGAAAATAACCCAAAGGTAGTCTGGTAGTTTTACCTTTTTGGATACTTAAACTAAAAAATCATGCTGCCTAAAAGACAAACTCACCCGTAAAGACCAGATATTCATGAGCCCACCAAGTCCACCAGAAACCAATGCCAGCCCATCAGGACTGAATGCAACAGTCCGAACAGGCGTAATATGTCCCCTCAGCTGAAATACACACTTGACTTCTACTGCTCTTCTGTATCCATCCTGCAAATTACATCAGTTATAGAATATAACTAATATATTCTAATATAACTAATAAAACTAACAGCAGCTTCTACATTCTGATACTGATTAGCAAAGATGGGGCACTTCCAATAAGACAATAATAAAAGATTAGTACTGTAATTGTTTTTATAAATACCTTTGTTACATTATTTTTTTAAAATCCCATCAATATTAAGGACATTACAATATAATTTTACTTAGCTAAAATTTATCTTGACTGATAATTTTAAACTGCTATCATGTTTGGGTACAAATTTATCTTTTTTGTAGGAAAGAAAGATCACAGCATAATCTTTAGTTAAATTAATTTAGACCTTTGCTCTTTCATTTATTTTTCTGAAAACACCTGTGTATGTACAAAGGCAATACAGAACATTGTTTAGCAAGTGTCTTCTCTAAGTAAATTGTTGAGTTTTGACTATTTTCCCCTACTCTCTTTCTCTGCCTCCCCCAAATTCAGAATGACCAAATAATAAAGAATGTCTTAAACACTAAGTCTACCACTTTTTACCTTGACACTTGTTTCTTGGTCCCACCATCCTTCTGAACAAGTTGAACTGGACTGTAACGTGATGTCCTGGGGAACAGCCCAAACACACACCAAACCATTGTGACATCCTCTGAAGGAAGTCAGGATAAATCAGAAAAAATAAAGTCATTATTACATGCCATTAATTAACTATACGTCCTAAAAGTTATCAGTCACCTTCATCTCCTTCTTAAAAATGTATAGGGTATCAATAAATGTAAAACAAAAAGGATGAATACATTTTTCTTTTCCTTCTGTAGCTTTACATTTTCACTACCACCACCACATCCTCATAAAAAATATTTGAGGGAAACTTCAATATTTGTTCTGAACATTAATAACCAGTAACAACCAGTAAAACAACTGGAAAAGACCTATAAACACACAGAACACATAAACAATTACATACGTAGCTAGTAAAAGCTGCAATTTAGTTCCTTTTCCTGGAAGAGGACACCAGGCAATGCCATTCACAACTGCTGGATGTGATAGCGAGTGCAGACGTCTCCAACATCCTCCCATATAGCCCCAGAGTTTCACTGTTTCTTCTTTAGCACATGTCAGGAGAATTTTACCAGTTGGATCCCACTTCATACTAACAATCATATCCTAGAAGATTTAAAAAAAATTAAGAAGTGGCATTAAGTAACATAATGGAAATAGAAAATTCAACTGTCAGAGCTAGTATTCATTATTAATAACAAAGAGCATTTTATTACAACAAACAGAAGTAATGAGATGCAGTAATGAAAACATAATGATACCTGCCAGAACCACTAAATAAAAAAAAGCCTGAGAGAAACTAATTTTCTGATTTTTTTTTCCAAAGAAATAGGCAACTTTTCCTCATTTTTATGTAGTGAAATTTCAGTATGAATCACCTTAAATGGCACTGGCATTGTAAACGTATTATGCAACAGGCTACATAAAGTACTCTAAAAGCGAGGTTGGAAAGGAGAATGGTTTATTGCCCAGCCTGCCTAGTAGGCTTCAAACACTGAGCCCAATCTGTGGAAGCACTCGAGAAATTTTTAACACAATCTACACCTGGGGAATTCTCCTCTTAGCCTGACAAATCATTTATGGACTACTACTGACTTACTGTCATATACTGGGCAAGAGATGGATGTTTTTTCAGGAATGCTTCCACTTTTTATTGTAACTGAAGTTTCACCACAAGGGATATACTCCAAACTAAGATTTATTATTAGTACTTTTACACATGAAATACAGACTATTAAATTTAAAAATACACAGACATGCTTTCAATACACTTTTGCTATTGTATCAACATAAACTTCATTACCTCTGCAGCCAAAAAGAGCTTTAATTTTGATACACTTTTTTATCATTTGTCTGAATGGTCCTCCAACGTCTAATTTATTTACTGAATGCTTCCGAATATGGGAAACAGGTATTTTTTTTTTTTCATAAAGTACACCGATTTTCAGCATTTAATTTTATAAACAGCTTTCAAATACAGAAAATAGCTTCAACATAGTTCTTTATCAACAAAAATTTCATGTTAATTTCAGAAAGACTAACTCACCTTATGTGCGTCAACTAGAACAATTCCTCCTTTTTCAAGTGGTTCCTTTGTTCCTATCAGCAATTTTCCATCTGAATAGCCAACTGCAAAGGGTCTGTCTTCGCTCAGCCAGGCAAGGCATGTGACAGATACTACAAGAACAAGCAACACACCATTAGTTCAACTAAATCCACTTCACATCTGCCAAAGAATTTTCTACAGTGCAACTGCCTGAAATAGAAAGTGTGCAATAAAGTCCCCCACCATCACAGTTAACTAATACACTTTTTGTCTGAAAATCCTCTTGAATTTGTATGGTAAATATGGATATGGTTAACATACCATCATTTCGGTAGCAGTGTTCCAGTTCTAGCCGGCGCATGGTTGAAATATCTACAACTTCAATAAGCCCAAGAGATCCATCCATACGACCAATTAATAATAATTCTGGAGCATCGCCTGTCCATGGTGCAGCTGGCCCTTCTTCTGGCCAAGCCAGAGCAGACACCCAGTGAGGCTGAAGATCTAACAGTCCTTTTCCTCCTAAGAGTCCAAAAAGTCTTTTAAAACTACTTCATCTTCACACAGAAAAGACAACAACAACAACAACAAAAAACACTTTCCAAGAAAGTACTAAGAGACTATACTGACAGTTAGGACACGTGCTACAAATTCATATAAAGTACAAGACTGTGAAGTAGTGGATCTACACTGACAAAAGTTAGTTAACAAAGCTCAAATTTCAGTCAGGTCGGACAGTTTTGTTAAAGATTTTCAGTACTAGAAGACTTCCCTGCTTTTCTTGTGGACTCTATATTAAGCTGTGGGGAAAAAAAAGGATAATTCAAATGAAAATATCTTAAAGCACTACAAATCCCTACTCATCCTCATCTACATCCACAACTTTCAGAGAGTAGTCAGTGATTTTCCTATATGCAAAATGCCCACAATCAAGTGTCAGAGATTTCAAATGACAAAACGACTAAGAGCCTTCCTCTCAGAGGTGTTCTAAGGATATTATTTTGGGTTAGTTAAGCACAGAACAAATGACAAAAAAAATATCAGCAGATAATCCATTTAAATAAGGAATCAGGTTGAGTCCTCTGTAACACTGTGTAGTCTCTTTCATAAATTTATCTAATAAATTTATCTAATCCATTTTAAAACATTTCTTCCCTAGTTGTCATTCCTCCCCTAGCCATCCAAAAAGTATTTGAGATCAAGAGATCACGCGACTTGAGATTTAAGCATCAGAAACTTTCTTCACGGCCTATTTATTTCCATGTCTTCTTGTGTCAACACTATCCATTTGCTTACACAGCTGCTTTCTCTCCATCAGCTTCTCTTTGCTAGTGCTCATCTTCCTGATGTACTGATTCACAATCTTCCTCCTCTGAGACTTTTTTGTTCAACTAAAGAAAGTAAATCCTCTCATTCCACTCTCATTTTCCACTACCTTATCACTCTAGCAAACCTTCTCTGCATCTGCTTCAGTGAATTTTGTCATTCTTGCTGCCTCATTTAGAAAGATAACTCTTGGCAGACTACAGGAAGATAGTATTTACAGACAAGAACTGCTGAAGGCTCAACGCTAAATGTTTTTGATTCAATAATAGACAACATGGCTGCAAACTTGTTGCTCAGTTTTCTACTGATGTAATTTAAGGCACACATCCATTTGTGGTTAGTGCCTCTTAAAACATATGGTTTACAAGATTTCATGGAAGAAGGCAGGCATTTAAATTGGAAAGCACTCACACTTAAATCCCTGAATATACAAATATTCTGTAATTCAGCAGTTTCCATAAAAATAAGTTGCTCCATAAAGCATTCAGAGGCAGCTAGAGTTGGAACATACCATTAACTTGCCATATGTTCACCATCTTTTCTGTAGCTCCAGCCAGGTATTTGCCACTGATGCTCCAACAGACAAGAGATAAACAGAGGTCACTAGGTGACCCTAGACTTTCTTCAGAATCACCTTCTCTATAATACAAAAGAACAATGCAATTAAAAAAAGGGTATTCCCATGTAGCAAACAGGAAAACATAAATTCATGAAATTAGTGAGTTCAAAGGCTGGACTTCTGCTATCATTGCAGTTTTACATAAGAAGTGTATCTTTCTCACCACAGGTCTATACTTCATTTAAAACCTCTCTAAATTAGAGAATGAGATATCAGTTATTTTTGCAGTACAAGTCTGAAGTTCAGTTTCAATTAAAAGTTGATTCTAATTATCTCTAATTTTACCTACTTATATAGATACACCTCAAACGTGTAGAAAAAGACATCTTGGGTGGAGGAAAAGCCTTCTGGGAAGTTATGAAATAAAACAAAATAGCTTAGATCAAATAAATTAAAGAGGTACCACCTTTCTATGAATTCAATCTGAACATTTCCTCCTGTTACAGCACTGCTGAACTTCTTTAAGAAACCTAAATTCTATTTTAGAGTTTGTTAGCTGACTAGTGGGGCAACTGGACCACGAGTATGCTCTACTGTCCTTGAAGGCCACGCAAGAAAGGCACAAGAAAGGAAAGGAATAAAAAAATGACATTTTTATTCATTTTGGTAATAGGAAAATTAAGGTTAAAATGTGGCCCAGGATGCTTGCTGTAGACAAGATTCTGTACTGTCCTTATTTTTAAGATAAAAAAAAAGTATATTGGTGTTTTTTTTCTGGGTCACTGGAACCAGTGGAAGGAATATTTGAGATTTGTTCTCATACAACAGTCCTTTAGAGTTCTTTGTTTACAAATATTTTTAATAAATTCATCATGATGAATGAGTAAAATAAGAAAAATAAAATCATGTTAGCATGATCCCCCTATATTAGCTCTTACAACCTTGAAATTTAACTTCTCTTTTCAGATTTAATCCATTTAATTTACTTTGCATGCCATAAACACAATATAGTAAAACTCCCAAAGAAAAAGTAAGAGAACATTTGTGCATTTTGTTATCCTCCATCATCATAGTTTAAGTTAAATATCCGACTATTATCAAGAAATAACTTACAGTTTATTGAGCACACACGTTTGTTGCAATGAATACTGCTTTTTTGTAACATTCCATACTCTAATAGTGGCATCATTTCCACTAGTTGCCAGGAGTCCCTTTTTGTTGCACCAAACACATGTCATGACCTATAAAAAACAGCATTGTTAATATCATATTAAAACCAAAGTTTAACCCTAAAGCTTAGGTATAGTTGTTCACTAATATCACTAATATAAATGTTAATGAAAACATAAACCTTCAGCACAAAGTGATAGCTTGACTATTTAAATCTGCTATAGCAATCAAGCAGAAAAGCTACATTTTTCTGCTTCTATGGCATGGTGTAATTAAGTATACTTATACAGGCCTGCTCCAAAGGCCATACTGTGCAGAACACTGGACAAAGACATTAACTTCTATACAGTCAAATGAATGCAAATTAAGATCAAGTCTAAGAAAAGACTTTTAGTGATTCAGTTGACTTCATGTACTGCGAAGACAGTTTCAAGTCACCTTTAAATGAAGCTTTAAAGTAGGAACTAGGGTTGAGTCCTCAAGCAATAACTAACTTTATCACCAAAAAGTTATTTCTTGCGGGAAATCACTCCAGTTAGCATACTTGCAAAACACAGTCATGTTGTCAGGAAAATATATATTAAAATTCATGCAATTTTGCTAGGAATCGTGCTCACCCGGTTCTGATGAGCTTCCAATTTTATGAACGAACATTTTCGTAAGTCTCCCCCCATATCAGCGAGGGTCTGAGGAGTAGTTTGATTATCTCGGTCGTGTGCTGCAAGAGTTCGCACCAGCTGCTGAGCAGCCCACTGCCTGTGTTGTGAAGATAACCTTGAAGAAAGGCAGCAAGCTGCTAGTGCGTTAGCCAGCTCCAGAGGGCCTACAGCAGAAGGATCATAGGAAGGATGGGCATACAAATGGGCAATTAAACCTGCTTAAACAAAACAGTGAGATGATGCCCAAATGAGTACAAAACAGAATTGCACAAACGAACACAGCATTAGCTACATTTTCCAGAAAGAAGAAACAGATTAACAGACATTTTATGCACAATGCTACAATCTAATGTTAGCCATTAGAAAAAAATGCTTTTCTGATGACAAGAGAAAAATAATCCTGTTTAAACTTCATCAAAAAAAGAGAAAAAAGTAGTCCTATTTCCAACATTGAAAAAATGGTCATTCAAACAAGTGCTGTTCAAACAGAAACTGTCTTCCCTAACACAGATAAACTGCTGTCATTACTAAGTCTTTCCCTGTCCCTGCCACAGCAGTCTGACTTTCTGCCTTGCAGAGAAGTACTTTCGTAGCAGGAATGTCATGGCCCTTCACAGGTGGCACAACTGAGGCTGAACATCATAGCCATACGGGTTTGAATACCTCTAAATGTTTGATTTCTTTTAAAGGGGAGAAGACGCAACTAAATAAGATCATTTTTCTAAGTAAAACTTGTGTACTTGCCACTAAACTATAAAAACACCCAGATTAAAGCACGTTTTGTACATTTTTAAACAGTGAGAGTATATACATTACATTCTAGCAATATGCTACTTAATCATAAATGAGGAACTGAGGATCAAATAATAAACAGTAAACAATAAGTTAAATCTATATCGTACCTTTCTTTTCAATTTCTGCTTTATCATAATTTGGCCTCAATTTGGCCCCTTTGTCTGCCAACAGTGCCACAAGTGCCTGAGTAACCACAAAATTTGGAGATGTTACAAGTTTGTTCTCCTCAGCAATTCCTCTTAAAAAGCTTGGCAAAAATTTTCGCTGAATTGGATCATCAACTGTTGTCAGGTTTACACCAGTCGCTGCAGAAATCAGATTCTATTAAAGAAACAAATAAATAGATATATAGATTAATCAACCCCCCAGTGATTTCAGAAAAATAAACTGTTGAACAAACCATGTAGACTTCTAAAAATTTCTGGAGAAGCTCTCGGGTCTCAACCAGTATTTAACATGCAAAAAATCACATACAAAAGAGAATTCAAGGCTTCAGCCTTGGAAAAAAAACATAGTCTTAATGGAAACATGTATACGTAAACCCTCCTTTGAATTGGTTTGAACTGGGAAAACCAGAACTCCAAGGAGATCCCCAAAATGAGTGCAGTCTCACCATTCAGACAATAAAAGACAGCACAGACTGCCAAAATGCGTTGCTTCATCTCATGTGTTAGAAATTTGATAATAAACATTTGTGTAGAGATAACAGGCCTACCTGTGTACATAACTGCACCAGCAGTTTTGCAGCGCTAGGGGTGTTTGATGCCAAACAGCCTACTGCTGTACTCAGGTAGGCAAGGCAAGATATGGGCTTGCTGGTTTTGCTGTGTATCCCTCTCGATCGCTCTGTGGAGCTGGACACAGTGGATGGACTCGTAGAGAGACCTGCTCTCCCTGCAGCAGCGAGGCACATCAGGCGAACCAAAGTGCGGATATCGGTTAAGCCCAGGGACTCCAGACCAGCTGCCAGGCTACAACTGGAACCACTGTCAAAAACAAATATAAGTGTTGCTTGTTACTATATTTTTAAAGAACTTTTTTTAAAATTATATTTTAAAATAATTTAAATAAATAAAACTTTTTACAGTTTACTATGGTAATAAGTACATGTGAGTATGAGATCTCTGGGACTTCTTTACAGTCACACAGGGCTTTTGTACAGAGCCAGAATTTAAATTCTTGTCTCCTTTCATCTTTCTTGTCTTCTTTCATCTAATATTTACCTCTAAGTTCTAATATTTATATTAAAAAAAAAAAACTGACAAACACAGCATCCAGGTGTTTGGATGTCTGATACTATTGTATTTCCCTTTCAATAAAAGATAAAGAAATCTGCTTCATAGAGTTTGAATACAGGATTCAAAAGGAGGAAAGCTTCTGAGCAAACTTCTCCTCTCAACACAATGATGTAACTATATAAAAGGAGAGTTCACTTTCCCATAGCTTAAAATAGGATCCCTAATGAACATAAGTTGATAACTGCTTCCAAATGAAAACGTCTAAGTGTTGCCAAGGAAGCCACATACCTGACGGACAAAAGTGACAGTGCTCTCATAACCATAGTTCTTGCAAGAAGGACCTGGGCAGCTGCTGTCACTCTTCTTAGGGCCATAACACGGTCATGTGGATTTACTAGAGCAGCTGCTTGTTCTCCTAAGGTTATCCTGCCAGAAGAACTTTTCTCTATAGAGCCATGACAACCTTGGAAATAGTGATGATTTGCATTAGTATTTAAAGAGGAATAAAAATTACCATACAATAATAAACACAAAAGCAAGTTAGGACTAATTTTGTAAATTACTCATTAAATTCTTAACATTTTGTACATATAGATTTGTAGAGATAATGACTGAGCAGAAAACACACTCCTAAAATTCTATACAATTCAATTATTCCTCATTTTCAAGGACGGATGGGCAACAATTTGGCAATACTTGAGTTAATTTCTCTTTTTCTCCTGCTCATTAGAGGCGTCTGCAAACTTAAATATTGATCTTGTTATTTCAAACAAGAATATTACTAAGTCAATTTTAAATCTAAGAAACTTCCCTTGTGTTCTGGATATGCTGCTGGTATCCCCTGTATGATTGTAGTCATAATGTTATTAGTAAACTGGAGCTTCTAACCTTCTATCAATATAAATGACTTGTGCTCCACATGGTAACTTCTCTAAAATATAAGAAAAATGTAGAACCTTCATTTCCTGAGGGTGAGAGGTAGGAAAAAATTGTCTTCAAAACATTCTGCATTATCCCTATAAAATCACAATAAATGGGGAATACTTGTACTTCAAATAGAATTTATCCCAAATTTACCTATCTGCATCAGTGTCTCTTCCATGCTGTTGGTGGCTGTCACCATTGCAACGGATGCCCCCAGAGGATCACTGTCGGGGAACTGCACAGGCTCAGGCACAATACGGCGGTCATTTAAACCAAGGGGTCCAGCCAGCAATTCAAACTCCTCCTCTCCTGTCAACTTGTCATCTTCATCTACATCTAACATGTCCCAGTCTTCTAGATTTGGAGAAACAGAAGCAGACTTGGTTATAAATCCTCAAAGTAGTGGAAAATGTTAATGAATTAAAAAATAAAGGAGGGTATAAAAGATGAACGGCAATCAGAAAACAAGTAGTCTTCAAAACTCCTATCTTCAGTGCTGTCATAGTAAAGAACACAGTAAATCACCAAAGCAAAACCAAAATCCCCGTCTTGTCCCCCTTTATTAAAACTGATCTTTATTTCTACTGCAGAAAAGTCTTAGTAAGCCATTTCAGAAGTTTAAGCAATTATGATTCTCTGAAGCATCAAACTAGCTGGTTTTAAAATGCACAAATGAGAAATTCTGGACATCACATGTACCATAAGACAACTTCCAAAACCTGAAAAATAGTGAGCAATATGGACGTACAGTTGTGCTTTAAATCATAATCACAAACCAAAACGTTCTTAGATCATGATTATATAACCAGGCTTTTGCTTTTTCTTCCCAGAAAAAAAAACACTGTATTTGTACTCCTTTACTATGCCGTCCTTTCACTTCTCAGCTTTTTCCACAGAAGCCAACCTATATTTCCTGATCCTTCCTTCTCTATCTTATCCTTCAGTAGAATCTGAGCACCATTATCTGACAGATGATGAACTTTCCCTTAGGTACTGAAGTTCTCACTAGTGCTCTATTGAACAGTGAACTGTGGAAACTCACGAAACTACAATCATATGAGTTACTGAATACATAGAATCAAAGAAACATCTGTGAAGGGTTTTCTACAGTCCCTTGAAAAAAAAAAGAAAAAAAGAAAAGAAAAAAAAGAAAAGAAAAAAAAGAAAAGAAAAAAAAGAAAAGAAAAAAAAGAAAAGAAAAAAAAGAAAAGAAAAAAAAAAAGGAAGAGATTCTCAAAATACTCTCAGCTAGCAAAAAGGTAGAAAAGTTATCAGTAAGCCAAATGCCAGAATCTTCTAAGATTCTAACTCAGGTTAAAAACCTGTCCTACCAAGGGAGCGAGTAAAATGTTCTTGAACATAAAGCTTTGTGTGCACACTTGTGCAGGTTACATCTAGTCACAATACCAAATCACCCAAATTTACAATAGTGGTCATTTCATCTAGCTGAAGGGAACAGAAAGAACATGAAGAATAGGTAAAAAGTGACACTCATTTGAATTTTTAAAATATTAAAAGACTAAATCTAGCCTGAAGTTTCACCTTTAAGTCCAATTCTCATTTGCATGAGCATTTGTAAAATATTTAACATCTAGAAAATGTTATAAACTTACCTTCATAGACACTGTCTTGTTTACCTATTAAATCAGGAGCCTGGCCTTTGTATCTGCATGAGAAAAGAAAAAAAGAAAAAAGAAATCAAATAATATCTCTTTGTTGTTTTTAAGTAGATATGCAAACATGCTTTAAATTTTACTGACAAGTCAATGCATACATGATTTCTGCAAACGACAGGACAGAAATGAATAAAAGAGCTTTTAAAAGTGAGAGGAGGAGGGGGAAGTATTTTACAGAGTGAATGTGCACAAGGTCCATAAAAAGTCTTGTAATTATCAAATTTAAAAAATGAAGTTCTTAATAGGACCAGAGTATATAAGATTCCATCTGATAATTCATTTTTTAAATACATTAAAAAAGATTAAAGGAGAGAAAGCTCAAGACAACTTTCTCGACAGGCTTCTGTTGAATACAGAAAGGTTTAAGTCTCAGTTAAAACAGACAAGGTCAGGAATCCTGCTAATTTTAAGAGCAGAATTTGGCAATTTTAGCTGAATTTTAGTTCCCTCAAACAGATTCTGAAAATGGTGACATTAGGAAAAAAACTTTTAGGTTGTTTTTTTTCTTTACACGTAGTATTCCACTGCCTTTTATTTCTGTACCTTTCTGAAGTTGACGTTTTAGATTTACTCTTGAGGGCTAAGTATTTGTCTCGGCAGATGCCACACAATAAATAGTAAGGATTCCCGCTTCCACATTCTCCACCAAACCATCCGTCCACGTAGGAACCATTGCTACGATAGCCCTGCCGATTCGCGCTACGGCCGCAGCCGGGGTGGTTCCTCTTCATGTGTTGATTGAAGCTGACAACGCTGGATTCACACAGCTCACAAACCACTACTTCTTCTCTCTCTTCAGATTCACAAACATGCTGCGTAACAACATTTTCACTTGTTATTTGTACAGAATGAATATTCTCGTATTAGGTATAAAAATACGCTTATATAATAAGGATGTTCCTGATCATTTTTACATACAGCCAGTGGTATTTATATGGGTAACTTTCAAAAAAGCAAAGCAGAAAGGGGCCATTTATGACACAAAGAAGAGATAAACATTTCAGAACAGAAAAAAAAAAAGTAGGACATATCATTTCAGATGATGCGATTTCCTATTTCATTTTAGTTCTACCTCAAAATTCTTTACAAAATAACTTTTCACATATCACTTTTCTAGTTCACAGTCAGTGTTGTTGATACTTTCTCAGAACTTGACTGAGACTAGGTGCAATAAAATAAAAAAACTCCTGTTTTCAGATGAGTAGACTTTACGTTTACTGCACAGCAATGTTTAGCATTTGTGTTAAAGCATTCTGAGCAATTATTTCATTTCTGTTTTACGTCCACAATTCCATCAAGAACCTCAAATGCATCAAGTTCCCTGAGTGCCATAATTAGGAAGTGAACATTTATAGCACTGTAGTTTGCTTGTCAAATTCAGATGAATGATCCAAACTCGCAAACTACAACTTTTACATTTCTCTTCCTAAAATATTTTGTGCGTTGCCAAATCTTTCTCAGAGAACGGTACACAGAAAGAGAGCAAAACTGATTTAGTGTAAGTTATGTTGCTACATATCAGAACTTCTTAGCCTTGACTTTACAGAAGTGAACTATATCAAATTCTTATAAATGTAGGTAGCACTAGAGTTATTAAAAAAAGCAAAATATTTTCAAGAAAAAGTAGAACAAGTAAAAGTCTATACTTTTTATCATTATTAAATACAACAGAATTTTCCTGTGTTTCTTATCCCAAACACAGCTGAGCAATCTGGAATACCTGCTTAATTAAGCAGTATTATCAAAACAAGGGCTCTTCTAGTTCTGTTCTCAACTTTCAGAGAAGGAAAAACAAACAAACAAACAAACAAACAAAACAAACAAAAAAAAAACACAAACAAAAAACTAAGGACATGTAGAAACGCAGAGCAAGAAACACATGGAAGTACTTCCTTATCTAAAGTTTAGCAGCTATAGAATACCAAAAACTTCAAACATTGCTAGCATTTAGTATATTTTTCAGACCAGATATAAATATACGCATGTTACTTTATATTTATTAATACAAACATGCAGAAAGCAGTAAGTTAAAGCAGCCCCCGCTGCAATCACACACACCCAGGTAGGCCAATCCAATACCTCTGGGATCCACATTCCCAGAATATCATTATCACTAGCCAGGTCTTGCCCGAACATCGCTTCCATCGCTTCGTCGTCAAGATCAATTTCCAGCTCCTCGTCCAAGTTGAAGTCATAGAGAGCCCCGGGATCCTGCTGCAGGGATATCCCTTCTCTTCGGCTCTGATTTCGGTGGGCCTGTACAGAGCGGTACAGTCCCGCTCAAGTGAAAAAAATAAAGCACCACATTATTTTTGGTGTAGTAAAACGGATGCACTTCCGACTACCCTTGGGTTTTTAACTCTTCCATTAAGCATCATCTACTTAATCATCAAATAAAAATTAAGCTAAACACGTGCTGCCACAGAAATTCAAATGACAGTTTTATTAATTTCTCACTCCTCCTTCTCCTAATTTACTACACTAGCACAGGCCCCAGGATTCTCTTAATATACTTACCAGCTCGTGCTAGCAAGGTTCGGGCAGCTAAGTCAAATTTGTGTCNATTATTTTTTGTGTAGTAAAAACGGATGCACTTCTGACTACCCTTGGTTTTGTTTTTAACTCTTCCATTAAACATCATCTACTTAATCATCAAATAAAAATTAAGCTAAACACGTGCTGCCACAGAAATTCAAATGACAGTTTTATTAATTTCTCACTCCTCCTTCTCCTAATTTACTAAAGTAGCACAGGCCCCAGGATTCTCTTAATATACTTACCAGCTCGTGCTAGCAAGGTTCGGGCAGCTAAGTCAAATTTGTGTCTTCTTGTGACAGCTGACCGACTTCTAGAAGGAGGTCCACTTGCAGAAGCTGCATTATCTGCGTGATCCATATTATCAGGGCTAGAAGAATTACATTGAAAAGTAAGTTTCAAATAGCCACATACAGTAAATAAGGAAAAATATACTATGATATTTATTCTTTCTTTCACAAAAGAAAAAAAATAGAAGAAATCTACAACTCAGGGATTTTCTATCCTGCTGCTGCACATATTTATTGCAAGTCCTTTTGATCTCAAGATTTACCTCAGGAAAACAGATGCTGCAATGTCAAAACCTATTCATGTATTCCACAGTGCCAAAGCAGTGAAGAAACAGTCAGAGAACCACAAATGGTTCATTTTATGTTGTCAGTATTAGCTATAGCATAAAATAGGTTTCTCTTTTTTAAAGAAATAAGCCAATAAACATTTCTGTTCCTGCCTCAAATTTTGTCCTTTTTATCCAAATTCTTTTTTTTTTTTTCAAAAAAAAACATTCCAGTGTTTGACTGTATTTAATTAGTTTGTTTCTTGCAACTGAAAGTTGAATTGCACCTTTGCTTTTATTCATGTTCTAACACAATTCAAAGCGTCATTCCAGAGCCAGCAACACTCAACGGGTGAAACATGCACTTTAAGCAACAGATTTTACACAATTAGAAGAAAGGTAAACTTTACCTTTCACTAAAGCCTTCCTCCATTTCAGTGGCATCAGCAGAGGGGATATCACCTGGTGACTGCAGATAACAATGATCACTAGATTTTCCACCGCTTCCAGAGACTATTGTCCCATGTCGTGAATCTGCAGTCCCTTCTGATTGGGGCTCATCATCATCTTCATTTCCAGGATGTTCTATCATCCACATAGCCAAAACTGTGATATTCTGTGCATCTGCTTCTCCTCTGGCACCTGGAAAGCAGAAAAATCACACTACAAAATAATAATCGTATCACTGACAATGAAAGAATTGGTTTTTTCCCCGATAAACGGTAATGGGGTTTAAGAATTACGTATTCTGATGGGAAAAAAAGTGTCTTCATAATTTAAATTTTCAATATAAACTGATATTATAATTACAGATTACCTGTGGCTTCCATAGCTTTTGCAATTTGCCTGAGGGAGAATCCCATTTCCAACAAGGGAACAGCAATGGCAGGGGGAGGAGGGGATGTTGACAGTCGACTGCTTGGATCAGACAAAGCTTAAAAGATAAAAAGAATTAAAGGGTATAAATCTTTCTGTAGTCTCTTCCACTTTGTCAGATATCATTTTCAGCTCTTGTTTTTGGGTAGTTTAAGATGTAGAGTAAGTGGGAAGAATTATAGCACTCAACAGTGGTAAGGAATCAAGGAAATGAGTTCAGATGAGATTAACATTTTGAAGTAATCAGTAATAAAACTGCATTCTTGTTTTTATACAGGAGCATCAGTGTGTAATCCTAATAATTTAACTGGTTGATTAAAGTCTACAGATAGACAGTCTACCACTTTTTGTGGTAGTAACTAAAAGGTTTTTAAGCATGCTTTGCATGTTTGGTCATATTAAAAAAAAAATTATTGGTGTCTAATGAATTAAAAGAAATACTGAATTTATGCAAATTTACTAATGGTCCATATTTCCATCTGTGTTGATTACAAGTATACCTGTACGATTGGCAGGCCTTGCAGACTGGGAATCAGGAGAAGTCAAACTCTGTCTCCTTCCAACTTCATCTGAAGGAGATGTCGGTAAGGAAGATATTGGAGGAGTCTGAGCACGTCGGGCTGGAAGTACCGTTGTAGTAGGGTAACTGGAGAACATTTGCCTTTAAAAGAGAGCAACATGTCTCGTGGAGGTATGCTGAAGATGGTGGTAATGCATCAAACTGGAGTGCACTTGGCAAGTCATACATTAGGCACCCTACAGCAATGAATTTTGTAAGGGTATAGGGCAGTACACACTGTGGGGAGGAAATGTGCAGGAACAGCCTATTCCAACCATTTGGCTGGGCAGCTAAATTCTGAAGCACACACCTACCAAAACCCCATAGACAGAGTGCTGTCCTAAGAGACAAATGAGAAGTCTCTTCCATTTCCCCAGTTTGTTTGGAACTCAGTCTAGCTATAAATCAAATAAAGCACAAAAACTGAAAGGCAATATAAGGAAGAGATTTTCTCCCGTCCTGAAGAACTCAAATGATACAAAAACTCTTAACAGCTAGAAACCTATGTCTTACAAGGCAGAGTGACAAACTAAGTTCTGCCTTCTGCAAAGGCAATTCACAAAATATTGTCAAATACTATCAAAATAAAAGTTTTTCAAAGACTCCTAGAGAGTTTGTTCCCTACACATTTGCACATACACACAGAATGCTGAAAATAGGGATACTTTACCTAAGAAGACTGAGAGGCATAACACCAGGTGATTCTGAAGCTGGGACTGTTTCGGTGTCAGTTACCGGAGTAGTGGCAGTGGTTGTATCCTCCAGAGAGCTGCTCATGAAAGATGTTGTACTAGAAGCAGAAGGGCTGGTTGTAACCGGTGTTTGGGCTTGCTGAGATTGATCACCTTCTTCTACTTGTTGATCTACTTCTGCAACACGAAAAGGACATTACAAAAACAAACATCAATAGCATTGCATAGAGTGAAAGGGTATGAAATAACCATTGATCTTTAGAATTCTCCCCAAAGAAAGGAGTGTGCAGAAACACTCAGAAATAATTCTTCCAATAACTGACTAATGTAAATAAATTCATCTATCAGTTGGTCTTGCTGATATATCAATTGTCATACTGATATAAGCTAAGTACTAAATGTTTTTTTCTAGGAGAGAATAAATGCCATTTATTTGGTTAGATCTTAACATATTTAGAATTACAGTAGCTAGGATTATTCTCTTAGCCAAAGGAGAAAGAAAACTCAGAGACAGAAGGACACCTTATTGATTATAAAGGCTATTTTCATCTCAGATGCTTATCATATAGATTTCTGAATTTTTTTGGCTGTATTATAAGTAGTCTATAAGATAGTAAAGAACCAGATAGCACAGGAATTAGCCTTCTTATTTTAGATATTTTTACTTTTAAAATAACTTAAGTGGCTTCTGTGAAATTGTACTTTGTAATATACAGACTTTGAGGATGAAAAAGAACATGATAAACATTATCTCCTTGGTCTCTCTTAGTGCAACACTAAGTAACTCAAAAAACCCCACATGCGATTCAAAGAAGTTTTTCGCAGATAGAAATAGAGGCAGCCTGAACATACACAGGCTCAATGCCATGGTTGCACACAATCACATTTAACAACAGTAAACTTTGTTAGATTTATGTCACCTACAAGACCAATATGTACAGAATTGCTCTTTTTTTCAAATGCATAAGGACAATTTAGAAATCCCTTTATTTCTGATGGACTGATATGCATCCACTTTTATTAAAATAAAGAATTGAAAAGAAAATCAGAAGTAAATATTAAAAGCAGTAAATGACACAAAAAAATCTCACTCCAATTAAGACTTCTGCAAAGAATAACGACAAAAAAAAAGGACTGTTACTTATATTACCGTTGTTCCCATTGATTTCAATGAAAATAAGGATTAATCTTTCACTACAACTTCATAATTTTGAAATGGTACCTTGTTTAAGTTTGCCACCAAACTGATCCTCCAGCAGCCCGTGAACCACTAATTTGTAGATCATGGCTTGTGCTCGTTCCAGATCTGCCAGTCCTAGAGCTCTTTTAATGGGCGAGCGCATGACTGCCCGTTTCACCATGTGCCGCATGAGGAACTGCAGGGCAGCACGCATTTCCACGTCCTCATGAACAACTGGAGAACTGGCACAGTCAGAGTTGTGACCATTTTCTGCCAATACTTTTGGTATTAACAGTAGTTCAGCATATTTACTGCAACTAAGAAGAACACTAAGTGACTTCATAGCCCCAAGATAAAGGTAGGATAGCTGCACCGCTCGGATTTCTGACTGTACTATATCATGACTTCTTGGCATGTGTTCGTGATTCTTTTTTCTTCCTTCAGCAGGTTGGTGTTGGGCTTCCATCCCCAGTGTTGATGGCTCTAAGGAAAACGAAGCTATTTCATTTTCTGACTTGGAGCTTGTAGTACCATGTCCTTTGTTATCATCAGCACTTTGTCCTAAACGTGTATCTGATCCTCCATCACCCTCGGTTTTCTGGTCGACTTCTCCTTTGTCTTCAGATTCATGTCTGTGCTTTTTCTCATGTCTCTTGGTGCTCTGCTTTCCCATATCTTCATGAATACCAGTCAGATAGGTAAGGTCCAGCAGCACAGTAGCTGTCAGCCCACGGAATCTTGCAACATCAAAAGGCAGTGGCTCACAGGGCTCCAGATTATATAATGGAGTATCACTAGGCGACCAAAAAGTTGGGAAGCTTTAATAAAGATCAGAATGACACAGGAAAAAGCAAGTGAGGGAGAGACAGGAGGAAAGTACAGGAAATAATGTAGGCAAAATAGGATGCAAATTATATTTAACAAAATAAATGAATCAATTCTAAAAATTAAAAGTAAGCGGGGGAAAATGAGGTTATGAATAGAAAATGGGGAGATATGGTATCAGAGCGAGGCAACAAAGCACGCATGTTTTCTGTAAAGAACTAAAATCCAGAAACATTACAGAATCTGTGAATTAAGCACTGACAAGAGCTTTCTGACTCTTTACAATCTTGACAGGACTCTTTAAAGGACAGGTCAGAACACCCAACAGACTCATATGTCTGTCCCACTGTCTATCCACCCTCAATGACAACTACTTGGTTATATATTGAACTTGACTACTTTTCAGTGCAAGCAAGATAAAAATTGACCAGGCTACATTTTCCATATATCCAGCAGATCTAAGGCTTCAAAATCTTCCTTTTACAATTCCCATATGTTTTGTCCTTTCAAAATGCTAATTTCTAACTTCTACTTAAAAATGAAAGCACGGTAGGCATAAAATAGGCATGTCAGCAGAGACCAGTTATTTCAAAATACAACTATAACTGTTGGGGGGTTGGAACGAAAAAAGTACTGCTCACTTTACTTTCTGCACTTCTGTAGAAAGTTAAGGCTCAACCACGGCTGTGAGGAGATTAAGAAATTTAGCAAATCAAACTTCGTTCACAAAAGAAAAATAAGCACACAGGCAATCCCTGTGAGAGAATCAGAGTCCAGAGAATCACTAGATTTGTTTCAGAGTTTCTTCTCTTTGAATAAAGGCAGGAAAAGAAGTATCTTCTTGTCTCCTCTCCAGTTCACATCATCATCTGCAGATGTGCAACTCCAGAATACAACATCAAATACAGGGACATTCCTTCAGCTCTCTGCTGCAGGTCAGAGAATAAGTAAGTGCTGCTTCAAGGCAGCATTAGTCTGAATACTGACATCCACTCACTGTGGGAAAATAAAACCCTCTCACTTCCTGGTCATGACCTCTTCCCAGCCCCACAGAGTATTTTCCAGGAAGCAAAGGCCAATTCAATAGTCATTTCATCTCAACTCGGAGAAACCAAATCAGAACTCTCTTCAGAACCATGTAAAACAAGAGTGTTCCTACCCAGTGAAAATCCATGTTCAAGTCAAACAATAAGCTGTAATAAGTTAAGATAGCAATAATGTATTAGTTATCCAATAGGAACAACCTACCAAAATAAGCAAAGCTCACTTCAAATCTAAAGAAACTGGCAAGCTAGTCACATCCGCAATTACAAAACCTAGAGGCCAAATTTAAGAAGTCTAATGATGCTGATCAATTCTAAATTATCAAATATATATTTAGTAAACAAGGTCTTTTGTTCAACTATAACAATAGTTCAATAGTAAAGTTCAACTCATAATGTTTGGTTTAGAAAGCCAAATTCGTTCATTTTAAAGTTCATGTTTAAAATAATTTGATTATCACAACTCTAAGGTAAAATGCACATTATTTCTGAAGTTTTCCAAACACAGAGTATTAACGGCTTGGGCAAAGAGCAGGCAACAAGCATACTATACCTGATGGTGATCTCTGCTTCATCCCACTGAACCTTGGCAGATGTACTGCCTTCCTTCACTACTCCAAGCAGGGTGGCATGACGTCCAGTTTGCTTGTGCACACATCGACCTCCAACTCTAAGACCAGCATCAACTCCACCAATTACTGCTAGAACCGGCCACACCTCCACACAGAGCATCTTCAGCTGCAGTTCTGAGAGGTCAGCCAGACCATGCCTACTGTGCTTGCTTTTCTCCTCCTCTTTGCTTTCTTTCTCCTCTCTCACCTCATTCTCTTCTCGACTCTGAATTGAGCGACTTTTCTTCAGCTTTTGACCTGCTTCTTTAAGACATGTTTTAATTTTATTCAGTCTTTCCATCATTTTTTTATTGATGCAGTGTGTCCAACGGTCTGTCCGGTGAAGGATACGAATGAGCTGGATAGTTGCTTCTGCCAACACTGCAGCAACAGGACTACAGATGGGGTCACCAGGTAGCAAGTCTCTTGGGGTGCCACGCATCTGCATATCACAGATTTTCACCTAAGTGTTTAAAAAGATGAATATGCAATGTTATTCTCTCAACAGACCTACAGAAGCTTATTTTAATATGGGAGTCTTTCTTACTGACTAGGAAGATATACTAGCATTTCCTTCTTTTGTTCTGACCCCCTGGGAAATTAACCTTATTATCGAAGAAAACTACATCCCTAAAAACTCAAAGATACCAAAAATTACTCATTCACATTAGGTCATGCTTACTCATATTAGACTACCTTAGATAAGTTGTCATTTGTAATACTAAGCTTTCCTTGAACTTGCTGCAAATCGACGTAGCATTAGTTCTTTAAGTAATAATGGGTAGCACAATACATTTCAAATTTAGAATAGATTCAAAATCTTAACTAGTGTGAAAATAATGTAATGCTGATGTATATCATAAAACATAATGAATAAACAATAATATTCTCTAGACCTGTGAACTATTAACCTCCAACTCCAACACAATATCCAAAACGTTGTCACATTATAGAACAGAAAAGATAAACTTATCTATGGGGATGAAAATTTAGGCTACCTTTTCTCCTGGATTACTGCTATAGAACATAACACAAGGGTATAACTCTGCTGCATCCACATCTTCAAAGGCTAGTTTTGGCTCCTAGTTAAAACAAAAACAAACAAATTCAGAACACATTAAGAAAAAAGAATATGAAGTATGACATAGTTGCACCTGTATTATAATCCTTTCAAATACTAAAACTGTCACTTGTCTTGCTTTAGACATTATGCGTGGGGTTATACAAAATATACGTGCTCAATTACTATGCAAAAAACACTTAAAAGAAAAAAAATAACTGTTGAATACCTCTCCATTTTTGCCAAAAGAAATGGTTCTTGCTTCCATATCTAATACACAGGTGATGAAATCTCCTTGGGTAAAACTGGACAGTGTCAAAGTTTGTTCTCCATTATGGTAAAGGTTGCCACTATAGGCTCTATACAGCCACATATCTGAGGTTGTGCGATGGTTAAAGTCATGTACTGGCCAGCGAGAAACTCCTACACACGTGCCTTCGTTGCCTCGATTCTCCTTCACAATGTAGAACTAGTCAGCAAAATACAAAAGTGAGGGAATATGTAGTCAGGGAGTGTGAGGGAATATAAGTGAGAGAATGTAAGTCAAGAATATATATTTTAAAAGAACAAGAAAACAATAAGATTCACCTTATTATACATGCTTATGCATATTTTTAAGTTTCACCCAAAAGCATTTCACAAATCAAGAATTTTAATAGTTAAAACAAAGTTCTACCTCTAAAATGATCTTAGTGCATAGAATTGGTTATTAAGAAGTCATTTAATCTTAATCCACTAACATCCGAGAAAACTACATAAAACACAAAAGAAAGTCCTGTTTTTTCTGACTCAAAACACAAACACATAAACACAAAGCTGATAACAATGCACCAGAAATTAGCAAGCTTTACTCAAGTTCAGAGTAAGTATATTTAATTAAAGAAGAACTATAACAGTAGAATTGTGCTCAAAGATGGCACAAACAAGGACTACTACTGTTTATCTGAATTTCTAAAAAAAAAACAAAAAAAAACCCAGTCTGTATGATGTATTAAAGGCTAATTTTGGCAATCAGGCTGATCTGTCTTCTTGGAGGAAAAGTGTGTTCACTAAAAGGAGAAATCCAAAATCTACACAGTTCAGTAGGGAACTACTACAAGCCAACACATACTTATGCTGACTATGGATTTAAGGAACAAACACCACCACCACAAATGCACAACATGTATCCAGAGTCTCCCATCTCTGAATTTGTAGCAACTGAAAATATGCTCAAAATAGCAGTGCTTGAAAGCAGCCACAAACTTTAATTTATTTAAAATGGCAATTATTCAAAAACACTTTTCTAAAGGGAAAAAAACAGTTACTACTTGGAAGTTAGTATTTTTGTGAAATATAGCAAAAGAATGGTAGAAATACATTTTAACAAAACCTACCTTCCACTGGTAACACCCTGAAGTAACTCCAGTGGATGCTAAACCATAACCTTTACCTCCACTGCCGTGAGTTAAAATCTGCCCATTCTCCACTATGCAGCACTGAGCCTTCTCAGGGTCAAAGGACACTTCCTGTATAGGAAGATTCTCATCTTCATCTTCAGACTCTCCTTGCTTCTATCAGAAACAGGACAAAATAAAATATTTGTAATAATGTAATTCAATGGTATTCAGTCAAAACAGAAAGTAAAAAGAATTATTACCTGCAGTTTCATTTCTTGTTCTTTCTCCTTTATTTGAATCGCATGTTTAGCTTGAGCTATCGGAGTCTCCCACATGCAGTCGGACAGAAGTGAGAATAATCGTTCAACAACCTGGTATATTAGAATATGATTCGCATTATTTTTACATACAAGATGAGGACAGCTTGTTTTGTAGCTATAAATGTCAAAACACTTAGTACTGTTAGATAAGCAAGCATCTACACTGACCTTCACCTGATCTGCATTCTCAGAAACCCTACCAAACATGCAGACATTGGTTTAATAAAAATTTTAAAGAAATTGGTAATAAAAAACTTGTAACAAAATATAAAAACCTGAGCCATTTGATCATCTTCAACACCAGATTCACAAGCGGGTAGGACAGCTTCTAGTACATGAAGTGCAAGGAGTCTAGTCCTCAAATTGCCAACCAAGGGGACTCCTACAAACCAAAGAGTAACATTGATAATCTAAAAGTGATTTCTGAATTAGATGCACACCTATGAAGTCATCTGCCTGCCTGCCACCAGTGTTAGAATTTTCCAAAACACAGTTTGTGTGAATTTACTGCAATCAGGGTGTTTAAATATAAGATATTCTAACAGGATCTCTTTTTAGAAACAGTACTAGAGAAACGCAAGTAACCACTGAATATATTTGGAAAAGTTCATACCTGAGCAGCACTTTTGAGAAGCAATGTTAAGAAGCACTTCTGTCCACTTTGGAGATGCCATTTTGGATTGAATTGCTTTTGAGGAAACAACTCTGCGTAGGAAAACAAGAAAGTCTCCCAAGTGCAATTCTGCAGCATGTTGTTTTCGGAGGGCAGCTGGTAAGTTAAATTAAAAGGTTTCATTTATATTTTCATTTATATTCACTCATATATTCATTCTATATATATTTCATTTATATTCTTACTCAGAAATCTAGAATATCTATAAAAAAANAAAAGGTTTAAATTATATTTTCATTTATATTCATTCATTATATATTCATTCTATATATATTTCATTTATATTCTTACTCAGAAATCTAGAATATCTATAAAAAAACAATTTCAAAGTCAAAATAAAATCAATAAGGCAGACATTCACAGTGGAGTTCTGTGGTATTTTCAGTTTTGATAAGAGTTCAGAAAAGAGTACAGCCAAGTTACACTTAGGCAATGCTGCAGATTTGCATACATTTGGAAATATATCAATACTCAAGCATCAGAGTACCAGCATACAGGTACTTTGACAAACTAAGACTTATATCAAAGGCTATTTTAATTTGCATACACAACTATATATCTTACTAAAAATATAAAACCACATTTCAGTATTTCCAAGCTCTATATTTTAATATATAATAGAACCAAACAATTCAAAGACAGATGTAAGTATCTAGAGAATATTATAGATTTTATCAGATGATGACAAAAAATATTGGCAGTCCATGTTAGTGAGATGAGGTATTAAATGAGTATTATAAATGTGCCTATAATATAACCATTGGATTCAGTGTTATGTTCAATGTTCAATTTTTGGTTTGTGTCAATTTTTGATACAAATTGTTGAACTTTATCACTGCTCTAATTTCTTCTCCAAGGGATCTGACATTACTATCTTATCAAGCACGTGCTTGGGAAAAGAGATGACCCTGTATGCTGTTTTCTTACTGAGCTAATTTCTTATGTCTATTTTATGAGTTCCCCAGTTATGAAATTGCTTATGCAGTAAAACATTTGTTTACTTATAAAAGTAAAACATTTGTACACCTAAAACCAAGCCACAATTAAGAACTTCTTTAAACATAAAATTTCTACAGAAATTTAAAATGCTCAGTAACAGACTGGAAATTACATGAAAATATTCGTGCATCAGAGGATTGGTATATGAATGTGATATGAGCAACAAAAAATACAGGGACTTTTAAAAGAATCAATGGAGTAGAGCAGTTCAGGGTCTCAGTACTTGGTTTGTTTTAGTGCGTTTGCTGGTATTTCAAATGATAGCAAAAACAATGCAAGAGCATTACCTCTGAAGTCTCTTTTTTCACTGTCTCCATTCGAATCTGCCTTCTTTGATTCTACTTCATCTTCCTCACCTTCCCCTTCTCCAAAGGACACCATAAGCATCACACCAGCTTGTGATAACAAATTCTTCAGCTGACTGCATAATAGATCCAGCAAAGACTGGACCACCTTGGGGCTCAGTTTGTCAGCATAGGTTCTATATACACAGGAAAATGGAAAATACAAATTTGTGAGGTCCTAATCCAAGGCAAAATAATGTAAGGACATATGATTATAAACTCAATGCAAGTGAAAACTGAACTTATATAGCACTGATTAAATCATTCTATTGCAGCAGGTTACTTTTCATCATCTTCCATTTCATTTTATCAGAAAGTGACAGTTACCTGCAAGTCACATACAGAAAATGGCAGATTATTCTTGTCTGAATTCGATTTCTAAGACATTGTAAAACTGTGCAATTATTACAAAGGTTATCTTCCCAGTTTCTAAGAGAAAAAGAGCAACTTAGCTCATTAAACTGAATCCCACTGCAACTTCCAAAGTTGTTTTTGTTTGCCTGTTTGTTTTTAAATAACAGACAAGTAAGTGCACTCGATATTATGAATATTGAAGTGAAGATGGATGTATTAAATATTAAATAATACTCTTGATGACAACTAACTTCACCAAGTTAAAATTTAATGGGGAAAGAGAAAAGTTTGTATTTAATTATTGAGTATTGGATCTTGTGCCCCGATCTAGCAATGTTCGTATCCCTCAGCAAATTAATTTTCAAAAGAAGCAGTGTATTCAGTGTATTGCTCTGAAGAACTCCTACCACATTATCACTTTCACACAAATGACTTTTACAGAGCAATAAGAATCTCATTCTATGAACTGAGCATGATCTAGACACAAAGCCAAGATAAAGAGAAATATTTTCAAGTGGAATGCTTACATCCCATAAATTTAGCAAATGTCCTCTTCCAAACTCTTCATTTCCAATTTAAATATATTAACCAGTCTTATGTTAATTTTTCTCATGAATATTGTAACTATGCTTTTTATTCTTCATTTATGTGCTTCTGAACAACATTTACTGTCCCAAAGAAAGCTCACACAAAAGAAGAAAAAAGCAGCTATTTTTAAAGGGTGCTGAAAAGCTAAATGATTAAGTTTTCTGGAAGCAAAGGAGCATTCAATACTTACCCGGTGGTGATAGCGAGGATCTGAAGCAGTCTTGTACTGGCTACTTTCAAAGCCGTGCTGAGCTGAGAAATACCAGTTTTGGGCAGCAACTGCAGTGGTTGTCCTAACATGGTGTCTGTGCCACACAGCTGTGATAGTACGTTCAGCAAACCAGTGGAGATGGCCAAGGAGACATCCACAGGCTGATAGTGCACACTCAGAGCAAATACTGTTACTAACAGAAGCCGCTGTTGTGCTTCTAAAATTAAAAAGTTGTTTTTAATCAGTAAGGTTTTTGAGTCAGAATGCAGGAAAAAAGCTACTTTTTAAAAAATAAAATTTAATGAATTGAATTCTCAAGTAAAGAGCTAGCTTTCCATCAGAAACTCCAAGGTAGTCTTTCTGGTATAGCATTGAAGCCCCCTTAATGCTGATTCATGTCCTTAAATGCCATGCAAAATGACATCAGGTTTGCGATGTGAATATTCTGAGGCTAAGTCTCAAAACAAAAAAAGCAAGATCCCTCTCTCTAAGGTGAGGATAACTGAGTGAAATACTGATTTTCTGCCTCTACTTCAAACTGATTACAAGAAATGCCTTTCAAATCCATTCTNAAATAAAATGTAATGAATTGAATTCTCAAGTAAAGAGTTAGCTTTCCATCAGAAACTCCAAGGGAGTCTTTCTGGTATAGCATTGAAGTCCCCCTTAATGCTGATTCATGTCCTTAAATGCCATGCAAAATGACATCAGGTTTGCGATGTAAATATTCTGAGGTTAAGTCTCAAAACAAAAAAAGCAAGATCCCTCTCTCTGAGGTGAGGATAACTGAGTGAAATACTGATTTTCTGCCTCTACTTCAAACTGATTACAAGAAATGCCTTTCAAATCCATTCTATTTGCAAGTCAAGGCAAAGGAACAATTCAGATAAACGTGGCAATTAGGCTCTAAGGATAAATACAAACGTCTTCTGTACTGCAGCTCTCAGTTACTGCATTTACAAAGGCACAGAGAGTTGCAGAATCCCAGCTTTTCCTTAGAAACAGAGGCAGGCAGCAGTGGTTTGGTAGGGAGGGCCAGGAGAAAGAGTTTTCAAAACAGGCAAGGAGTTAAAGTCTTTGATTTTGGCTTTAAAGAAATTTCATCTGAAGCAAGGAAAAAGAATTGAAGACTTTTTATATCTTCAGAAAACTGTTCACTTCTGCAAACCCGCAATCACTTCCGAAGAAAGGGATGCTGAAAGAGCATCATATACAGTTTACAGAAATATAAAGGTGGACATGACTAGTCTCAAGATAGAAAGCACAGACTCTTGAAGAAAATCAAGGCAATAAGTTTTAAAAGTTTCTCTCTACTAAGAAGAGAAGTCAGTCAAATACTTCATCACTGAACTCTGCCCACTGATATCAAAATCTACTTTAACTGCTAAACACACAAGCTATTGTATTGCATATCTGAGGACATATTTTACAAACTTTTTTCTACTTACCTATGTGATGTTTATTAGCTTGCAGAGCTCTTTCTAATGTCGCAGATAACTGTTGGTAAATTTTGTGCACAGCCACTTGGATTTCAATTTGGATACTTCTCTTGGCTGCTCTGATACCATCCTGGGTGAAACAAATTACGACTGTAACAACTGATGCGTTTTTATATCTCAGCTATTGTAATTATAGAAACTAATTTTTAAAACACACACCTGGTAGTGATGTAACCGCACACTCTCTCCTTTGGCACCTGCATGTCCTACAGTGCCCAAGCCAAAGCATCCAGCCAGAAACTGCAGCCTGACAGAAGTAAGCAACGAAGACGACTGAAATCCTGGGCCTTGGCGACTTCCCATTAGTGGCACACTACCTTTTTCCTCCATGCCTGACAAAAGTACTAAGATCTGATGCAGTGCTTCCAAACGAAGCTAAAAATAAAAGCGGGCAAAAGAACAGTATTGACTAATTAGCAAGTATCTTTTGAAATTAGAATGAAATCATCTTCAATTATGAATACATTTTATAGAAGAAAAAAGCTTTCAGCACAATGTCCTTTGATTTTAGGGGGCAGCATTTTATAGAGCAGCTTGTCTAACTCAGGTAGGATAGGTAAGCTGCACGGAAAGGTTCTCATAAATTAAGTAATTTACAGGCAGTTTTGCTCTTGTGTAATTCCAAAGCTGTATCAATGCCCTCCAAAAGTCCAAGTGGGAGGCTTAGAACATTATGTTAAGAAAAACAGAAAAATAAAGAGGAAAGAAAAAAAGGAGTCAAGGCTCTCAAATTAATTCCCCAAATAAGATACGTAAAAAGAGTGTCATCTGTGAAAAGTAAAGGTTTTAAAATGCAGGCTCACCTCAGCTCTCAACTGCTGCTGCTCCATTGCAATTACTGATGCCTGCGGACTGGTGGACATACTTTCCTCTGGTTCCTTGAACCCTGGTGAGTTCCCCACATCGCCACTTACAAAGCTGACAACATTTTCAATCAGTGTATGAACTCCAAGAGATCTTGAGAGATCAAAATCGGACTCAACAAATGAGCAGGAGGAAGCATACAACCAATCTCGGCTGTGTTTTAGTCGAGTCCATGAGTCACTTAAAGGTTCCACTTGACTGTGTATTGTTCCTAAACACATGCACAATAAAGCCTCATAAATTCCAGTTCACTAGATAAAACATTTGACAGTAGATTGAAACGGAACTGTTGCTATTCAAACAGGTGGAAAATGGATATTCATGTGTAATTTCACCATGCATTAAGCAACTTAGAGCAAAATGCTTGATTTAGATTTACAGCCATCTCCCTAAAGGCAAGGCTGTATTTCTTTTAGTTATGTTAAGCAGTATTGCGACACATTGCCAAGTGAGAAAATGAAAAAATAAAAGCCACTCAAATTGCTCAGCTTTAAGCTAGAACACTGAATAAAAATGCTTTGCAGCTAAATGACAAAATAGTAAAGAAAAGAAAACATCTGCTACAAAAGGAATTGTGCGCTTTGGGTATTTATTTTAAGGCCTAATCATAAAACACACATTTTTTTGTTTTTACTCAAGCCATTACATATGTTGTAATTTTAAAAGAGCATAGCATTATTTTTGGATGAAATATTTGCAGAATTCATGAGTGCAGAAGGGCAAGTAAACCAGTGAAAGATTTTTGGTTTAGACTAAGAAAGAACATTTACTTTGTAATGATTCAAGACCGACAGCAACATATATATTAGGTATCACAAAATAACTTTATCTATGGCATATACTAAATCTACCACCTCAGCTACCTGGGAACTTCACAGACCTGTTTTCAAGTATTTCCTATAATACCTGCATGTCATTACACTACCTTTAACTTTATATATAAACTAGTAAACTTAGGCCTTCAAATAAGCATCAATCTGTAGCACTGGAATGTATTCACCATAACTATTTGATTTTGTCTATATATTTTTTTCTAAAATGGTATCCCTAGCAAAAATGAGTAAAATACCACTGAAGTAACATCTTCATCAACATTCGAGTGGCATGTCAGCACACAAGTTGGGATTTTGCTATTTCTGCACATGCTGTTCATCTGTTTCGAGCTACAGAAAGTATTACAAGACCCTAATCAAAAAATCTTTTGATTTATAGAAATAGGTCATGTCTTCAGACCTCTGTGGAAACCTAATTTAGATTTAAATTCTCATTGAAAGACCAGTTTAAATTATTCTAAATAATCTGCACGGAATTTTGCAGCATTGTGCCTTGTGCACAACAAACCACAGATAAAAGCCTGAGGAACCACAGATCATTCACAGTTCTAATGTAAATCTACATTAACTCTTCTGTCTGCAGGGCATCAACCCTAAATTTTATTAAACACATCCTTTCAGGAAAGTGTCATACAAATTTATAGAAACTTGATCTGTAGAAAGGTTTATTTCAGTGGTGAGTTTAGGTGCTATTTTCACAGCTTCCTTTAAACACTCCCTACTTAGAGCAGGGGAGTCAGGCAGATCAGGTGTTGAACAATATTCCTCTAAGCCATTCTCTACCTTTTCCTGAGGCAAATGCAAAGGCTACTATTCTGCCAACAAATTTCTATCTACAGATCACACTTGTGCACCTTCCCACAATTTTTTAGTTCAAAATAGTGCAAAATTTTTATTTGTAAATTAAGGATCAAACAAAAGCTGACCTCCATTTTGTAAACTAAAAATTTGACCATTAGGGCTATGAAATATGAAAAACTGTACACAACTCATTACCCTTTCTGTAAATAATAATCATGTGCATTTGCTTTTAGTTTGCTATTAAAGGAATTACAATGGCCTCAGAAAGAACCATCACAGTAGTATATTATATACACTTCTGCAACTACTATTGAAAGGATTAACAAATGTAAGAAGATAATTTAGTTATGTTAATCAACAAAGAAATTCTACATCAAAAACCATATATTAACAGAAAAATACTTCATATTTGAAAAAAAAGACATCCTTTGATAATCACTTTTGGTATTAAAGGCAAGAATACTTAAATGTAAAAGCAATTCTAAAAATCAGTTTTGAAACAGGAGAAAAGATCAATGACTGTGACAGATTTCAAATTTTAAAGAAGTAAGTTATAACTGAAAGTATTAAGAATAACTAAGAATGTCATAAGTCAAAGTAGCATACTTTGGAATAAAAATGTCTAAGAATTATGGCACACAAATCTAGAACTGAAACAAATACTTCTACCTGGATCAACAAAACAATTAAAAGTATATGGATGTATTGGCTGAGCTGGATTCTGTGGAATTGACTGTACCTTTAGACTTGTACAAGTCTTTACAATTACGTGACTAGAGCTGCATATAACATTGAGATTACAGTAAAAACAAAATCAAATAAATAAATAAAGAGTTTACTTGTCCTTATAAGCCAGCTTCTAATAATGAGTTTTTTAAATGAATGTGGCACAGCTGCAATACATACTTTATAAAACATAAAATATGTAAGGAAGCTACAGAGAAAAAAAAAACAAACATGCCGTCAGGTACTTGCTTGAAGCTCTTCTTTTTTCTGGGGCTCAACTGGCCAAAAAGGAGTAAATACACTACACCACACAAGAATCAGAAGACAAAAGCAGACATTTGAAACAGAAGACAACACATTTATCAAATTTCTCCCTTACATTTTTCTGAATTATTTAAATAACCAATCTCATCTCACACTATATATTAAAGACATCAAGCAGCAATGTTTTGGAAAAAAAAGATTCCATTTGTTTTGAGCTTGAATAGCCCAAATAATGGACTTTCTGTATTCTTCACCCCCTTCTCAGGGGAAAAAGAAATAGCCCCTTTAGAACAGTTACATGCACAAACCAAAACTTGTTTACGTTTCTTAGTCAAAACAATCTATTTCAAAATTCAGAATTTAAATTACTACAGGCACACCAAAAAAAAATTATTTTAAGTTGCCTTTTTTTTTTTTTTTGGAGCCACCCAACTTAATTAATTGACTAAATATTGAAATAGCAACAAATAGTAAGAAACTGCTACAGTCCACAGAAGCACACTGAAAATCACTGGTCAAGATTTATATGGAGGAAAAAAAAGAAAAAAAAAACTAACAGATGAGGACTCGCACTTATATATATCTAGATGCATTCTTTACTGTAAGTATCTAATGGAGAATATAGCTCAGTATATCATATCCTCTGCATGGTTAAATTCTAGCAAGCTCTTTACAAAGAGGCGGAAAGAACTTCATGCTCATACACAGGGGAGATTTGTTCTAGTAAAAAAAAAAAATTCCCTGTTAAGCCTCTAAAAAGCACAGCCTATATGAAAAACTATGGTGACAGAAGATCTCTTCCAAAAACAAAACAAACCAACTGCCTTGCAAATTAGTGCTGCTTGTCAGCTTCCTTCCAACAGTTTAGGGAGATACACTTAACAAATCTTTTCAGGACACTGCTGTAAACTATAGTAAGATTCTGGTCTAAAGTCCACACACAAAATGAAACGTGGTTAGATTTGTTTCCGACAAATTAAATAATAAGTTTTCAAGTGACAGAAATGAGAAGTGGTTCCTGTGGTATTAAGAGTCCACTTTTTTACCCATCTCATAATTATGCCAACCTAACATGCAATCAAGCAACAATTTTTAAAGCTTAGCTCAGATTCTTAAAGCAGTAATGGTCTTCATTTCTACCTAACAAGAAAAAACCTAAAAAGAAAACCTAACAAGAAAAAAAAGGAGGATATACTTAATGTTAAATGCACTTTGAGAAATATTTTCATGCATACTTCTGCTGTGATACAGGACTACTGTCTGCACTTAAATTACAAATGCCCTTTAGCACCCTATAGCTTGCATAGTTCCTTCTTTGCCTCATCCATCCTATGCAGGGTGTAACACCTTCCACCCAAAAGCAGATCACGTGGACTCATCTCCAAGTGCTAGGAGCACAAGATACAAACATGCATATAGAAAGGACAACTCAGAGAAAATAAGCTGCTATTTCTCATTTAAATATCTAATGACTGTTTCAGGGAATCCACCTCTGGTGGTATTTAGAAATTCAGATGGAGAACATCTTTAAGAACAACGTGCAGCAATCTGTAGTCCTCTCTTTGCAGTAGTTTACTTGCCATAAATAGGAGACTAGGGCTCTTCTAATCCTGCTTAACAAAAAGCAAATTCCAATGCAGATTGCTCATTTTGATGGAAAACCTTAATCTGTTTTATCAACAACTTTGGATGGAGCAGAGCAGAATAACAAGCTGCTGAAGAATTCAGATTCCTACTATTCTCCTAGTTGAGGTAACTATGAACATAAATGTCCCCATCATTAGCTCATATAAAGGCACGTCAGAAAAACAGAGACAAGACTGAAGGAGTCTTAACCACCAGAACACCCTTAACTTCAGACTATCTTATACTTCAGTGCACTGTATATGACACAATTAGTGAACAACACAAAAAGGCTAGAATTTACTTCTTGACCATGTACAGGGACATGTTTCAGCTCTTGAATATTAGGTAGGATTACAAAAAACAGACATGTCAGATGGAATGAAAGCCTTTAGACAGAACCAAGCTGTTCTTGTCTTGCCACTTCATCACACCAATCTTTGTAGATCTGCTCCTGACATTGATATAAGTGTCAAGGATCATCCAGCAGTAGAGAATTTTCATAACTGTATGCCAATCAACTACCAGTTGCAAATTCCAGATTAAACAAAATCTGTAACATTCCTGAAATGCCATTCCAAGCCATTCCAAGGACTGCTGGGATACCGGGGTACTACTAATTTGCAAAATATTGTATCTTTTTGATAAAGATTCTGACGTACAATGTACAACTTGGCAACTTCCTGTATGATGGGTATGAGGAAGCAAGTCCCATGGGACAGGAAAATAAGCCCTGCAGTTCTAGAGAGCCAGTAGCAGGGGACAGTCACAATGGTTCTGTATAAACAAACATAGTCTTTGCTCCCTCCACTACCTCTACAAAGAAGTTCACTGACATTCCCCAGAATGAAGCAGCAACAAGTAGTAAAATGCTAAAAATGTGACTTATATTGGAGCAATGGAGAAGTGATTGCTTGAAGTGTGCTGATATTAAGATGGTGCACAACCTAAGTCTTATTTTCTGAATTAGAACTGAATGTGTAAGCACACTTTATGGGGAAAGGTACCTACTCTGTTTGCACCAGACTAGATAACTCCACTTGATCCTGAACTTGTCTGACAGCATTTTCCTGCTAAATTCAAGCGAATGAAAACAGAATGTAAGTTCCTAATTTGCTTGAACCCACAGAAATTCTCACTTGTTTCAAAGGAACGTCACAATTCTAGAAACTGGAAGAAATAGTTAGAACCTAGGAAATACTATAACCAAGCTACTAAGCAATAGATTTCACCACAGTAAAGAACAAGCAATAGTTATATAAAATATTGTTAACTTCTCAGTTTTAACATCCTGATTGTCATTTGTGTACTGTGCTTAATTGCAAATGAAATTTTAATCTAACAGTTATTAACATATATATTCAGATCAGTAATTACTAGGTAAACAGCAAAAAATACTTACCCCTCTTTCTATGTGATGATGCCAAATCCAAATCAACATTTCGTCTTCCACTCTAGATTAAAAGATTAACAAAGTTGTCATTTCTTAAAATGAACAACAAAAAAGTCCCCAAGATTAAGCACTGAAAAGCTTAAGACAAAATAAAAGGAGATTAAATAGTACATTTACTTCATTAAAACAACCTAAGTTAATGAAAAGAACATGCAAAAGCACGAAACACTATTTAAGAAAAGCATTACTTATTTTAAATAACTGCCATAAATAACAGCAGAAGGGAACCCAAAGCCTCATAAATATAGTCTAAATAATGGTGCACCAAAGAACAATTTATATGAATCCTTTATGGGAAGTGAATTCTTTTTAATAAAAACAAAATTAAAGAAAAACACAGCTTCCTGAAATATGAATTCCTACCACGAAAATACATCTATATTTTCTAAGTATGTAAAGCCAATTTACCTACCAGTGAATAACCTTCTTCATCTGATTCTGGCTGAGATAAATCAGATTCACTTCTCGACTTAATCAGTCTATAGCTCGAGCTTGCATGGATTGAGCGACTCTCTGCAGTAAGACTTTCACTCCTGCTTCATATGCATGCACAAAAAAAATATGTGTGTTAGGCAAAAGTAACAGTTAATCAACAAATTCAGCAGGTACCACAATTTTGGGATAGAAAAGACTGTCACAGAACATCACAAGACTACACCACAGACAGGAAAAAAGGTGTTCAGATGTCTTCACTTACTATGCTGGTGAAGTGTATTTGTAAACTTTGTTACTTCTTTACACCCTTATTGGTCAATTGAAATGCTGGCAGTCTCAAATGACTGATCATTCAGGAAGTCTATTTTTGCTCACTATTATATTGCTACTAAGGCTTAAGAAAATACAATTACAGTAATAAAAAATCCAAACAGAAATGAGATCCAGAAAAAAATATGGAATTTTTCAACTGCATCAAATTATTTGTACAACAGAGGAACTGGACTTTGTTATAACTTGTCCTTGTTGCTAAGCTAAGCTCTTAAAAATAAATATGGTCCTCACAAGATAAAATACTCTCAAACTCTTACTAAGGTTTTGTCAGTGTGGGCACAAAAACTGAGACAATACAATATATTCCACAAAAACACTGACGTAACTCTAGGCAAAAACCATTCTTCAAAAAACATTCTAATAATCCTTAGAGGAAAGCTGAGGTTATTTAATCAATCATAAAGGAAACACAAGAGCAAACAAATTCAGGGAATCCCACCTCGTCATGAGTCCAATCCCCTCAGGAGCACTCGAGGGAGGCTGCTGTGACTGTCCATCCTCCCTTCGCTTCTGGATCTCCTCGATAACGGGGCTTACTCCTAAGATTAACAAGGCACAGCGGTGGATGACAGAGTTGCACGCAGCAGTATACACGTCTTGACCTTCCGTCAGATCCGTGCTGATTCTTCGCTCCTGCTGAGACTGAGGAGGTTGATCATCAAGTCTAGTCCCCGTCCCAGTGTTCATCCTGTCTCGATCGCGGCTGCGAGCAACTTCACGGGCTGATAAGAAACACTGAAATATTTCTGTAACATGAAACACAAAAAGAAGGTCTTAATTCCTAAATAAAATTCCATAGAACAAAATATTTATCTAGAGCTTAGGCCAGAAATTGCTCCACTAGAAAGCACAAAAATATTTTTCCAACGGTGAAAGAATAAATTAATAATACAAAGCTACAAAAGAAGTCACATGAACAAGTTAAATTAAACATAAATACAACATGAATTTTAAAATTCAAAGAGATTTGACAGAACTTAAACACTTATCGGTATCCTACTACAAATTCGAATCTCGTTAGTCCACTGTTATGAAAAATTTCATTCAAGAGCATACAATTTGGCCTCCAACCTTTAGAATAAGACAACTCTTCAGTCTACTATACACAATATCATTTAATACAAGTAAATATAGTAACAAATTACATATATGCGTACTGAGGGAAACTCAGAAAAAAAGAATATGAAACCTATTAGTCCTATATCTAGTACAGATATAAGAAGGGTTAATTTATTTGTCAGATGTCTTGAGAATTGCGTAGACTGGCAGTTCATTTGCCAATCCATTTGACATTCTATTATGTCAAAGCTTTTTTGATCCAAAAAGAGCGCTTAAACTCTTAATGTTTATCCAGATAAAAATTTCAAAATCTTTACGTCATTTCTCCATTTTTCCTTTGACAGGAAAATATGCTCTTCTTTCAAAGCACACCAAGACGTTCACACGCGTAGCTAGTACTTACTACCAGCTGTCATAACTTCATGCTCTCTTTCCTCCTCTTCATCTTCTTGATCCGGATGTCCTTCTTCTCGGTCTCGTTCTGCTTGCTCCTCCATTTCTGCCTCTTCATCAATTGTACGAGTAAAAGAATGTTCTTGCGCATCAACATCAGCAGATTCCTGGTTATCTAACATCTTGATCAAAAGAAAAAAAGTCTACAGTTAAATTACTTCTCACCAGAATAAAAAAAAAAAAATGAACATAATGGGACATAAGGGATTAAAAAAAAATCCTTCCTATCAAAAGATACTTCATATATATATCTATATATACACACACACGTGTGTGTATATATAGATATATATGTGTACACACACATACACATATATACACACACACACACCACAAACAAGATGGTTGTTTATGTTCAACGTTGAGATATTTAAGGGTTTTTTAATAATTCAAATTATTTGCAGAAAAATAATGTCTCCGTGCAATGCTTAGAGAGTCATGGGTCAAACTTGCATCAAAAGCTTTAGCAACCACGGTATGTTACCTCAATCCAGTTGCTCAGTCTACATCTAGATTTCAGAATCCTGGGGTACAGCATACTATACTATGTTTACAGCTAAAATTACGCCTCAGTTGTACTCTATATTGTCAATAATTTGCTTAAATCAACTTGTTACCACATCTGCTGCAAAATCCTGACAATTTTTTAGCTAGTTGAAACAAAAACGGAATCTTGCAACATAAATGAAACTAACATTGGAATATGTTGAGCTATGCACTGAATTTATCTGCAAATCATGAATAACTGAATATATATTTCCACTCTTCCACTCTTACCCATCTGTCTCTTGAGGATGATCTTGTCTGAATAAGCTCCATGTTCTTGCAAGCAAGCAAGCGACTTCGAACTTTATATACACAACGGTATACTTCTGCCAAGGCTTTGCCAGGCTGGTACCTACAGAAAGAAGAGGCCCAGAATTCAAAAGATAGTACAAACCTTCTCTTAAAAACTGCAATTGAGCTTTTAAAGGCATCTATAGTTACTTGCCTGCTCTCACCACAAGCTTGACTAAGCAAACTTGTATGTTTCAGAAGAGCTGCAAGAACAAATCTGGACACAGTATCTAGCAGTGATTCATTACTTAAGGTTGCTGTATCCCAATCTGAAAACAAAAAGGATTCATCAAAACTGGGTACTGTTTCCAGGCAATTAAATACATTTTCAATGACATTATGAAAAAAATCCTCACTCGCATACATCTTCTAAATGTTGTAAGAAATAACCTTATTGCCCACCAAAACTCCATAAAGTGACACAGTTTTTCCTGAAACAAACAAAAACTTTTCTACCTACGTATTATCTTATTAAATATTACTTATGAATACTGGTAAACTGAAATGGAAATTACAAAGACCTATCTAATCATCTAAGTATGGAGCTTAGTGTAACACACTTGCTGCCCAGCAAGTCCCTGCATTTGATGCTTTGCAAGTGGCCACCTTAGAGCCTTGAGTCAGCTTGTGGTGCAAAGGGAGTAGGGCTCCCCTTCCTCCTCAAGCACTCCATTCCACATCCACAATAAAATGGATTAGCCCCCTCATCTCACATTTGTAACTGGTCAAAGGTTTTTTTTTACTGGAATTCCTAGTGGCAGCAGAATTTTCCAAAGAGCACGTGACACTATATGCTGTCCTCTTGGTTTGATAGAGCTTAAGCAGATGATTCCTGTCTCCAGCAATACTCCTTAAAAAAGGAGACCTAGGATCCAGGGTGGGAGGCGAGTTATAGACAACAAGCACGAAGAACCATTAACCCTGCCTGTAGCACAAGCCCCCCAGGGACTGGAAAGCACAGGATGACTCCCACCTTGGTCCGGTTCCTAACATTTTGTGAGTTATTTTGCCATCCCCTATTCCCATCCCATCAATTTTTCTTTCTAACTGCAAGTTTCAGCCTACTTTACTAGGAAAACCATCCAGTAGCAATCTAAACACCTTATCCAGCAAACTAGATTCTCTTTTTAATTTCTAATTTGGAAGGAAAAAGAACACTGAACTCCTTGTTTGTCTGCTCCGGAAGCCAACACAAAACTAAAAGATATTTATTATCAAGAATGAAAGCCTATTGCCAAAGAAAATACAATGCTCTGCTGTGCATGAAGTTGAAGCATGTAATATAATTTTAACATTTTCTTAAAAAATATCTTACCTTTACTAACAGCATAGTCCTGCATACTGATCCAGAGGCTCCGTGCTGGCTCTTTTGCACAACCCAAGGCCAAATCAACATAGACAGTAATCTCAGGTCTCAGCTTATAATCAAAAGGCTTCTGTTCCTCATTTCCAGACAGGGCCACTTCTAATAAGGAGCTCATGCATTTGTCTAACAGAAGGGAAGTACTTAGGGAATTAAACTCCACAATTTTTGAGGATTACATGCATTTACCTTTAACAGCTTACAAAACAGCTTACTCTCTTCTTTTTACTCAAGAAAAAAAAGTTTTCATTGCCTGACTGAAGTCAAAAGTAAGGTAAGAAAGAGAGATACAATTTATGTAAAATGTATGAAGAACTATAAGAACATGTTAGCCAACTCTGTCTAAATACTCTAATTCTCCATCATTTTTTATACTCATATAGATGCAGTTAAAGCATCTTCAAAAGCACGTTAAAAACAGTCACGTAACTGATGTCTAATCCAGTACATGGTTAGTGTTCAGCTCTACAGGGGTACCCTGCTGACATTCTAATTGCTCCCTGCCAGGACCCCCCATCTTTTTGCTGAGAGACTCCTTGGCCAGGCAGCCTGCGCACAAGCACTGCTGTGTGTGGCTATGCCATTCCAGGTGCAAGGCCTCATGCTTTTGTCTTGGTTGAATTTCTTCAAAGCTTCAATTTGCTGAGGTTCCCCTGAAGGGCAGCCATGCCCTAATCAACTTCTCTTCTTCAACTTGCCACCACAAGTTAAAACTGGCTGTTCATAATTTGGCACACAAAAATGTGTGACATTTCTCATCCTAAGCCCCATTCTGAGTCTCATCTGAGATGAGACTCTGAGATGATCTCATCTTGAAATGAGTCTCATCTCAAATCATCTCAAGATGATTTTTTTCTTCTCAAGTCCCAAAACTGAAGAGAGCAGCTCATTAAATAAATATATTTTTATTTCTCCTATTTCTCTGTAGTGAGACGTTTTGATTATTTATCTTAGAAGATAAATGAAATTCAACTAATCACTGCAATATTGGGAATACTACAATATATTATGGTGAACATTTAAATGCCTTTTCTAACCTGTCTAACACAACTTCAGTTACTGCCACCTACCTCAAGACTACTAATTTTGCTTAGAAGCAGCACTCCAGGAATAGGCACAGTCTGATTCATCAATGTCAGAAAGTTAAAAATTGCATAGTGTACTGTCTGGCCCTGCAACTCCCAGAGCAACTTTTAACTTAGCCCTCTGAGTTTGAAATATATTAAAAAGCAACAAGATGTGTTTCAAATCCACAACTACAGCAAGCTAATATTTAACACCTTACCTAAGTGAGGAATATCCATTTCAACTCCATCACTGAAAAGTGGTGTTTTTAACCAATAGGCTGTATCTTGCTCCTCAGGGGACACTGGGGGTCCTTGTAGCATGCCACCAAGACATCGGCCGATAAGCAGAGCTACAGTTCTCTCCAGATCAACAAGCCATACCCAAGACTGGGCAGGTTGTGGTAGCGGCACTCCAGCAGGATCAATTAATTCAGGTCCACCTAAAAATATCAGCAATGAACCACCAATTTGGTCAACAATTCCCAGCAGTTAAAAATTATTTGCTAAATTAATTTCCAAAAATTTAATTGCACATCTTATTTCTGTTACCAGTTAATAACAGATTTACCCCCTCAGATAAGAACCTGTAAACTGAGGAAACAGCAGTTAGGACCAATAAATCACTTAATATTGGAATATATCAGTAGAAGCCATCACCATTGTGGCATGGCTATTCATACTCAGCAAAGTAAAGGTCTCCTCAAATTTCGCCCAAGTGTATACCTTGCCCAGTATATATTTCTCTGCATATCTCTGGGCTAACATGCATAGATAGATGTTACAGGGAAGATTTTCTCTCTTCAGATTTGTTATAGTTTGTAATAATGAATGACTGCACAGTGCTCCTCTTCAAGTTGGTTCCTGACAGAGCTTCTAGTATCTACCTTCTCATCCTACCATTAGAGTTCATTGACTAACCTAACAACTCATTAGGGATTCTGTCACCCTTCTAATATACACGAGATTACATCCTTAGCGCCACTTCTTATAAGGAAAATTCCACAATTTGACTACCAGCTTTTTAGAACTGTATAAAAAAAGTCAGTTTAATTATGGCAAAGTAAAACACCAAGTTTTTTTGTTGTTTTCCTTTCAATCCATTCTGTTCACCCCAAAAAAGCATAGCAAAGTATTTCTCTGTGCATTACTAGTGAGCACTTATTGTGAAATAACAGTATCAATTTATCAGCCTTAACTGTTTCAAAACTCTTATTGTGTCTTTCCTTCTATTATGAGATTTCTGGGAAAGACTTCCAGTACAAGAATGTGCTCCTACTAATGGTTTAATCCTGCAAGTTTTCTGGTTCATAATTTACATACTTCACTACTAGAATGCTCTTCACTGCATATGGGAAAGAGCACTCTCAATAAGCAGAAAAATTTGGCAAAGACGCTGATAAGTGTGACATCTCCTATCCCAGGAGTCTGTCATTTTTGTTTGGTTAACACCACAACTTCCTGGTGGGGAATGTTTGGAAAAGGTAACAGATAATTCACATTTATTAACTTAAAGTTTTATCACACTACATAATAGAAAGCCAAAATGGTATTGGAACCTGAAGCTAAATATATTGTAACAAAATTAGGGTGTCTTTTGCAAATAAAACACATGAAGTGTTTTCAAGTATTATGACCCTTGATATCGAGGTTCAATATATATTTTCCACACCCCTCTTGTATTCCCACTCAAGTCAGTACATTTTCTGGTCTATCAGAATTAAGAAATTTGCCTATAGCTCAATATTTCATGCAAGGAATGTTAATACCCTTTAAGATCATTTAAGATCAAAAGTGTGTAATTATTATTCTTACCATGAAGCGGCCACTGTAGTTCTTGATCTTCTAAGAGGGCTGCAGCAGGCAACAGTCTGTTAAGACGATCTAAAGGCGGCAACAGATCTAGCAGGTAGCTCAGCAAGGGCCGAGCTACTGACACTGGCAGCAACAACAGCGAGTTGACAATCTGCGAGAGCATACTGCCAGCTGCAGACACATAAATAACATCTGCAGAGGGAGGAAAAAAAGAGGGGGGGTGGAATTACATTCCAAGCACAGTATGGCATGTAGCAGACATCTCAGCTCTCCCAAAATGTCTTAACTGCACATTTTGAGTTGGAGGTTTTGTTTAATAATTATAAAACCATTCCATATTTACTTTTTGCACTTTTCGGAACTTAAAAAATCTGATCTCTAGAACTAATAAAACTGAGATGACTGCAGAGACAGTATCTTCTACTTTGTACTTTTCCTATGGACAAAGTGGTCTATCGAAAGCATGAACTATGTGTTATGTCAGGGTAGGAAAACGCTCTCCTCTTTTTTTGGAGGCCTGGGATGTCTACTTTATACCACTATAGGGAAAATAAACATGTGTTTTGATTATTTAAATAAATAAAAAATATATAAATAAATTAAATAAAATAAAATAGCAAAATAAAATAAAGTAAAACAAAATAAACCCTGTCAGGTTAATTCACTGCCTTAAGCTCATGGTGTCCCCACTACTGATTTTTCCACAATCATTTACCTCTTAATTTTTCCCCAACACTACCATTCCAAGAGCTTTCTTTAAGCAGTGTTGCAGACCGGGAATAGATATCTGTAGCGTGAGGCAGTAAAAGCTGAAGATGCTTGTGAAGCAGAGCTACACTGCTGGAGTTCTAGACGGAAACAAACAAAAAATATAGTAATAACACAAACATATTTAAGAGGTTCATTATTTCAAATATTCTAATTTTCAAATACTTAGAAGATTTTTCACGGGAATATTACCCCATGTTTGCATTCATGCACACTAAAGATCTTTCTCCTTAAAAATACAATACAGACACACACCTCACTAACACTATTGATGTGACAATAAGCCAGCAACTGTTTCTGCAGTGAACATAGCAGCTCGTGAAGATGAGCAGGCTGGCTGTTTTCTGATGCTGATGTCCCCAGTAAAAATTTATCACTGTTTTTTTCCAGCTCTCCAAATGCTTGATCCTATTTAGACAAAAGAAAAGAAAAATCCGTTAACTCTTCAAACACTCTGATAGTTTACTACCATCCAAAACTCTTTTTTTTTTTTTTAATCTTTAGCATTACATCTCTGGTTATCAAAGAAAACTTGAAATTACAGTCATTTAGAACATCAGAGAAGTCATTGTGACAGCTGTGAAGAAATCACTTATATTCTAGAAAGGTTATTTTCAGATGAAAAAATATTTTTGTTCAACTCAAAGAAAAAATTCTTTGACATTAAAAACAAAGTTAACAAAAAAAAAAAAGTGAATACAATGCCTTAACATACGGTATAGAATCCCAAGTTTCTTAGGAGAGTCTTCATCAAAATTTCAGCTAGATGAGTATCTGGGTGACTGCTCTGGACAGCATATGTCTGATCAGACATATTTCCATAGCTGATGCATAATGAGGAAGCTTCTGTGGCATCAGATGGTGAGCTATAGCCAAGCAAAGAAGCTACATGGGTGTGATCTTGTAAGCTCGTCAGAATAATATCCAATTGCATTCTCTAAAGAAAAATATTTAGAAATGAAAAAAACAACAACTTGTTAATGAAGACAAAGCAATGAGCTAACAGGAAAAATTATCAAGCATTGTTAAGCAGTAGAAACATTTTCTAGTGAGACATGGAAATAGCTGGAGGATTTTATAAACAAAATCCAATTTTTGCTGTAGATTTTCAATATTAGATAATAGATGAGTTCTATCAGAAAATCTATTACAACTGCTTGCTTTCAAAGCACAACATATTTTTAGTCAACTTTACCTGTCCTTTTGATAAGCTCTCCCATCTATCAGGACCTTGTGGTAGGAGAGAATGCAGTAATTCCATTCTCTCTCGCAACGGAGGAAGTAACATAGTTGCTCCTACTGAGAGAGTCTCAATCACAACCTAAAATTAGAGTATCAGAAAATACATCAATTCAGTGGGGAAAGAAAAATTATCAACTCAGAGCATTTACAGAAAACAAACACCACACATTTTATCCTTAAAACTTTCATACAAATTTATTTAAGTAAGAATTCCAATCCATTAGAGCATTGTTTTTATTAAAAGATACAAAGCACAGGGTACTCCGAAGGAATGAAGGGAGACTAACATATTGTCTAAAGAATTCAAACTTATTCAGATGAAATTGTAATGATAGTAAACTTTCTTTGAAAATTAAACTAAACCAAATCCCTGCCTTGCACAAGTTCATTCCATTTTTCAAGGGCCACCATACAGTAAATAAAATGGACAGACGTCTCTTTCTGAAGAAAATTTGTACTTTTTTGGATTGGGAATTCACATTTCTTGGAGATGTACCATACAATTTTCATGACTCTGTTCAGCAATTTTCCCACATCTGATTTAGACTTATTATAATTAAGGAATTGGAATTCGATGGAATTAACTTTAATTCCATTGATTTCTTACCAGAGTTTTCCACTGAGGGAATAATCTACTTTTTTACTTGAGGCATCAGTAAATATTAAATATAAAGAGCTGTTGTCCTGAGCATACACTGCATATACTACAGAGGGAGGTTTGATTTCATTTAAGCACACTCTAAAAGTTATTTGACAATGTTAATTGTCAAATTGCACAACACCTTTTCCTCAGTTATGGAAAAATTACAGAGAAGACTAATGCTGTCAAGGTAGCATCTTGTCAGCTCAAGTATGTAATCACTATGAAATTCCACATTTTATATTTCTTATTCATTCAAATTTTTCCAAACTCTAAATTTTTTAGGCTCTTAAATAGAAATAATAATTAAAAAGATAGAGGGGGAGGGAAGCATCATATAGAAATTCTTATGCAAACATTTTCCTTATTTTCCTCTGCTTTTGTGCAGAGATTAACATTTTTTTATACCATACCAAATACTTGTACATTAAATAATGATGGTGATTAAATTTCTAACTTTAACTAGGAAAATCAGTAAGTCAGAACTGATTTCATCAGTGTCACCTTTAAAAAGTCAGACTGTGGAATCTATAAACAGAGAATTTTATGTTTTAAAGTAGAATTTTTACATGTAAAAAAAAAAACCCAAAACAAAAACAAACAAACAAAAAAACTTACTTCCTGAATTTCATCTGGGACAGAAGAGTCCATCAGTCTAAACAACAAATTTCGAAGAGGACCAGCTTGCCGGCCAAGAATGCTGGTAGCTACACCCCCAGCCAACGCAAGTGCAAGATGATTAGAAAGCAGTTTCAGGCACAATTTAAGAAAACTGTGATGTTCCCTGCAAAAAGAAACACATACTTAATCTTTTCCTCCTACTTCACTTATTTATGCACTATGATTTTTCACTCAGAAAGATGAGCAAATAACAACTAGGAGTTTAAGCAAATTCCCCTGATACTCTATTGCCTACCTACTTAATGAAAACAAAATCCTACGTCACAAAAGTCTTTTTGGAGAAGGGTTTCAAGGAACATTCGGTTTCAATGCACAGTCTCATAAAACAAAGGGCAAAGTCCTTTCAAAATAAATGAACAGGCAGATATTCTTCACATGAATGAAAAAAACAGACCCTTAGAGAAGTAATATATGTACTCTCAGAAAATTTACAAATAAAACACCGAAGGAAATGTCTTGGTATTAACTTGCAGTCCAACTCCTTGAAAAAAATATATATATATTGAAAAGCTTTTTTGGAGCAAAAGAAGAATTTGTGAAGAAAGAAAAAACATTTTACATGAATTTTATGTAAGTCTACATTTGGGTGTTTGTTACATTTTCTGGATATCCTTCCAGAAAAAAAAACAGTGGAAATGCATAAATACTACAAAAATCAGAAGGAAGGAAAATGCTCCCTACATACCTCTTTCAAACCAGAAGAGTACAATGTCTTGCTTACTAACCTCACCTTTGTGAGAAGCAAACTGCATTTTCAAAAGCTATTATCTATCTTTAAAAAAAAGAAATAAAACACACAGAACTGATTGTGAAATCTCAGATTGCCCACTATGAGTCATTGACTATACCAGCCGTAAATTACTGAAACTAAAATACTATTCTTCATTGCTACCTTTGAAAGACAAATTAGTTCCTAGAACTGGACATATTTTGGTCATTCGGATGGAAAATATTGTAGCTATTCGACATCACCTGAATGACAGAGTCATATGTAACCTTCTAAAACATTTCTAGTGCATTCTGAATTGCTCTTACTTCTCTAGCGGAGATCAACATACTGAGTTACTAGAAAGCGTCAGTCTACTCTCTCATACTAAAAATGCTTCTAGGATACTGTCCCAAATTTTCAAAAAGTAAGAGGGTACTGGGTTTTATCAGTGCATCAATTACAATCTAAAGTGCAACGGCTACTATACCACTGGATTTGAGCACCATACATTTGTTAGTCAACAACTCAATGATGGATTGATAGGATCACAATAGAATTTTCTTTTTTTTTTTTTTTGACTAAGTTTATTAGTAAAGGAGAGCAAGTAGCCGCCCACTAAAAATGGTTCTAAGGTGAAGAAATAAAGAAGCTGAAACAATATCCAGAAATAGTAAATACATTATAATTATAAAGAAAATATGTTTTAAAGGGTAACTCTAAGAGAAAATTAAAATAAATTCCAAACAAACGATGCTGTTACAGCTTGAAACACTGGAAAGGTTCTGTGCTTATAAACAGGCAAAACACACCTGAAAGAGCAAAGCAAACTTGACTTTTGCTTGTTAAATAAAAAAATGACCAGGACCAAACCACTCATCACAACTGTAGAAAACGAAGGGAATAATTTTTAAAAAAAACAAAACATGCACATGCTGTGTATACCTTGATGAAGGAAAAGGAAGAGGGGGAATTTCACTGTTAATTTTGTCACAGTAGCGCTCCAGAAAAGAACGAAGATGTGAAAAGGTGCTTTCTTCGAGGTCTACACAATATGGTCTGTGCCATGCCACAACTTGTCTGGAATCAAACATCATGATAAAGCATCAAAAATATTCAAATTTGTGTAACAGTTTGTTAATTAAGTACAAGCTAGAAGGAAACATTTATTTCTGAAATTAGTGTGACTGAGGCAAACTAGTTTTCTCATCCTTGCAGGTATTTTCTGCTCTCCCTTCTGTTAAGGTTCTTACAAATTAAATACTTTTAATTTTAAAACAAAAATACCTACAATGTCACAAATACAAAACTGTATTTCTGCTGATCCATGCAAAAGCTATCAAAACAAAGTTGTTTTAGTATAAATGACAGAGTATTTGAAGACTTTACTATAGGCAAATTTCTGAAGGGAGAACATCACCCCATATTATTTAACTCCTACTATTTCTTTGATTTTTTTTATTTCTTTTTAATTTATTTTTAATTAATTAATTAATTAATTTTCTAATACAGCTCCTTTTAAAACAGTGCATCCTGAAATCCTTATATTAAGAGGATTTTTCTACGCCCTTCTGTGTTAGTCCATATGAAAATCTAAAGTTCTACCAGTTCCTTTAACTACCTGGACTTGGCTTTGGTGTAACAATGGCTTGTTTCATTTATCATTAATTAGTAACGGAACTAAGCACCCAGTTTTGATTTAGCTTAACATGTAATCATCTCAAAATTTGTCCTAAAATGTTTTGATTCAAATGTTTACTGATTTTTCCAATATTCCCTATTTTCCAGTCTTAAGCTTAGCTTTTTCTTTGTTACACACAGGAAACTGCATAAGCCATATATTATTCTGCTAGAAGCACAAAATAAAAAATACCAAGCTGTTCATTGCTCCACTTCCTAATTTGCCAGTTTACTGGCAGAAGTACTGTCATTCACACTATTAGTGTTGCTCGTTTTTTACTTACTGCAATCTGCAGCAATAAAAAAATAGAGAAAAAATAAGAAAGAAAACAGAAAGACTCTCCATTCCCAAACTTTATAATCAGAATCAGTCCCCAAAGTAATCATTACCTGTCTCTTGGAAGGGCTGTCCAGGCGAGGCTATGGGAGGTTCCTGCTGAAATCTGTTGAATTGCAACTCCATCTAAACCACTTACTTTCTTTGGTTTAGTAATGGGACCAGTTGAGTTTCCCTGACCACACTGTCCCATTGAATTGTTTCCCCAAGCATAAACTTCATTATCTATGAATATAAACAAAAGATACAAAATATTATATGAAACAAAACCTGAGGTACAACCACTTTAAATCAAGAGAAAGATTAAATATTTTTACATTTTATTAATTTTACCATGAGAAAGGGCCAAACAGTGGCTGTCACCAATTGAAATATCAACTATTCTAGTAGCTGCCAGTTCTTCAATAAGCTTGGGTCTGAGAGCAGTCGCCTCTGATGAGCCACAGCCCAGACACGCTCCACAGCCCCACGCGTAAACCTAGAGCACAAAATACCAATGTGTCAGATATGTTGCCCATGAGCATCAACAAAACAATATGCTGTGTGTGGTTGGATATACAAAGTATTGGAATTCTATTTTTAATATGGAATGAATGTCATCTGTTCTTAAAAAAAAAAAAAAGTTCTAGCATTCTTATATAACTATAATAAAAAGGAAACTATCTTGTACAGTGGTTGTGAATGGCAAGCTCCTGGTAGTTTCTTTTACAAGTAAAGCTGAGGCTCAGTTTTAACATCAACCAAACGACTGATAATAGTTATTTCTTATTTTTTTTCCAGGAAAATTGTGACCTAATATTAAATCATATTCTACATTGTCTTTTCTTCTTTCCTCTAATATCAATGGTAAAACATTCTTGCTAAAACACATTTCTCTAAATTTCTACTTCAAGGACAAAGCAGAATCATACAGAGTTAACACCAAACATTGAGAGGGACTTTTTAGAGCAGTCCAAAGGCCTTATAGACTTGATGCAAATTATTTTAAGTTAAAATAATAAATATCACAATAATAAAATTACATTGTATTTTTCTTATTTCTTACATATCTATTCTCTTCATTTAAACACAAACTTCTTTTTACTCACCTGTCCTGTTGATGTCAAGGCAAGTGAAGACTGGCTCCCTGCACAAACTTTCCGAATAAACATCCCTTGCAAGGCTTCTATAACTTTAGGTTTATATACTCTGTTTGTATCACCATGACCAAGTTTGCCTACAAAAGAAGGAATAGAAAGTTATTTAAGTATATAAAATATGACAGTAAGATCACTTCCAGAAGAATTATTTTCACACTTGCTAAAATGCCAGTGAATACTTTTAATTTAAAACACATGAGAAAAACATATCTTCACATTCAATGATTACAGTGTTCATGAAACGTGTATTCAAGAACATTCATTCCAATTCTATTTCAAGAAAATTGTCAAGGTTGACATGTCTGTCCTCTTAAAAACTGCAAAGAGTATTTAGACTATGAGGTAGATGAAATAAAATGAACATTATGCCCAAAATATTAATTTTACCTACCATTGTCTCCTCCTCCAAATGACCACACTGTTCTCCCATCTTTGGACAGAGCTATTGTGTGTGAACTACCACAGGAAACCTCTCCTACATTGCTAATATCTTTTACTAAAGTTGGAATGTTGCGGCTGTTGCTGTCCCCATGACCTATGGAAAAGAAAGCAAAACATTTTCTTCTTTTTTGTGAAGACATAAATTAAGCTCCATTTGTGGTCTGTAATTTTTGTAATATTTTACTAACTCATATATATTGCAATCATCATAAATGACAGATTCATAGCCACTTTTTAGCAAGATTCATTGGAAGAAAGCTACAATAAAAATTAACTGTTTGTTAACCTTATAAGACATACTACAGGACTGTTGTTCATACCTTACTGGACATACAGGTACAGTATCACTACTAGACACAAGATTTTTTTTCCAAAAACACAAAATTTCATCTGAAAAAAAAACTTAAATTACCTAATCTTCCAAAGTCTCCTTCTCCCCACGTATATAGCTCTCCATCTTCCGTAACGGCAGCACTGTGTCTGTATCCAGCTGACACACATACAACAACCTACATTACATTAAAAATAAAAATAAAGTTCTTAGACAAACTGAGTAGGTACTTGGATGCAGATTATGAAAGTCAACTTTCTGAAGAAATTTATACAAATCCGCTTGTTCATTCATGTGGAGAAAGTACATCCTGAAGTAACCCCTGCAAACTTTTCCATTTAGTATTTGATAAATGGGAGTCAATACATCTAAAAAAAAGATTATATAAAACTGGTCATGAAATATTTATTCGGTAAATTTAAAAGAATGATATCTTAAGGTGACCTAGTCTGGCAGTAACAAAAACAGGTGTAAGTGGATGTTTAAAATAGTGGCCAAAACATAGATATGGAAGAGAAGTCTTCTAGGGCCATACACAATTGCTTTCACTAGTAGCCATTTAAAAGTTGCATATTAAACGCTACAGTGATATAGCTAACAGAGGCAATGATAGTCTGGATTTACATTGCAGTTCAGCAGAAGCAGATGAATTCGTTCTGCTCTTAGGAGTAAAACAGAGTCTGCTGTTTACTGAAACAACACCAAATCACATGCCCAAAGGGCAGCCAAAAGTTTAGGTACTTTGATTAAACAATTTCAACTTCAAAGAGGAAATTTAGCTAAACTACAGACTTTTTTTCTTAAGAATTTATACATTTCAAATTTTACACCACACCATAACTAAATGCAGTAAAAATAGGATTTTTACTATATATTACTATTTTTACTATATAAAGCATACCTTGCCTTGCAGAGGACCCTGAATAAGTTTGGGATATTTCTGAGTTGAACTATTTCCATGTCCTAGTTTTCCATAGTCACCGTCTCCCCAGCTGAAGACTTCCCCTTCTGTTGTAAATGCTAAAGTGTGACCATCAGATCCTTTTGAAGATGACACTTTTTTGATAGACCGATGAGGCTCAAAAGTCAATTTTTTCAATGTGGACTGGTTATTGGAATCACCAAGGCCCAGTCTCCCATAGCTGCCTTTACCACAGGCTCGAACGGAACCATCCGTAGAAATTACGAAAGTACAGTATTGTCCAGCTTCAATCTATAAACAAAAAGTTTAAAATAGTACAAGAGAAAGGATTAGATGAGTGTAAAATGCACCTACATATATATAGAAGTTTGTATTTTAAAAATGTCATGGTTTTTTATATAATCCCTTCAATACAATACAATGTAAAACTTCAGGAGAATTTGGACTTCAGCAACAGTAATTCAAATATAAAATACTTTATGAGTAAATCTATTAACTTGAGATAAAGGATGAAAACACTCATGAATCTGTTTTTTTATTTTCATCTCTTCTACATGTTAGAAAATTTAATCCCAACTTCAGGAAATCAAAATATGTAGAAGCAAAAATAAATACCATAGCCAAAATAGAAGCTGTTTTCTGGCACAAGAAGTAGTGAACAGAACTCAGCCTACTTTCACATCTGCAAGATTCTTACATATTTTACTCACAAAAACACATAAGAAATAACATCAAAAGCGCTTCAGAAAGTAAGAACTTGTCAGTATCAGACAGTCAGGGCACAGTTGAACTGTGTAAAACAAGTTGAAGGCTGAAGCCTCAAGGCATGATATTACCACCTCTTTAGGTAGTGCATAGCACTGGTGTATTGCAGACAGGCACCCTACTTTACTGTGAATTAGATTCTTCACACAAATTCTACAAGAATGCTAAAGCAAAACTTCCCTTATCTCAGTGACAAATCAAGTATGCAGATTGTATGTGTATACAATATTCTTTAAAGAATAACATGCAGATCACTCATTCCACTTTCATGTATCAACATGTTTAAGCTCATTTTGAATGTACAAGCTTGCTTTGTAACGCACGGCCCTGCAGGCCCCTGGCTTATAAAATATATTAGTGAAAGAAAATGTACCTAAACTGTTTAGTGACCAAAAAAAAAAAAAAAAAGAAAAAAAGAAAAAGGCTTTTACTTAAGTCAACACTGCGAAGCCAATACAGCAACAGAAAAGCAAACTATTCTGTGTCACGCATCAACAGAAGTGCTAAGTTACAAGCGCAGAATCTGTGATTTCTAGAAAGCTAGGTAAGGTTTGTCTTGCCTATTTCAACTCCAAAATAAGCACATTTGATATGAAAACCACCAAAGGAAAAGATAACTGCCTAGTTAGAATATCTTTTAAACAACAGTGAAAAAATTAACTACAAGCAGACAAAATCCTCTCCAGAAATGTGTCATGTTCTTGTTACACAGACACTGTGTGATTAATAAAGGAAAAGAATTTTTCTGGACAGGATAAAAAGCAGCAAGATACTTTCAGTAAAGGTTTTGTAATTAGATTCAGGTGTCATATTCTCATTTGTACTGTGACAACACACAGAAATAAAACACTGTTTTCCAATTTAATTTCACTATAGCTATGAAACTTTTAATACTACTATAAGCATCACTCACTGTCTGTGCATCGGAAAAACTTGGAGCAAGCTTGGGTTGAAGTATTTTCTCTTGGGTTCCTTCTACTAGTTGATGGCTGCTGTTGCTGCCCCAAACATATACTTCACAGGTTTCAGAAACTATGGGAGCATCACCCGTTTGAATGCTGTCAGGACTGGCGCATGTTCTTGAATAGTCCGATGCCATTCGACAAACCTATTAAAATGAGAGATTTATTACACAGTACTGTTTTCATTTATTTCCATATACTCACAATTATCAATGTAGGTTTAAATTTCCCTCAATACAATTCTTTGCCTGCAACATAGTGATCACTGTATCATTAACTCCTAGCTTTCCACCTTTGCCTTTTTCTGCCCTTCGCCTCTTCTCCAGGATAACTTAGTAGAGATTGGATCACACCCACATGCACACACCAAACAGATGTGTGTGCAGGAGGAAGTAAAGTACAACTGGCTTAAAGATAGGGCTCATTTCCAGACCTACCTCCTCAAACAAACACAGAGCTGCCTCATAAAGAGAGCACAAGCCATCGGACGTTCTTGTTGGTTCTCTCCACTGACTTCGATCAGCCGATGATCCCTACAATTTTTAAACATTAGATAGAAATGTGAGAAAAATACTTCCATAGAGCAATAGCCTATGAATACAAAGCACAGCAGCAATTTGCTCTTAGAGTTAAAAAAAAAAAAAAAAAAANGAATACAAAGCGCAGCAGCAATTTGCTCTTAAAGTTAAAAAAAAAAAAAAAAAAATCACAAAGTCTGTCAAGTAAACAGAAGGAAAATATCTTTCTTTTCCCCACTCAACAGCAAGATCTGCATGCATCTCAGGATTTTTGAAAGTGTGACAAGTGCTAGTAGGACAATTTGGTTACCTGCATTTTGAGTTAACACAGAGGTTTTGACTACATGTTGTGCAATAATTTCATGACTTTAAAAAGAATATTCATCTAGAAGCAGGAGGGAGCAGTCAGTAGAAAAAGCTAATTATGCACCAAAACTATAAGCAATTTAGTCCATTTTCTTATGGCGATAACTTTAGAACAAAAATGCTTAACATCTCATAAATTTTTCCGATTCTCACAAATATACAGCAAATGCCCAAGCTAACAGGAGAAAGGGGAAGTCCCCTATTAAATTACTCTGGATAAGAAACAAGGCATATTGCTAAAATTTCAATTCTAAATAACCAAACATAAAGTCATTCTTTAAAACAGTTTCATACTTTACAACTATCTTTGTTCTGAATAAATACTTTTTTAGAAACTCAAAAAAAAAACAACCTCTATCTAGCATATTAAATTATTCAACTGAGAACTGCCACATGGCATTTACTGTTAAGAATGTGTCAATACTTGCAATGGTGCTGAAAGAATAGGAAGGAAAAAACACACCCGGTCTACCTACCAGAGATCGCCGCATCTGTGTTAATATGCTCATAAAGCAGTCAAAACTGATCATCCCTTCTGGACTTGGCAGCATCTTGGTCTTCTCCATGGTGTTAAGTACAGCTGAAGCACCTAAAGCCATTTCAATCCATTCAAGAAGATACCGCAGGGAACCTCGCTGGGCAGCCAAACCAAGAAGCAACTCCGAAGCCAATCGGCGACCTAAAGTGTCTGCCCCAGAGTTAGGGATTGTTACTCCTTTAAGAAAGGTCGTTACTTGCGATAAACAGTCCAATCCCATTGGTGGAATCTTGCTTTCATTTGCTAAAGATAAAGGTGGTAAAGAGCTCACCACTTCAATTGCAGTATGGATAACATCATTGCAAAGACTGAGGCCAGGTCCTGACGCAGGCATCATCCAACTTTGCCTTAGCAGTGCAAATAACAAGCTTAATCCAGTCCGAACTCCCATTTCTATGAGTGCATCTGTACTTGACCTGGGACGTTCGCTGACAGAATGTACATCCGCTGACCCAGAACTGCTCTCTGGCGAATGCTGCTGTTGCTTCACCTTACCCTTATCATGATATTTATTAGAAAGTGCATAGAAGACACGCTGCAACACAAGGAGACGTTTTCGTAGCGCTCCAGCAAATGGAGAGTCTGAACAGACCATCTTAGCCAGTGCCAGCTGGCTGCTGAGAAGGGCATCCAAGTAGTGGTCCTGCTCATCGCTAGATAGAGATTCCCGTTCAAAATCTGGTAACTGTGGTCCTTTCAGGCACAGAACCTGTTGAGGCAATGGCACTACTTCTTTATTGCTGACTAACTTAGAGTACAAGATAGAAACTCCTTCCCTCGTTGCAATAGATTCACTGTCTTCTGTGATCCAGGAGCTGTTTAGATGTTCAAGCCATTTCAGCTTCACTGGTGGGACCATAGCTGCCATGTTTGTTTAGTCTTTTGCCATTAGTCCTAAAGAGGAAAAAGAATTGTAAGTGGGTGCAGCATAGGATCACCTACAGAATTCAAGATCTACAGTTGAATAATCTATTAATAAAGCAAAGAACAAAGGTTTAACCACCAAAAATCACCATGTTTCAATGCTTTGAAAACAACTGCTAGAAGCTGTCATTCTGATTAAATTCCAGCAGACTAGTTTAAGAGTATAATAAAAAAGACATTTCGCAGATCATTTTTGATCTTCATTTCTAGCAAATAAGTACATGCATATCTGCAACTCCCCCCACATGCTGTAAGAATTTTAATGGAAGTCTGCATATTCTAAATCTATGTGCACAGAAATTCAGTGCTAAAATCTTCATTGCTGCTGGTGATGGTATTCACACAAAGCAGGTTTAATTCTGCTAATGTTGCAATGAAAGTACACTCTTAATATCCTCTAGAAAATTAATGCTCTCTTCACTGGCAGCGAAAGCAAGGACAAATATCTCAAGAAATGCATAGGATCATACACAGCCATACACAAGTGAATTCAGTAGCAGTGCAGAGCTACACCTTAAAATGAGCACGGCTGTATCTAAGGGCTCAAGCTGTCAAACACATTTTTAAGTTCTGCTGTTACAAGCCATTCTCTTCTACAGCAAGACAGGTATCTCCTTAAAATCCATGTCAGAGCATTAAATGACGCTCAGGCAAGGACTTTTAAGTCCTGCTACAGAGGAACGTTATGTAACAATCGTGACCAAAGAAGCTCTTGAAAGCCCAGTAGACATTACAAGTATTCCAAGTAACTTAAAGTATCAAATATTATGTACTACCTAAAACCAAATACTTTCTTTTCATGGTCATTTAAGCAGCAACAGACCTTTAAGTCTGACTTCAAAAGCAATCAAAACCCTTTGGTCAGATTTTTACAGAGAAAACTGAGTAACCCAACACTAATTTACCAGAAACACTCACTGCAGCGTTCTTTCCAATCAAAGATACCTCTGAACTTCAGAACTGTTTTTTTGCTGCCGATTTTTAAAAAAAATAAAACATTACGAATGCAAACAGTTTTTAAGGATAAAAACTCAATGAGTCTTTATGATGAAACTGCTACAGAATTCCAGGGAATCCTAGGGTTAGGATTCTTCGCCACAAATGACAGGGTTTTTTTGATTAGCTTTACTCTCTGGAATGTATCTCTTTTCTGACTTTTGCATCACAAGAACTAAAGTCAACTTACGCAGCTAAGAGAAGAGATCCCTTTTTAACTCATTATTCTGAAGAGACTGCAAGTTCTATACAGAGCGTAAAAAACCACAGGTACAAAAATCCACGTGTGGAGCTGGAATGTTTTGATATTAATCCACCTATCACAACCCATCTTAAGTTAAAAGTAATTTTGTAGTTAACAATGAGTTAAAATTACATTTTTGTTCATGTCTTAAAACTGGAAATCTGAAATAACCAAACAAATGAAGAAAAATACACTTTAACTTAGATGCTCACTGCCAGATGTTCCCCACTACCTCATAGCAGGGACAAACACATCGCATTTCTTTCTATGTACTGGCAGAGAGAACACCCATTTAACTTTGTAAGACCACATGATTATACACGCTGCTGTTTTCCTGCATCTACTCGCTGCAAGGTCAGCTGACAGTGTGGGAGGTACCAATCTGCAGCCTCGGCAGCTTGCGGGCAGCCCCACACGCTTTCAACGCACATATCCTGGCCAAACACAGTCGAAGCACAAGGGGAGCAGACAGAAACACAGGATGAGAAGTGAGGATGCAAGTCCTTTTGGTAGAAGCAACACAAACCTACAACATCATAGTGAAAAGCTTTTAAGAGTATTTCAATGCTGGAGCACTTACAATACTTTGAATTCAAAAAGAAACTGAAGGATTTTTCTGAAATTGTAACAATCCTCTGAAAAACAGCTCTATCTCATTTTAACATGGATTTACATTTTCATATTTTGGGCTTCAAATGTGAGAAAATGTTCCTTTCAGGAACCCAAGAAAGTCTTATCCTTTTATCAGATCATTAACCAACATTTTATGTGCAATGAAACTTCTAAATTATGCAGTGAACATCTCTCAACAGTTCAAAAAAGTTAGGATGCAACCAAGAGGACTCCTTGAACACCTCCTACTGCAGAACTTGCAGATACATATTTTTAAGCCAATGAGAGGAAGTTCTGATGTTGTCCCTTACATAAGATATATATTAGGTGTGACAAAATTAATTCAGACTGATAAAAGATGATCCATAGAAGCCAAGTTCTCTCCTTCCACTCCCTGTCCTCTGCGTGTTGTCAGGGAGAGAGAAAAAAATAAATAAAAAAGTAAACTGTGAGAATTTGCAATGCAACTCATTTATCTTTTGGAACCACGGTTCCTATTCTGCATATAGCCATTTTCGGAACTAAATGGTAAAAAGAAAAAAAAAAGAAATAGCCATTTGGGGGACTACTTTCTCCCCTCCCACCCTCACTCTGATCAGTAAGTCAAGTAAAATGGACTTAACGATTCCTATATGAACAAAAAAATAGAAAACAATTTTGCTAGGTTCTAAACCTCTTTCAGAAGCCTGTTCTACAAAACAGCACAAAATGAAAATAACAAACCAAAAACCAAGCTGTGTATATCCCAGATGTTGTTTTTTTTTTTTTTTTTTTTTTTTCAAAATAGCAATTTGAATTGCTATTATAGTGGAAGCAACTTGAGCTGCTGTGGAATAAGTGTGAAGGAAACGAAGCCTGCCTTCAGAGCTTGCTTTCCTAACTCAGAAAAAAAGTTATTTGTTTTACAGTAGAAACCAATCTGGATAACCTATATGTAAAACAGTTGATGCAGTGAGCAAAAGCCACAGGCAGAAAAATTAATGCAGGAATACAGCTAAGCTATATAAACAAATGGAAACAATCACGATGCGACGGATGAACCTTCATTTCAGCAGGAGTACACAAGAAGCAGCAAAGAAAGCAAAGCAGTAAGCAGGTTTTGATATAAACATGCGACCACCTTCAACAAAACCAATGGCAAAGTCCAAGATTAACAGCATCACTTAAGCACATTATTTGGAACAAAGAATTTGCATATTTCTTATCTGATTTAATGGTTGCCAAGAAAGTGGTTTTCATTAACAAGTGCTAGGAGGAGGAATCTACCAGCACTACTGTCAGTTCCAAAAGGAAAGAAACGCTGCCAAGTGGAAGAAAGGGAATTTGTCCACTTTGCTCTTAGAAACTATTGCTAAGGTAGAGGGAAAATATTATTTAATAAATCTAACAGACAGCCCTGTTAGCTATTCTACAACTCAACTGATCAAAAGGCCCAGATTAATCAAAAACGTTGCTAGAATATTTGCAAGTTGTAGAACAAAGGAATCTGTTAGTAGCCCTTGACTTCAACTGAACACTTTCGGCTCCTTTTTCTTTTAAACTAGATGAAACAGAATGAGAAGGAAAGAATCCTAAAATGAAAATCTATTAAAAAGAAAAAAAAAAAAAAGAGAGAGAGAGAGATGCATAATCAAAGCTGGTCTTTTTCCTGAGTCAAGAGGCAAGTAGAATATTTAAATACCAAAAGAAAATCTTTTCAAGGGAACTCCAATTTAATACAGTGAAATGATATAACATGGAAATTGCCTACAGCACAGGCAGGGGCTCTTTCTTTTGCTTGTTACCATTTACACTGTGCCCACAGACCAGCCTAAAACTTCCAAGGCTGCACGTCACTGCACCCATCACAAATGGTCAAAGCCCCATGTTTCAGGTTCTCGGTTTATAAGCAGAAAGGAACAAAACAGCTACCTCTTACCCTCTGGTCATGGTTTTGCCCCTTATATGAGCAGAGTAACAACTCACACCAAATATGCAAATTATCTCATGTGATCACCACTGAAACTGTAACTTCATTATGAAGTTATCACAATTTGCAATAAAAATTTTAAAGAAGGAAGGATAATAGGATGTATTTCAAATTAAATCAACTTGTGAGTAATTCTGAATATTGGGAAATTAAAATTATTAAAGATTTAGCACATATTTTCCTATGGCCAAGAACTCAGAGTCAATAAAAGTTTACATGTAATGAAATTTTGCCTTTTGCCATGTATTTCTCTTTGTTTACTTAAAAGATGACTTTTAGAGTTTTGGTGTTAAGACAATCATTGCTAAATCTAGGTCAAACCAAACACAAAACCAGTGCCTCCAAGTGACTGCACGTGTCTGTCAGCAAAGCAAAGTAAACATCAATAATATAGACTTTTAAGATTGTCATATGAATTAAAATAGCACAGTTACCATATTTCAAAGAAAGAATGCACTAATAGCCTAGCAAAAATTTTGAAGGATTTCATATTTACAATGTCATTTAAGGTTTTTCCTTTTCTGCTTTTTTTCCATTCAAGATTAAGCCTATAAACCTAAAGACCAAACAGTAAACACCTTCCCTGAAAAAAACTATGCAAATTTTCTAAGGAAATAAAAGTATTCTATATCCTAAATAAGAATTAAAAAAACCACACATTGGAAGAGCAAATAACTAAAATTACAAGTTTTTTTTTCATGAAACAGAAGCAAATCACAAAGTGATAAGCTATAAATATTGTGTGGTTCTCTGTCACTACAGCAAATCAAACTCTCTGAAACGGAAAAAGGAACGTTATTTTGCAATTCCCCACAGCTTGTTTGTTTTACACACATAATACGAAGCCACTCACTGCATAGATATATGAGCAATAGCACTGATGGAAAACTGAGCGGCAAAACAAAATAGGGATTCCATTATTTTAGTATAACCCATATATATTAATCCAAAGCATAACTAAGCTTCATATGAAGCTGTTGCTATTTCAAAAGTGGAGTAGTTCTTTTAAAACACCATCAATAAGGAAAAAATGAAATTATAGGAAAAAGTATATAAAACATTTAAATATGTATCTACATAAAGGGTGCCACCTAGCTGTTAAAATAGGAGTGGAAAATAACGGTAAAATCTCCCAGTCAACTATCATCAGTTCAAAAATTATTTGTGGAAAACGTGGATTCTTGTCAGATGGAAATGCTGTAGAAAATGAAGACTCCTGATAAATCTCTTTGGCTGCCTCAGATGTGAAGACTGTCAAATCTCTAAGAATGCTTTTTTTTTTTTTTTTCTTCCAAGTTTTTACTATAGCTTTTGAAAAGAGAAGTTTTTAGATCTCTCCACTTTCAGGTATGAGGGACAGCTTTGATCAACTTCAGATATAAGAACTTAACTAGAGAAAAATAAAAGATACAAAATAGGTTAATAAGAGAAGTTCAAGACAGTAGGAAAATTTAGAACCCAGAAAAATCTCTGAATATATCTATATTCCAATGGGGGGAGGAAAAAAAAAAAAGTGGCAGGAGAGGGCTTTAACTTGACAGGATGACTGGTGAAATTCAAAGTTTATCAAGATTCTTATTCTGAGCTTAATAGGGAAGATTGCCCCTGGACAGAAAGGACACTTCCCGGGAGGAATTTCAGTATTCTTATCCTTCTGTGGAAATGAGGAGAGATATTTGTTTTTGTATTTGTCAACTAAGAAGTGTTACTGCACAGCAGAGTAATTTATCCTAAGTTAATACATGTGAAGCTCCACGTATGTAAAAAATAGCAAACAGCTACTGAGAAGGTGGTATGTACTGCTCTAAGAGAAAGACTGATTGGCTAAACGAAAGAAAAGAAAGGTTGAGACAGGACAGAAGCTACAGAAACTGATTTCAGCACACAATACAAGTTCTTTTTGATGGAGGAGAAACAGGAATAGAACACCCTAGAATACTCCAAAGAGATATTCTAATTTTCCATAAGAACGGAATTCTGAGCTGAGACAAGAAAAAAAGTAATAACATTTTTTAATTATCACTATTTATTACAAACAAGTTATCCTAAAGATCATAAATAAGTAGAAGGCAGGTATATTATCTTAACGTTTAAAGCAGAGAGAGTAAAATTTCTCAAAAACAAAAAGTTTATTTTGTTTAGTTTTGAGGCATTCAGCTTATCAACAAGTAGAAACCTGAAAGTGGGGAATAAAAGCTGACCTTTCAGGGAGGGAGGAGGCATGGGAAGGGTTTTTTGTTTTAATAATTTAAAAATATATTTGGAACACAGAAGCATCTTACTGCAAGAACTTGAAAATACTGTTGTATTTTTCTGCTGATCCACTAAAACACAGGAGCAAATCATGTGTTGTAGGAAGTAATACTGTGACTCAATAGTTTTTCTACAGAGAAAAAAATAGAGATATTATCACCTGCAAGTATAAAAGGACTTGGGCAACTCTTGGAACAGTGGGGAAAGCTAAATATAATACTCTATACAAATTTTACTTTAGCTTATTATATTTCTGCCTACAGTCAACTTAATAAAATATATTATTTATATGGGAATAATACTACATCAGGTATAATGTAATTAAAAATAGTTTCAACGGTCTATCTCAAGAGCTAGAACATTTTGTGGAAAAAAAAGCTAGATAATTACTTTAGCACTTAGTGATGGGCTAAGTTATAATATCCTGCAGCAAAACCAGAATTGGTTCCTGGAAAAGTCAAAATATATATACATATATTAGAAAAGGTAATGAAAAAGCATTTGCTAATGATCTGGAAGCTCTTAAATTCTGGAAACATGAAGACATGCAATCTGAGAATCAGTATACAAAAGATGAGCTACAATATCTTTAGTATGAAGAAAATACATTTTCCTATGCCATTAAGTCTAGCACACAGATTGAAGATATTAACAAAGTGAGAATTTAATGAGGCCACAGATTACCACATTTTTCTAACCTAGTCTGACTTGAGCAAGCACAAAGCAAGCACAGAAACAATTATTCTGATAGAAGTTAGGCAGTCCTCCTGCTAAGAAAGCTGGTAACAGGTTTTATTTTCTGCAGGGGACTCGAAAAACTGCTTGTATCCAGAAAACTGCAAATCTTACTTCTGCTATAATAATAATAATTTATTATACAGGCACCTAACTACAAAAAGGTTGTAATGCAACAAGCTGAAGTCTGTACAGAAATATCAAAGGCAGAAAACGTCAAAACTAGGGCACAATTGTATATGCAAAGAAGTGTTTGTGAAACCCACATACTTGAATTCTATTTACTTTCTCACTGTAATGACATATAACTTCTCCCATGTAGAGGTTAAGATATTTTCCGAAGAGAGTACAGGAAAAAAATAAAACCGTTTAACAAAGAAGGAAGACAAACATGCAGAGTTGTGTATTTCTACAGGGCCATGTCCCTCAGTGCGAGTTCACTGACATGATCTTTCTCAAGGTCACATCAGTTGCTTTTAGTATTTTCTACATGAGTGGTCTTGGAGTAAACTGTGCTAGAAGAACTTTTAAGCATGATGCCAAATGGATGGGTTCTGAAAAAAAAAATTAGAAAATGCAATATTTAAAATAGATGGCAACCGGAGTGCACTACAGCCCTAAATATTGCTAAGTGTAGTTTAACGTCTGTTTGCAACTGTGTGAAATAATTCCTGTGCATGGGCTAGAAAACCAAGCATTTTTAGACTTACACAAACCAAGGAAAGATTTCAGTCAGAATAGAGGTATTTCAACTAGCTGAATAACAAGATAGTTCAATTCATTCTCTGAAAGGGAGACTGACCATGCAATAGCAACAAGTGCACATTATTGAGAACTTTTTTTCTGATATTTTAGATAAATTGTTAACAGGAAAGCAGATGAAGTTTTATCTACAGAGATGACAACACATCTGGAATAGTCACCCATAATATGACTAAAAGAGTGAGATGTAGTATGTTTGAATGTTGTTCAAAGTAAAATATTTTCCTACCTTTTATATCACAAGAACATACTGTAATGCATACTGCAGTCTCCTAAGAGTGGAATCTTGAAACGTATTAACAGCTTTATAGCACAAGCATTTGTAACTTTTAAAATATTTTAATTGAAATAAATGTAATTCTTAACACTCAAAGTCCTACATGTCATATATGAAGCTTATTAAATTATCACCCCAATATTCCATCAAATTCCTAATATGACTATGCCACATAAAAGAATTCTGATCATCCATTATATACTCTTTCCTCATCTACCTAGTTCATCTATTTATCTTTGTAGTCATGTATACCTATATGATCATGCATAATCAGTGAATACATTCATCTGTACAATGATTCCAGAATTGAACAGGGAATTCAGGATAAAGATGTACCTAGATCTCGTGCAACAGAAAGTGTTTTGTTGAGTTCCACTCCTAATAGTTTCTACCGTTCTACATAATAACGTATTATCTAAGCCTTTTTTTCCTTTTCCATCCTTCTGCTTCTTGCAAAGCAAAGCACTTAAAGTTCTCATAAGAACTGTGCGTGCTTCCTATATTACCAGGCATCACAATGTTGTGCTTTTGCAGCCCACTTTACAAGGTTCTACAATCAAAAGCAAAACTGAAAGAAAAGCAAAGACTTTGTTTCACTTTCCTTTTTCTTTTTCTTTTTTTTTTTTAATAAAGAGCTGTATACATGTGGTCCAGATTTCCAGACAAAACCTAGATCGCTTTTCTTGAAAGGTTAATTTAGAAAGCAGAAATACATAAAATTAATTAAAACCCTGCCTTCAGATATTTACTAAGTTCACAGTTTTTAAGCAAGAATCTTTTCCAGACACAGTTCATTCCTTTTGCAGCATTTATTATCTCCCTACACACAAAGTTCCACAAATTTAACTAAGTTAGCATAGGCCCTCTAAATTCACACAAACACTACTCTCTCCCTAAAGTTTTTAGTTCCTAGTGTTCTGAAAACAAGCATCAAGGCATGAAACGTCCACACGGGCAATGTCATTCTCGGAGACTGTAAAACAATCCATGTACCAGATGGATTTCCCAAGCCATTTTTCAGAAGACACTAAAAACCGCAACACATGGCAAGCCATTTTCACTCTGCTGCTTTTGGAAAGAACTACGGAAACTTCTGGAGAGAACCATGACTATTACAGAGACATTGTCAGAGATTAAAAGTTATTCAAACCGCTTATTTTGTGGATCTGAATTGGATAAGGTAGCCTGTAGGCAAAGAGACTTCCTGAGCAACCTGTGAATCTCTCAGCAACCAACACAGGGATAGGGTGTATCTAGGTCTCACCATAGGCTGACAATGTACCACCTACGAACAATGCATAAATGCTTAAGATAATGAATTAGAAAACACTGACACTGCAGAGAAATTGCTAGAAACAAATGGAGAAGTGAAACAAAAGAGACTAAAAAAGACATAAGAAGTGGAAAAAATAAAAGGGAGGAAGTGTGGGATAACTCGAGAAGGACAGTAAGACAATACAGAGAGAAATAAGCCATAGTCTCCTACAAATCAAGAAGAGATAAAAAGGAAGTAAAACAGAGCAAATAAGAACAGCAACTATCCTTAATCTTTTTCCATTCATTCAAAAAAAATTACAATGTTACAATGACAGGGCACATTAATATTACTTGTTTTATGTTTGAATTGCAGTGAATGTCTCCACTAGTCATAATATTCAGTATCTTTCCTCCTTGTATGAGCCTTCTGCTCAGCAGATGGAAAGCAAATTACTAATATCCTAATTCAGACTACTTCTGCAATCAACCATCACTTTATCATTCCAAATATTACATTCTAACTAGCTTAATATCACGTGTCATCTAAATCATCAGTTTGCAGTGCTACTGATACTCTTCCAATCTTATTCTTCATTAAATTAAATAAGTTTGTCTTGTGTTTATTCATTCAGTATCAGGCCCACTACTGAATCCTACATGGCCCTATGCTTTTTTTTGGTCATAACTGATCAATGCAAAATTTTGGGGGGAGACTTAAAAAAATAAGGACAAAGTTATTTTAAAGTTGATGAGAAATAAAATCCACTTGCTTTTTAGTCCCAGTGGTTATAAAGCAAGTTATACAAAAAACATAATTGACATGATCCTTTAATGCAAACTGTATTAAATCCCTGCATGCTATACAAAGCTTACACAAGCAGAAGAGAAATAATTTTTTTTATTACTGTTGTTCAGAATTTCTCATTTAGCAAAGAAACCTACAAAAATCCTATCAATTTAATACTTTTTCGGATGCATCTCAGTATATCAACTGTATCAAAAGAAAAATGTAGGAAAGAAAGTGTAGAAAGTGTAGGAGAACCTCCATGTAATCTTGAGAGGCAGATAGTAGGAAAGGGGAGCTGACAGCAGACATCCCTATCCATGTATAAAACATATTCAAACAGTTTAAGGAGAAAAAGTTCCCCATCTTCCCTGAGGAAGTGCCGAGATGCACTGCTGCTCTTCCTCCCCAAGGGCATGATCACATCACAACTGTTCCAAGCAAACGAGAGCTTTTGCTTGGATCAGCCAGCTTGATCTCTCCTGAGAAACGTGAGGGTATTTACTTTCCAGCTACAGCTTGGAACTTTTTAATAAAAAAGAATTTTTGGCAAAGTCTTCTTCTCATAAACACAACAGTTAAAATGTCTTCCTTCACCTGAAAATTGAAAGACTTTTTGCACAACCAATTCTACCACAGCATAACTGGTACTTAACAAGCACAAATTTCCAAGGCAATTCATTTCACGGAAGGCTAGGTCTAAATCTCTTCCCTACCCCAAAAAAAAAAAAAAGGATTGCGAACACTTGCACTTCTTTCATTGGATGACTGTGCAAGCAACTGGTATTATGCTCTCTAAGCCCTGTAACACACAGAAACATATCTTTCTTTCTTCTAAAAACTAGAAAGATTGGCAAGATATATTTTATTAGTAATCACCATTTTGAAGTGAAGAAGTCAACAATGGACCCAAGATTGCACAATCTATATGCAAACAGACATTCAAAATTCAACTAGACAAATCCCTGAGCAATTTGGGCTAACTTTGAAGTTAACCCCAATTTAAGGAGAGTCAAATTAGACTATCTGACCTCCAGAGATCACTTACAATGCAAATTATCTGATGGCTCTCTCAGTTGCTAGTAATTTGAATCTGTTATGTTTTCATTTCTGATACATGGTGAATAAGGTCTAGGCTATTGTGCTTCATGATACAATGGAGCCTATTTTTGCTTTACTATAAAAACACAGAAAAGCTGGTGTTGGAATGGACCTTTGGGGATCATCTGGTCCAACCTCCTTGGTCACGCAGGGTCAGCAGTAGCAGATTGCCCAGAGGCCGGGCAATCCAAGGATGGAGATTCCATAGCCTCTCTGGACAACCCGTTCCAGTGGTGGACCATCCTTAGAGAAATCTTTTTCTAATGTTTAATCTGAATTTCTTTTTTTCTCAATTAGCTTCCCATCCTGGCACTCAGCACCACTGAGAAGAATCTAGCTGCATCTTCTTTACATCCTAAACACCTAATGGGAATTAGGTGTTTGAAAACATTGATAAGATCCCTAGATCTTGTCCAGATCTAGAACTGGATGTTCCTCTGCTCCAGCTGAACAGCCCCAGCCCTCTCAGCCTCTTCCATAACAGATGCTCCATTCCCTTAAACATCTTCATGGTCCTTTGTTAGACTCGCTGCAGACGGTCCCTGTTTTGGTGAACCCAGCACAGGACATAGCACTCCAGGTGCGGCTTCACCAGGGCTGAGTCATAACCCTTGACCTGATGACTAATCCAGCCCAGGACAGCAGTGGACTTCTTTCCACTAGTTCAGCTCATTGCCCCTCAGGACACCCAGAGCCTTCTCTGCCAAGCAGAGACTGACACTGACTTCTTATTTCAGAGTTAGAAACATACTCATGATCTAGATTGGAAGTTACATGCAGTACCCTATAAACTACATTCTCATTTCTTGACTAGCATAACTAACTCCTATTATCAAAACATGTTTTATTGTACGAAATCATACAGTTGCAAGGAAATGCTTAAGGACGAACATTCAGTATTATATAGTGCTAACCACAAAAAAAACTTTTATCGCTACCAGTGACGACTCAAACTGTAGGTTGTCCTTTAAACAGTAAAATACTTCCAACTTCCAGCAGAGAACACGATTATCTGAGCCACCTGACCATACTTGATGACTTCAAGTCAATCACAACAGGCAGTCAAGTCCAGGGAATACACTTGGCTACCTCCCAGGCCACAATTATAGTTGCTCTTGACTGGTAAATTCCATAGCCACTGGGTTCCAAGTTGCTTTTTCATCTTCAGAAATTATATAGGTTACTATGAAGTTCCTGTGCTGCGTAGAAAGCAACTCTAACAGTTGCAGTTCAGCAGCCCTTGGAAAGGAAAGGTTCATTTTCTGAGGGCTGCTTTACAAGATGTCTTGAAAGAGAAAACACCTACTGGATTTCAGTGTTCCATACGAATGCTACTACTACACAGAGACAGAAGAAATCTGACAGCAATTATAGGGTTTCAGTAATTCTGAGGACCAACAGTCACAACAAAACATAAGTACACGTTCACTGGGATGATTGACACCAGGAAGCCAACTTAGCGCTACACACATGCGCCCTGTTTTTAACTAAAATGTACTAGTGCAAGATTCAAAACTTAAAGTTATATAAATAGCTGAAGACCGAGTTCCCTTACAGTATGTAAATAAAGTCTCTTGTATGGAAATGATAATGAACTGGTAATAATTTATGACCAGAATTAAAATGTCTGTTCCACCCAGCCTTGCTGAAATATATATAATCTCTCATTCCTTTCCTTATTTGTAAAACAGGGATAAAAGTGTTTCTTTATAACAATTACATGAAAAATCAAATAACTGAAAGATACAAAGTAGTGAAAGTGATCCTTAAACAAAGATACTTAAATACAACCATACATCTATATCCAAAATGACCTAATTTCACTTGCATTTTTTTCCTTTCTGTAAAAAAGATCTAGTCATCACTGATACTTTCAACCTTGTGGGACATCCCTCTATTGTTTACTTCAAAAAAAAAGAACATTATGGCTCCCTGAAATTCATAAATTAAAGACAAAGAAGTAATTCTAAAGAACTGAGATTTTTACTCAGACTATTTAAAAGCCTACTACTAATACTCATTTAATTCAATTGAAGAATAACTGGAAGAAAATATTTAAATAGAAAACTATTTTTCAGATCAAGGTGCAATATATCAATGCCTAATACATCATATTATTGTATTATATCAAACAGCCCTCCAGCAAAAAAAAAAGAAAAAAAAATACTCCATATTCTATTAACTTAAAAAACAATCAGACAGACCTTTCAATAGCTCCTTTACACGACCTGAAAAAAAAAAAAAGTTTCAACTCTCTCTTCCTTTTCAACTTATCTACTTACAATCATAATAATGGAGTTACCATTAAGGCAATGAACAAAACCCCCTGCATTCAGTCAAGAATATAAAAGCAGAAAGGAAAAGTCTCAAACCTAAACAGGTTTTTTTATAAACAGAGATAAGGCCTAAGATGTTTGAGGATGAGAGAAAAGCAACAGTACCTTAGGCCACCTAACAAATACATTGCAAGCACAAGGATAGAGGAGAATGGCCATGCCCTTCATCTGTTCTGTGACACGTTAACATCCTACAGCTTTTAATCTTTCACATAAAATTATTACATTCATTTTAGGATACAAAGAAGCTGAGCAGGTTCACCATCTAACTTCCCAGGCTAAAGGCTTATTATGTGTTTCCTATAATTATGTGAGATCCGGGGCCTCTAGAGTCCCATATCCATATACAATGCAGAAGATGCAGTTTATACAGGGCCCCTGAGGAGTGGCATTACATTCACAATACATAATTATGGCTTAGAATTTTATTCTAAAACAACAGCAACTAAGACTAAAATTCTAACCAAGTTTATGTCATAATATGTGTATGACTGTGTCTACACACATACATAGATATATGTGCTTTGATAACATACATACATGTGTGTATATATACAGAATGTGGTCCCAACTATTGCAAATCAAAGAGTCCATGAAGCAACAATCAGCCTAGATTCAAGACATGAAGAATAGGTCTAAACCAACAAAAGATGAAGATGCTTTACCGCACACACACATAAAGCTTTCCTCCTAGGCAGAGTGCAAGGGATGGGGCATAACAATGGGGGCCTGCCCCAATACTTCTGAAAAACACCTTGTACAGAAAAAATAACTGCTAAAAAATAACTCTATGCAGACCTAGGAAAAGAAGTGCTGGAGCAGCACTTCAGAACGAGCACTGGATCATCTATGAGTGTGCACATGTGTATTTTTTTTCAGCACTGCAACTGTGCCAGCCAGGGAGCCATGAGGTGAGTACACCACCCAGACCTCGGCAGGGGGACTCGGGGACACCTAAAGCCACCAGCGGCTGACAAAATCCCGCATGACAAACTGCAGCCGAACGCGGGGGCACCCGCCAGGGCTCGGGGGCAGCGCGGTTCCCAGCGAGGCCAGCGCTGCGTGTCCGCAGCCCGCGCCGCTCGCTCGCTCGCACACAGCGGGGCGCGGGGCCCGCAGCGCGGGGCGGCTCCGGTTGTTCGGGCGCTGAGGAGAAGCCGAGCTCCCCTTCCCCCCCCGCTCCGCC